>CM062809.1:1041088235-1041337561 GCA_031772625.1 Pinus tabuliformis
CAACCTCCCTACACTTGCCTTGCATAGTGCCTCTGAACCAAAGTTTTTGACCACTTCCCTTCTTGGATGGGCTGGTCTTCCTGGGAAAGGTTGCCTTCTTCTTTGCCTTCTTGCAGAACTCCTTCTTAGATGGTCACAGAAGGTAGTTTGAACTTCTCTGCCTTGATCATTGATCCAAGGTGGCTCAAACAAATGTGAAATAAATCTACTCCACAAAACTTTCATTTCTACCTGTTTGGGACACTGTCAACAACAACTGTTAACAACAACAGGAATACAAACAACAACTGAACGGACTAAGCTCCTGCTTCATCAAAAGAAACATATTTTACATTTTGTGAACACCTCCATGTCTTACATCTGCATACAAATGATGGACTAGACAACAAGCCCACAAAACATGCCTTTAAAACAAATGACCCTTCAAGCCAAGCATGTAGAAAAAGACCATTAGGACTCTTTTCAAAAGATGAACATTTCATCACTATCTCCATCTTGGAAACCATATCAACTTTTCTCAAGTCAATATTACATGTATGTTTAAAGCAATCAGCCCTTCAAGTTAATTACACACGCATGTTCAAATACAAGGAAAACATCAACATCCCTATGTTCATGCATCTTATGCTCATGTATGCATTTCATCCTTAAACTTTCACTTAAGCACATTGTACTTTCGAAGCTAAAATGAAATATAATGTTGCAGCAACAAAGTGAGTCTCCCACTCAATCTTTTCCATTCACCATCTTGGTAGAAACCTGCAACTTGCGTCTCATCAACAGGAAATGCGAATTGATGCATCAGTAGACATGCAACCTTAATTGGAAAAGAACTCTAACCATTTCTTACCAATCTAGTCCTTTTCCTTTGTCTGCACATCAGCATCAACATGTGAATCATTCTGAAGCACATCATCCATGGAAACTTCATTTCCATTTCTGCCATCTTCTCTTTCCACTTTCTTCAGCTTTTGTGGAAGCATTGTTGGATTCAGAGTCCAACACCTTTCAACAAGATGCCCTTGCTTATGGCAGTAAGTGCAACACATGTGCATCCTCTTGACAGCATGATTTGCCTTGTCCAATGGACCTTTGGCTTTTTGCTTCTTTTCCTTCAAAAGTTTCCTGTATGTGGCCATTCTCTTCCAACATCTAGAAACATGATGGTTATCCAAACCACAAAAGGAACATGCAATTCTTTTCCCATGCTTATGTGGAAATTTACCATGCTTTGCAAAATCAAAAGGAATATGTTTAGAACTAGATTTATACCTACCTCTTTCACCTTTATTGCCTTCATGAGGAGGTGAAGCAAATGAAGAAGTGGCTCCCTTTGGAACACCATCAATCTCTTCAAGGCTATTAGAGTTTCCACAACTCTCTGGTTCAAGTGTGTGCTTTTGAACACCTACATCCTACAAATGATGTTTCAAGCCATTGCATTCCTCTTGAATACAACCTTCACACTCTTGCGGACCTACAATGCAACTCTTTCTTGGAGCCGTTTCAATGGCCTTCATGGAAACTTTGGAACTCTCTCCATAAGACTGTCTGTAGCCAAGACCCAAATACTTAGGCCTTTCCTCAATCATTATTGTTTCAACAATACCTTGTGCATTCTTTCCCAAGCCCTTTGCTTCATAGCCCATCTTGGACATTAGCTTGGAACCTATGCCTCTAGTATGTTTTTCAAAAGAACCAATATAAGCATTCTTAGAAGAATTTGAAGACAAAATGGAATGGTTTACCTCTTCTTCAAGATGATACTTGACCAAGGCTTCTTTGGCAACAAAGAGTTGTGAGTCCAACTCATGGTTCCTTTTTAGGTTCATATTTGCAATATGAAGTTGCCTCTCCATTTCCTACAATTTGTCAGAAAGCATCTGCTTCTCTTCCTCCACGGAATTCAATTGCTCTCTAAGTATGCTGCTCTTCCATCCATCCTCATACATTTCTCTCACCTTGCCCATCATAATGAACAAGTCTTGCTTTATGTCTTCATCAAAGAGTCTTGTGATGCAAGAGGAATTCGAGGATACACTTGTAGAAGTTGTCATTATGCCAATGAACAAAGAACTTCAAACAAGATTAATAAAGAGCTTATTTAAGCAACCTTTTGCAACAAACCTCTTATGCTTTAAGGACTACCTTGAGGTCCTTTGGGATAGAAGAATGCCTTCAGCCCTTCTTCCTATTTGTCCTTCCTGGACTGAGCTATCAGTAGCTCTCCCTTTACCTCTGCAAACTCAAAAAAATAGTCAGTTTGCAAAACAAGCATACAATCAACCTCTTGCTGTTCAAACTCCTTTCAGACAAGCAGTCTATGCTTTGTCAATCAAGCATTCTGATAACCTTCTTTGAAGGTGGGGTTAACCAAACTTAAACTCTGATACCACTTGATCTGAAAATGGGGCACTTAGGCTTCTTGTCTAACTTACAAGAACCTCTCCCACTTCCAAAGCTTTAAAATATTCCCAAGTCTTATTGATTAACTAGTGCAGAATTAAATATGTACTTGAATAGAAGGTATATGCTGGTGTTTGTTATTAAAACTATTTATGTGCTGTAATTTAATGTGCTCAAACTGATATATAAATACATATAACAGTAAATAAAGTAGCAGAGACAATGCAGCAATAAAACACACACATAACAACAATATTAATTTGGAGTTCACCCAAAACCCTTGGGCTACGTCTTCGTGAGCTCTAGTAAACTCTAGGCTCTCTAGGATTATGGCAAAGTCCTTTTTACAAGATCTTGGCTCAACTCCACTGTTTTACACAGAAATAATGGGTTTAGACACCATTTTATCCTTGGCTCTTGAAGCTCTCGGCTTTCTGGCTCTTGGCTCTAGCTCTTGGCTCTGGCTTTGGCTCTTGGCTCTGGCTCTTTGGCTCTGGGTTCTTTGGCTCTCTGTAATTTACAGCTCTCTGGTTTTTCCACTTGAACTCCAAGTGACTCCCTTGGCTGCTCTACGCTCTAGCTTTTTCTTTCTGCGTTGCTTGTTTTTGTTGTTGCCTTTTTGCGCTGCTCTCTCTCGCCTTAGCCTCCTGCTTTGGTTTCACTTTCCGCGCTTCTATCTCAGCACTGCCTATGCTCGGTTTCAGCAACAACTCTAACAACCCCTTCTGTCTCTGACATTCACAGTTTTTAAGCCAACCGGCGCTGTCCGTTCGTTTCCTCTTCTCGGGCTCTCTCGCTTCCGGCCTTGGTCTGCTCAAATCCCCTCTTTGAGCGTTAGCAATCATTGCTAAACGATTTCAGGGATGGTGGCCACATGTTCTGTAACGGAAGGGGCCATTCGGCCTTTGAAATCCCCATAAATAACATTCCCGGCTTACACAGGAAAATACACTAAACACGGGAAAAATCCGCAGAAACTCTATTTGTTGGACTTCCAATATCCATAAATCTATACTATTTTCCTATCGGGTCTGCCTTTAATCACTGTCACATATCACAAATGCCCATGTTTCATGGTTTCCCCTTTGTATTTATAAAATACATTAAAACATTGCAAAATCCCGTAAAATGTCATTTTACGAAACTCAAATTATATGGAATATCATCTATAACTCTATCGGGTCCGGCTATCGCATCACACACACACACACACACGCACACGCACACGCACACGCACACGCACACGCACACGCACACACACACACACACACACACACACACACACACACACATATACCCGCTCCTCTGTGTAGCTCCGATGCGACTTGTCGCAATCGCATATTGCGCATACTCGGGGTTCTGTGCATATGGCATGGTCTTTGCCGACGCCAATCCGCCGATTTCGGCGATGGCAACATCGCTTGGCCCGGGGGTCTCGCCTTAAGCCCCATGCTATCGACCGATGTCAATCCGCCGATTTCGGCGATCGCAGTATCGCACAGCCCACTCCTTATGTTATATCGCATAGCTGCCTTCGACCCAATATGTCGGGGATCGGTGATTGGGGGTGGCTTCCCTTTTTCACTTAAATCCACTCTTTTGCCCTGGTCCGATGCGATTTCCCCTTTTGAAGTTTTTTTTTGCCTTTTTAAAGGATTTTGCCTCTTTTCTAAGGAACAAAGGGCATCTTCCTTGATCGATAACTTCTGCATCCTAAGTCCATTTTTGCCCATTCAAGTTGCAGTAGATTTAGGAGGAGAAGATCTCTGCAATGGGGCTATTTCCAGGAACTTCCTTGGACTTTCATTTTCCTCAGTGAGGAACACTTAGACTTAGGAGTATATCCAAAATCCATTTTGGATCACTCTTGTGATAACTTTTACAAATGAATGTAGCTCATATATCTCTCTCTCTTTAGAGATAACTGCCACCATTATAACTAGTTTCTATGCCACAATATTTTGCTATTTTATTTATTAATAGAAGTTGGGTTTTCACTATGTTATTATGCTCTCTGTTATATTTCTCTATTTGTGTATTTCATTTCCTTTCCTTCCTTTCATTTCATTCCTTGTACAACCTGAATCATTGACATTTCTACGTCATTTAATTTGAACAGTCCATAGTCTATTTTCCAATATTGGAAAGTTATGCGAAGGTTTAATACTCACCCTTCCTCAACATTTAATCACTCTAGAGCATTTTGTAAGCTTTAGGCATACTACTATTTTCAAAGCAGAGAAGACTTATTACACAATCTTATAAACATGAAAATATTCATTTTTGTGAATACAACTAGCATATCCATATAAACCAACCTAGATCCATCTTAACTCAGATCTATCAAGCTTTGAGAGGGATCAAATATCTCAAGGTACAAACCTTTCCTCAAGTTTTTTCTCTCCAAAAAGAGGTTTGCACCTTGAGAGATTTGATCCCTCTCAGCGCTTGATATATTCGGAGTTAAGATGGATCTAGGTTGGTTAATTAATTTAATTTCTTTCATATTATTTAATATGATAATTTTTTTTCCCATTATACTAAAAGAATTTTCAAAAAGTTTCAAAGCACTTCACATGGTCATAACAAGCGTATATATGGTTCAAAAGAATAATTGAGATCCTCCCCACCTAGGTTCAATTCCCGCAAGTGACATGATGAAATTTTATGTAATGGACATAATGTGTATATTCCTTATATGTGTGTGTGTGTGTGTGTGAATAATTTGTTCATTTATTCAATTATAGTTTCTTTGATGGTTGGTTGATTATGCAAATAGTCATATGGTTGTCTTAAAGATTAAGGCATACATGTCTAAGTATGAACTAATTCAAAGTGTGAAACCATGAATGACTCATTAAATTAGTTATGAAAGCTTGATGTGTTAGTATTAACAAATAAAATGAAATAATTTTAACCAATTAATAAATTATAAACGTTAATGCATATTTAAAAATAAAAAATGCAAGAATAAATATATAATAGATATAAATTAAATCTAATAAATAATTTAAATTCAAGCTTCTATGATTCATATATAAATAAACTAATAAATCATTTTAAAAATTATAAAAATAAAAACTTTAACAAGGGGATAACTACAAAGCAGTATAGTCCCTGCCTCTTTTGGTAATTATTAGATCAATTGTTTATATCAATCAAGGACTTGAAATTTACATTAAATCATGTTATTGCCATATGACCTAGTCTATTTACTATACATGCATCACATTAAAAAGAGCTTATGTGTGTGCCAAAGAAGTGTTTTTGCGGAATGGAGTTGTGTGGAAGAAGTGTGTGGAAGGGGGAATGGGTGCGAAGGGAGGAACATGCGAAAGAGACATCTACATTTCTGCACCTCCCGCACAACACTTCTTTCTAAAAAGGATGACATAATGCAGGCAAACAATATTCATTTATTTGTCATTTACTTGGAAATATTTGCACACTGTGCGGAAATTGGAAAAACTTTGTGAATATATTTCAAGTATTGGTGGATTAAATCAATATTTTGCTCTTAACGCAATCTTGCCTAAGAAGATGATCCATAAATACTTGTACATATGATACGATTTTTTTCTTTTCTCATCTGCAGAATTTTAGTTGTACCATTTAATGTTTCTGAATTTTTTCTTACATATATTTGAAAAAAATAATTGATGGCTTTCTAATTTTTATGAAGCTAAAGTTGATTTAAAAAGAAAAAAAGTTAATTGTTTTACCATTTTACATTTCTGAATTTTTGCTTACAAATAATTGAAAAAAAATATTGATGTCTCTCTAAGTTTTAAGAATCTAAAATTGATTAGGGGTGGCAAGAGGGGTTATCATAAATCCTGAAGGAGAAATGGAAACCAAGTTTTCCTGGGGCCTAGGGTAGAGATCAAATAACCTTGCCAAATGTATGGTCTCCTTTTAGGCTTTTAGTTATCCAAAGAACATGGCATCCCTTCTATTGTTGTTTTGAGGGGCTCTCTTTTAATTATTCAATACCTCTGCTTGGCTTCTCTCCCTATGAAAAATGCACTCTCTCTCCTTCTCCGCAGAATTTCTAGCATATTGGAATCACTCTCTAATAAGTATTTTCATTAGATTCTCCATAATCAGAATCAAGAAGCTAATGAGCAAAATGATAAATCTTATGATATAGAAGAAGGTCAACTTAGGATTAACGCCATCTCTCTTAGAAACATATCCCATGATCAAGGCGCATTTTTTTGCTTTATTCTTCCATCAATAAGCGAAGATCACAAAGGAAGAATGTACAAAGCTTAGTCATTGGCAAGATCTTTTTTAATCATCTAGAAAGTTTGAAGACCCCACTCCACATAGATAACAAAGCCGATGACATCAGTCATATTACCCATGTGCTATATGTTTGTGTGAAGCCATCTAGATGGTGATCACAAGGTGACATATCCTTCATAAGGACATTTGCCTCATCTGGAGACATTAAATGTACGCATAAAGGTGCTAGATCAAAATTAAATTTAAACTGCTCGCAATACCTCTCACACTGCACCGCACTCTGCAAAATGGATGTTGATAGCCACCTCCCCTAGGTTTCAACGACGCTGGCAATCTAGAAAGCATGGGAAATCCTATATCCAAGGCAAACATTCATGCATGTTGAGCTCATGATGAGGCTGCTAAATTTGTTCAGCATGGTTAAATATGAGAGCCAGTCGGATGGCAAAGATAGAATTTTGGCAACTTCTACGACCTGTCTTTATTGCTCGCACATCCGGAAGTCATCCTTCCCATGGTATTTTTTTCCTCCATGCATATTCAATATATTTAAATTATGTTCCAAGTACAAGAATCACTCTTTATGGGAATAAAAACATGTTGAAGGTTCTAAGAGCATTAGCAGCCTCACAAGAAACTATCCAACCACATTCCCCCCCGTCTCTGTGTTCATGCGAGTATAGTAGGTCAAAGTCAACTCAAAATCCAACATTAAGCACCGAAGGCGGGGTTGGTAATTACAGTGGTTGGTCATTGCACCGTGCCCCTCTGTGGTTTTTGGACCATTGTATTGAAGACACTAGCATTAGATAGAACAAAACCAGTCCAACGACCTGTACAAAAATTCCATTAGTTCACCACTGCCACCTATCTTTGCACCCGACCTTAGATTGGTACGTGAATGTCTCAAATCAGTGTCAACAACTATTGGTCCTAAAAGAAATTGTGCAAAGTCAATAAGTCAAAATTCAAAGCATGGAGGATTCAAGAAGCACTCAAGAAGGACTCAAGAAGCACAACAAGTAGTGCTCTTACAGATAAAATGTCAATTGATCCACCTCAGTAAGATATGGCAAATCCATACAAATGTATTTTTGAAAATGGCCATTTTTTTAGAGTCTATAGTAGCAAAGGTTGGAATTTTAGCACCAGGAAGATATGTAACAAAGATTTGCTAGATCATTTAGAGATATCTCTTCCTTTCCTATTAGACGCTCTGGTCATTCTAAGCAAAATGTAAATTTCTCGTGTATCTTGTTGTGACCGAGCACATAATTATTAGCAAATCTTTTCTTATTTGTATAAAAAAAAGGAATTTAAAATTGATTGAAAGAAAAAAAGAAAAAAGAGGTTAAATGTAATATATATGTTCATTCAGTTTGATTGAATCAAACTTATTTAAGAACTAAGATTCGCAATCACACTTATTTATGAATTGAGATTCTTGAATTTGAAGAAACAACATGGTTTTGAAATATCAGTGTAAGAGTTCAAACTCGCAATACTAACTATATACTCTGATGAAAATGACTTGAAAACGAGATAAATTAATTTATAAAATTGGTTTATTTTTTTATTGAATTATATATTTTTGGGTTTTGATTTTTAAGAAAATAAAGCTTAATTGATTTGGTTAAGAGCATAAAGTATTATAATTGACATTTTTTTTAAACTACATTATTAAAAAGAAAAAAAATTACATAAAAAATAAAGTTTAGTTGAAAAATTAATCACAATAAAAAGAGTTGTGAGGGATGGAGATGTGTGGAAGAAGTGTGTAGAGGGAGGAAGATGTGAAAGACATATCCACACTTTTGCACCTTCCACACAACACTTCTTGCTAAAAAAAATGACACAATAAAAACATACAATATTCATTTATTTGTCGTTCTACATGGAAATATTTGCATATTGTGTGGAAATTGGAAAAACTTCGCGAAGATAATGTCAAGCATTTGGTGGATTAAATCAATATTTTGTTCTCATTACAATCTTTTTTCGAAGAAAAAATCATAATTTTATTCAACTTGTAAACAAGGAACAAAATTACATTTTGTAGATGCCATTAGGTAATTGATCATGTCAACCTTTCGGTTGATGCACAATAAAAGAAGAAATTGTAAAAAATATATAATTTTTCGAGGGGCTTAGTGTGATAATAATCACTTAAATTCCCCTTTTTGCCCCTTTTTTCTAATTTTTTTTCCAAACCCCATGG
The DNA here is from genome assembly GCA_031772625.1 of Pinus tabuliformis. Lineage (NCBI taxonomy): Eukaryota > Viridiplantae > Streptophyta > Pinopsida > Pinales > Pinaceae > Pinus > Pinus tabuliformis. The sequence continues at coordinate 1,041,097,108 of CM062809.1, forward strand.
TTGGGATCAATCGTCAGTATTGCCAATTGATTTCTGTAGGTTTTAACCCTATACATAAATTACCTTCAAACATATTCTTAAAAAAAAAAAATACAATGGGAAGAACATAAAATATACATTGAGATTTTCTCCTAGAACTGAAACTAGGAAAAACAGATTGATTTTCATTATATTCCTTTCAATGTTACAATACATTATATACATGTCGAAGCATTCATAAACCCCAATCTATTAACGCTGGACTAGAACATAATTGTAGTTCCCTAGACTAGATCTACAAAATACCATGGGAAAAAACCATCCCTAAAACCATGCGCAAAACCAAGGGTAGGTTTGCCCACTATCCTTGGGTCCGCCCCCCATCATACAACCAAACTGATTCCTTTCTTGCATGAGTGGCTGCCATGTATTCAACCTCTATGTTGAAAGTGCCAATACAGTCTGTCTCTTGTTCATCCAATTGATTGCTTCTCCAAATTTGTTAAACACATACCCACTTGTAGATATTATTTGATCTAGATCTCCAACCCAGTTTGCATCAACAAAGCCACATTTGTACAACACTCTGTCCAATCTTGGTCTTCCGTGGTAGCACAAACCATAATCACTAGTGCCATACAAATACCTAAAAACTTGATTCAGTGTTGTCCAATGCTCTTTCCCTGGTTTTTACATAAACCTGCTCAATACTCCCGCTGCATCTGCAATGTTTGGTATGATACATACCACTGCATACATTAGGCTACCAACTGCATTCACATATGGAACACGAGACATGTCCTCTTCCTCTTCTTGTGTCTTGGGACACTATTCAACATATAACTTTGCACCTATAGGAATAGGAACATTCATAGGTTTACTATCCTTCATATTAAACCTCTGCAATATTGCTTCGACATACTTCCTCTGGTTTAACAAGAGCTTCCTCTTTTCCCAATGTCGTTTAATTTCCATGCCCAAAATATAGTTTGCAACACCAAGATCCTTCATGTCAAATTTAGAGGACAATTGGGTCTTCAAACCTTGGATAATTTATTTATCATTTCCAATCAACAACATATCATCCACATACAAGACCAGATAAATAACACAATCACCAATTATTTTAAAATACACACAATGATCCTCTTTGCTCCTTGTGAAGCCAAGTCCATGTATATATGCATCAAATTTTTGATACCACATCCTTGGTGACTGTTTTAATCCATACAAAGGATTTTTTAACTTGCATACCAGTTCTTTCTTTCCCTTCACTGCAAATCATTATGGTTGCTTCATGCAAATATCTTATTATAGATCTCCATGAAGAAATGTTGTCTTCACATCCATTATTCTACCTCAAAATCAAAAGCAACAACAACAGATAAAAGTAATATAATAGAAGCTAAGTTGGTAACAGGAGAAAAAATATCACCAAAATCAATTCCTGACACCTGGGAATAACCTTTTGCTACCAACCAAGCTTTGTATTTCTCCACCTTGCCTTTTGCATTCATCTTCTTCTCAAACACCCATTTCCTGCCAATGGGTTTCCTTCTAACTAACAACTCGACAAGATCCCAAGCCTCATTTTTGTCCAAGGCTTACATTTCTTCTACCATGGCCTTTTTCCAAAGTTTTCCATCCTATGAATCCACAACCTCCCTGACAGTTATGGTATCATCATTAGTAATATATAAAGAAAAATTTGAACAAAAAGCAAATGGACTATACCTCTCTGGCTACCTTCTCTCTCAAACTAATCTCCTCAAAACTGGAGTGTGTGGCTCTTCCTCTTTTCGTTCATGTTTTGTTATAGAGTTTGATCCTCCCTCCTTCAGTTCAAACTCTATCTTCTCTGGTTCCTTTTCCTTTGGTAGGACTTCATGTTTAATAACATCTTTCACCTCTCTAAACACCACATCTCGACTGTACACAACCTTCCTTGTTTCTGGGTTCCAAAGCTTATAACCTTTTAAACCATCCTTATACCCAATAAAGATGCACCTTTTAGATTTACTATCCAACTTGGTTCTTTTCTCCTTTGGAACATGTACATATGCATCACAACCAAATACCCTGAGATGTGTGAGAGAGGGTTTCTTACCAGTCCATACCTCATGTGGAGTCTTATCCTCCAATGTTGATGAAGATGATTTGTTAAACAAGTAACATGCAATATCCACCGCCTCTCCCCAAAATTCCTTCCCTAATCCAGCACTATTAAGCATGATCTTGCCTTTTCCATCAACGTCGTACTCATTCTTTATGCAAATCCATTTTACTGAGGTGGATTAGTCTTATGCCGTGCTATACCACACCTCTTACAAAACTCACCACCATTATCTGTCCTCAACAACTTAATCTTCTTCTCTGTTTGATTTTCCACGGGAGCCTTAAATTCTTTAAACTTGTCAAAGACTTAGATTTATTCCTAGTGAAATATATCCATATATTCATCGAGAAGTCATCTATAAATGAGACATAGTTACCCAGTGATGGAACCAGCATAGGTCCAAACACATCACTATGCACAAGCTCTAATATCCCTTTCGCCCTCTTAGCACTAAAGGGGGAGCTCATCCAATTCTACTTCCCATATACACAATGTTCATAGAAATCAAAATCCATAGAGCAATTAGACATACCTTCTACCATACCATTACTGTGCAGTATTTTGAAAGCCCTTCTCTCCAATATGTCCAAGTCTTTGATGCCACAACATAGCCTTTTCTCCAGAGACCACTAGATTTTCTGCTCCACTTTTAGGAAACACAAAATTGTTGCACCCACCAATAACAGTGCTACGCAAAATATTATGAAAAGTTTTAATCCAAACTCCCTACATCAATAACAGTGATCCCTGAACCATCTTGTAGGTATTTTTTTCGAACATATTTTTTACTCCTACATCGTCCATCTTGCTTACAAAAATTAGATTCTACGCCAATGTAGGAATGTGCAGAACACTAGGAAGTGTTCTAATCCTTCCACCTTGCAACTTTAGCTTAAGTTTTTCAAGCCTTATGATTATGGTATTCCCGTCATCCCCTAGGAAGGCATCACCACGATCATATTTCTCATACTCGTAGAACCACCCCCCACTGGGAGTCATATTAAAGGACACACTTGAGTCAGTTAACCATGCCTCATGATCTACATTTGTACTTGAAGAAGAAGCCAAGTACATGTCCCCACCTTCATCTGAGGTGGTTTTCGCCTCTCTAAAATTAGCATCATAAGATCCCTTTCCTTTCTTAGGAGTAAAGGTAGATGTATTGCTACCTATAGCAACAACTAGACCACCTCACGAGTCCGATAGAGATCACAACAAACTGATGCACTTATCTTCGTCTAAAATTTTAATCAACAAATAACAACTGAATTACCATAATATTAAAGGAATTTAGATGCTTTGTCACCAAGTCTCAATCCTTCATCCTTAACTTATACAACTTTTCTGCATAAACAATTTGTTCACTAGACTTAGAGTGATATAAAGTCCCTAACTTGTCCCATAAAGACTTTGCTGTAACTTCCCTTGATACATTCTACAATACTGAATCTTAGAGACATAATTGTGTTGTGCTCTTCAACTTATGATCTAACTTCGGCCAGTTTTCCATCGACATTCCTGTTGGTGTCGTACCTCAATCTATAATGATCAATTAATCTATGTCCACTAATAGATCCTCCATCTTGAGCTTCGACAACTCAAAACTTTGTCCATTGAATTTCTCAATCTCTACCTCTCCACTGTTCCTCATATTATTTCTCTACAAGAATCAATCCCACTGATCTCCCAGTATAACAGGGTCTAGCATAGTCCCGAGCAAAAACCCTTAGCAGCAAAGGCGTCCCGTTGAAGCTGAAACAACTCTAATACCAGATATAGGTTTTAACCCTATTTAGAAATTACCTACAAACATATTCTTAAAAAAAAAGTATACAATGATGAGAACATAAAATATACACAAATATTTTCTCATGGAACCCAAACCAGGAAAACTAGATTGTTTTTTCATTATATTCCTTTCAATGTTACAATACATTATATATATGTCGAAGCATTCATAAACCCCAATCCATTAACCCTAGACTAGAACATAACAATAGTTCCCTAGACTGGATCTATAAAATACCACGGGAAAAAACCATCATGCTCAAAACCATGTGCAGAAACCATGAGAAAAATGGTGGGTAGTTTTTCCTGCCATCCTCAGGTCTGCCCAACTATTATTGGGTTTGCCCCCCTAATCAGGAGCTCAAAAGTTGTCAAAAATTCAAAGTTTTTGGATCGGTGTAGAACCTAAACGACTACATAGATCTCGTCGTCCTGATTCCAGCGCAACTCGTTTCGTGGAAAACCGATATCATATGCTCAAGATATTGCATTCTGATTGTTTTCCCAAACATGCAAAAACAATTGTAGAGTGTTGACTGGGCTGCTGACTGTGCATGTGACTAGGCTGAGTTGGCAAGCTAACTGTACATCTATGGTGAATTTAGTGGTGCCAAGTGGCACCTTATTAGTGGTCCAATTGGAAATTTTTGTGTGGTCCATGTGTTTTTGTGGTGGATAATCTCAATCTGCCACGTGGAAGCCTGAGGGCCACCAAAATGGTGCAAGGGTCCGGCCGAAGGCAGCGGGGGTTGAACCTGTGACCTCTTAAACACTAACACAAAGTCTTCACCATCGCACCATACATGTGGGTCTTAACCATATGGTTTGTGCCCAATATTTAAATGTTAATGCCGCAGAGTTTGGGAGGTGGGTGGGGACTTAACCGCTAGCATGTGAACACTCTCACAATTAGCCGCCAACATTATATGTGACCACCCGAAGGAATGCCACCACCTAACTGTTGGGGTAACCATTCGCATGTGAATGCTCATGTAACATTTAATTCAACCGCTAGGGGGTTTTAGTGGGTCAGTTATCGGTCCGACAAATCCGCTCAAAATTTCGGGGATTTGTCGCTCAAATAACGGAATTTCGGGTAAAAATGCGGGGTTGTTACCGGATTTTGGCCAAATTGTAGAGAGAATAGTGGAGAAACTAGGAGAGGTCATAAATTCTCTAGTTTTTGACCAAATTGGGTGCAAAAAGAGGCTAGGTATCCATTTTTGGACATTCTGGACTCATTGGAGTAGGTCTCAGAATCAAAGGAGCACTTCTAGATATGATTTTTGCAGGTTGAAGTCTATGGGTGCCATGGTCAACCAAAGTGTTGAATCAGTTTATGGAGGAGTTTGAAGATGGAGATGACATTGCAAGGGTTTTCCAGCCTCCATGTTCTTTCTACAACAACTATTACATTAGTGTTGTAGCTTTTATTCCTCTTTTCTCTATGTGTTTTGGAGGAGAGACTTGTTTATGTACTTCAAGTGGATTGTGGTACTGTTGATGCTCTTTGAAGTTGGAGTATGGGGTCTTGGTGCAAGATGCCTTTGTTTGTTGAAAGTTTACATGTTTGACTGTAGGTTAACATGTATATGGAGTGATAACTCTTGCAAAAGTTTTTTTCTTTGAAGGAGAAACTAACCATTCCATTTCTCATCACTTTATGTACTCTTCTTTTCCTAAACATTGAGCATAATGAGAAGGGTCATGCCATTAGAGATGATCCAAGGATATGTAGCACAAGAGGGGTGAACTCCTTCAACAATGGCTGGTGTATTACTAATTGATGCATACTTCCATTCAGTGTTTTGATTCATGTTCAAAGTTTTCACGAAATTAACATAAAAAAAAAACACATAAAAACTCATGCTTTTACTTGTTATTTTGGAGTACAAACCTCAAGCACATTTTTGTATTCAAATGAGGATCTTAGCATAACAAAACTAATATTCCACATTCAGATCACCCCCCATCCTTGGGTCCACGTCGAGAACTAGTCTTGGAAAGAATATAATACACACCCAACAATTTCCATATTCCTGCATAAGGAATTCTTTGTATGAATCTAAACTCTTAGAGACATGGGTTCTCTTTATACCCTCTAATCCATTTTCAATGAGTGGATCCTCTTTTTGTTGCTTTGTTTTTTATTTTATTTTGTAACCTTCTAGATATGGGTCATGATCCTTGACCAATCCCTGGCTCCTTCATTTACCTAGCTGCCATGTTGTTCTTGAGCACCCATGTTTGGAGTATTTTCCATGGGCTCTTTTTCTTCATCTTCAGAACTGTCTGGTACCTACCATTCCTTTGGCTTATGGGCTTGCCTCTTCTTCTTTTATGGGATTTTTTTTTTTTTTTTTCTCGTGTGCATGTGTTCTGCTGGTGTCTTGTTTGAAATTAAATTCAACGTCTAAAAGTCGAATTCTCCTAATCTGTAACTTGGGTCCACTTAATGTTTTCATGTTTTAGATGGATACAATCATGTAGACCTTTACTAAGGTTTATCTCCACACAAATTTTCACAAATGTAAAGAAACCTTTTTCTATTTTGTTAGTGTCCATTATTTTGAATTTTCCAAGAGTATTCCCAATATTTTCCATGACTTGATGGTGCCAAAAAGGGAGAGGGAGATTTGGCAATCTCACCCAGACTGGCATTGTAGTAACCACCTATTACACGTCATTTTGTCACCATTAGGAAAATGACCACCAATATGGATATCTCACTATCCAATGAAATGTTCCAAGCATTCCCCTTAAAATAATCCCAAAGACTACAAGAATTCTAGATTGCATTACTGAAAATCCTATTTTTAAGCACTTGCACAATTTCCATATCCATTACCTGCGCAAGCACAGTTTTGACCATTGTAGCCTGCATAATTTTGCGCTTTGTCTTCCACTGAAAACTGTGCAAATGATCTCTAAAAGCATTGTTGGAGGAATATTTCCCAACTGAAGGCCTCGAGCCTCTACATACTTGAGCTTCATCCCTTTATTCATGGAGCAATTTTCCTCCCTTTGTGGAACCCTAATCCCTCCTTTTGAGGATCTCATCCCTTGAGAAGAGGATCTCAAACCTCCTCCTCTTGGCCCATAAATTCAACACAGACCAAAGGGTGAGGAGGGACTTTTTGAATGTAAACTTATGTTGTTGGATTGGGGTTAGAAGCTTATCACTGAAGGAAGGATTGGAGACTATTGGGAAGAGGATTACAACATTAAGGCTAAGGTTGTATTGCTCCTTCTTATTCAAGATTAATACAAAAGAGTGTTTCTTTCCCACTGTATTGTTCAATGGAGCTGATGTATTGTGTGTTTACTTCCATTTTTCCATTGATAATGATATTAGGTACTAGTTTCCTTGATCACTAGTATGGGTTTTATTGAGTCATTTATCTATCATATGCCTTTGATCCTTTGTTGTTATTATGTTTGTAGGTCTGGATTCTGAGCATTGAGGAGCTGCATCAAACCATAGTGAGGATCTTCATTAGGCATTTCGTTTGAAAGGTATGGATTTCATATTCTAGCATTATTGCTTATGATTTAAAAGGAATGAGCTCAAAAAATGATTTACTAGTTTGTTTGTTTGTTACTAGATTCATCCATTGAATCTAGGGAGATTTCTCTTGTCCACAAGAGCAATTTGTTTGACATAACAAATTGGTGACCATACTAGGGAATGATTTGTTCTTCATTATGTCCTCCTGTGACCTCTGATCACTTTATGTAGCCTTATTTCACTGTGTTCTAAACCTTGAAAATTTAAGTTCTAGATTATTGTCTTTGTCTTTTTATTTTTCTTAAGTTTTCTCGGTTTGCGCACTTTTTTCTTTAGAAACATTTGACAAATTTGCACACTTTTCCTTTAGCAACAATGCGTTTGCGCATTGAATCTAACTGATTACCTGCACAAGTCTTTGAAATTTTGAAAAATTAGGGTTTTCACCTTCTAGGTCCAGAATTTTTTGATTGTTGTGTTTTCTTGGGTCTATTTACATTCTGAAAAAGTCCACCCTTTTTTGATTTGATATTTTGAGTTGCCTTCTTGAAAAATTACTCATCTTTGCAAATTAGGGTTGAAGGTTTGATCTGGTGAATTGCTGATTTATCAAAAGAAAGGTTGCTCATTACTGAGATAGTTTGAGTTTGTCCTTATTCTGTCAAGAGATCAGATTAAAGTACTTTGTCTACCTGGTTGTGAAGAGTCATTAGCATTAGTTAACAGTTAGTGTTTTTCAAGGTCAACACTTTTGATTTAGAATTTGTTGTTTTTGTTGAACTGAAGTGAATAGTGATTATTCCTTTTTATAAGACAACACGATATTATGCTTACATTGATTCGTAATTCATTACATCGAGTTGAAATTATGGCTAGTGTCTTTTGAAGAAGGAATTTATTGTTTGGCTTTGGGTATGTGAGAAGTTGTTGAGATTAATTTTTTGCATTTTCTAGCTTGGATTTTAAGGAAATCATGTTGCATTTTTCAAAAGAATCGTGTATTTTGCATTCTCTTGGACTTGCATTTTGAAATGATTAATTAATTATTGCATTGTTTAGAAGTGAATGAAACCTCTTTCCTTACTTTAGTTAGGATTCATTGAAGTGAAAATATTACAATATCATATTCTATTTCATTCAGTTTTGAGTCAGGTTATAACACCACTGGTTTCATATCCATCAACCTACTGAGTAAACAACAACTTAAAAACAATGTTAATAAAATAAATTAGAATTTTATATTTCTAGGGCTCATTACACCTACATTAGATCAGATTATAGGGCTTTGGAATAGGAAAGTGAGTTAACTTTCCAAAGTTGCAAACAAACATAGAATCTTGCGGTAGGGAGTAAATCCATCTATTACAGTTTGACTCTGGGAAGCTCCTCTTACAAGGGAGTTAGGCACGATATCATATTGGACCCAGTGAAGTGATTGACCCCACTTCATTGGTTATGGTAGCGTGATTTCACGCATTACAAATGGTGTCGAAAGGTGCTTGGGAGTCACTTGAAGGATAAACCTCAGATTGACCATGTTGAGGAACCTTCAAGGGGATTGAGCTTTGTTACTTTGCCCTTGTGTGTACATATAATCTACGATTGTCCTCCCAGTTCAAATTGTTGTATGTGGTAACCTTAGAGACCATTATCTTAGGGCTTTTACCCAAGGTGACAGCAGGGAGAAGTCCCTACTATACTTGGAGCAGACGTTGACTAGACTCACTTGGACCTTTTTGGAGGGTATTCTTCACTCGAGATGGCATAAGTGAAGTTACTTGCACTAGATTGTGCCCATTAAGTAGGTTGTTAGCATAACTGATTCCACCTACTCTATCTCTATCCACTTTTCACATTGATCTCTGTGATGTTGGGTTTCATCACCAACTAGTGATTTCACTGTGAAAAGGTTGTTTGCATGGTTTGACTCCTTAGATTTATTAGCACATGTTATTTGCTTGTTTTACTTTCTGTAGACCTTAGGTGTGGATTGTGAATTTGGACTGTTAATTGTAGAGTTCGAAGATTTTCCTACCGTGACATCCTTTTTTCCTAAAGATCCTCTCTTTTCCTTTATATTTACCACCTAAATAAAGCCATATTCACCAGGTTTTGATGAAGGTATGCAATAATATGTCTTCTTTTTCATATTTAACTTTATACCGTATTGTTATGTTAAAGTTGCAATTGGCTACCGAATCAGTCTGTTTCCACAAGTAATCCAAGTTTCCGAAGTTCCAGTTCAGCAGCGAAGGGTGTGGATGGATAGAGTATGGCTTCCTTGTGGATCCCTTCCTATCCCCTCAAAAATGTTAGTGAAGATAAGCGTAGGAGATCATCGTCACAAGTCCACCGCAGGATTAATGCAGAACAGAACCCAAGATTCGATCGAAACCTTATCATTTTGCTTTCGGAATAGAAAAACGAAGGTTTAGTGATATAAGTTTAGATAGGATAGAGATATTAGGCTTGAATTATTCATATAGTTATGCCAAGAGACCTGCTATAAAACTTATGGCCGCACTGTGATTTGGGTGCGCGCCGGATGATGTAATTTTGAACAGTTTGTGAATTTTGTTTGAAGAGAATTGGTTTTGTGTGTATGCATTGTGTTGGTTGGAAGCTATGAACTGCTATGTGGAGGGCCCCTACAAATAGTGACAGGTTTTAATCAATTGCAATACGATTTCCTTCCATTCTTCAATTGCTCTGTTTTGTGTGAAAATGCAACATAATGATTTCGCCAGCGAGTTGTTATTTGCATAAGTACTTTCATTTGCTTTATATCTAGTTTAGCCTGTTATTTAATTTGCTTTATACCTGGTACAACATGGTTATTACATTTTCTTATTATCTAGCATAGTTGAAGTGTGTTTAATTCATAGTATAGATGTTGCTTGGATTATTTTGTTTGAGCGAAAATTGAATAAGTAAAAGAGTGAGAGTTCTCTCCTAAACAATTAAGTTCAGACAATAATTCTTCATAGCTGATAGAATAAGTTTCTTTTTGCATTTATTGAATTAGAAGCTGGAGCATAAAGATTCAGGATAAAAAATCCCAAAACAATCTAACACAAGTAGGCTCACTCTCATATCATATGCAAACTAATTAGATAGAGATTAACTCCTAGGAAACTTAGCCAACACCTTTAAGAATTACGACACTAATATAATTGACAAACACCACCTCCATATCCATCTTAAGTTTAGATCCTAACAAATACATAACGACCTAATGAATAACTTCTAAGCACATATTGTGCACCTGTACTTCATCAGTCTACCTGCCCGGGTTGACAATTTATGATTGACAATTTAAAGACCTTAAATTGGCTAAACATTTTGGCGCCATTGCCGGGGAAGTACAATTAGAAGTTAAAAAAAAAAACCATCATTAATTTAAAACATGACATGCGTAGGGATAGAGACTCTAGGGGTAGATTTGTAGGACGAGGAAGAAGTTTAATTCCCACAAATCCACTCACTTCACCACGATTTCGAGATTCCACACCACCTACTCAAACCCGAATTCCATTTAGAGGTCGACAAAGACTTCCTGAAGTCTCAAGATCAGAAATCCAATCCAGAACTTCACCTACTTCTTCTACTGAAGTTGTAATTGAAGAAAATCCTACATCCCCAACTACAGGAGTAATCTTTCTATCCCCCACTGGTGAGCAAATTTTGGGAGAAGAATTAGAAGTTCCTAGTGAAGAAGAGGAATTGGAAACTTATTCTGAGCAACCATTGATAGAGGAACCAGAAAGATTAGAAGAACACTATATTAGCTCCGAAGAATCTATCATGGCTGAAGAAGGGGAAGGAGAAGTACACAATGTCCATGGTGAAGAAGATAGGATTGGAGGAAGAGGAAGAGGAAGAGGTAGAGGTAGAGGAGGGGGTAGAGCCAGAGGAAATTAAGATCCTTCAGGATTCCCTATTCTTGATGAAGATACAACCTTCACAATGAAAAATATATCACTCTCGATTCTTCCTAATTTCCACGGGAAAAGAAACGAAGATCCAGAGACATTTCTCTTTGAATTTGAAGTATTATGCAGATCATATGACTATCTGCATGATGCTCAAAAGTTAAAATTGTTCCCTGCCACATTAAAAGACTCAACATTAAAATGGTTCATGAGTCTAGGAGTGCATTGTATAACAACATGGGGACAAATAAAAGAGGCTTTATTAAGCAAATATAGAGATTATTGTATGCTTAGTATTAAAGATGAAGTATTAAAAATGACACAAAAAGAAGATGAAAATCTTGAAGACTTGGTAGAAAGGTTTGTTTATAATGTTAAAAGAGAAAAAATGGATAATTTGGATCATGAAACCTTAAAAGCTCTTTTATTCAATGTCATTAAAGATGAATGGATCGATCCCCTTAACCTAACTGGGAAAGGAGATATTTCCCAACTACCATTGGCAGATATTTGTGATTTATGTGTACATATCTCAAGGGATAAAGCACGAGTTGGAAAGAGTCCTAGAGACCCTCTCTTGTCAAGAATTAACAAGTTTGCAGCTAGGATAGTTAGCCGGGAAAAAATAGGAAATTTGCTTGACACCTTCAAAACAAATATTTTAGGGAGTCTAAGTGAACATATAGACACCCTTAAAATACAAAACAAACAAAATTCAAAAAGTGTTGCATTATCTATCTTTTGTCCCAAATGTCAGAAGAAACATGCTTTAATAGAGTGTCCCTTAGACTCAAAAGCCATAGAAACCTGTGTTGTATGTGTAGATAATCATGATACGAAGGAATGTCCATCCTTACCAGGTCTTAAGGCTGTATTTAATGATGAAGGAATCTCAGAACCAGTAGACCCTCTCTACTTTATAGCCAAAAGACCATGGCAAAACCCCTAACCAAATCAATCACAAGGATTTAGACCACAACAATTTGCCCAATCTTCACAAAATAATTGGAATTCAACTTAGCAGCCTTGGGCTGTGCCACAGTCACAACCTTGGAATCAAGGGTGGCAAAATCCTTATGGAGCCTATGCTCAATATCAACAATACTCGCCATCTTACCTTCCACAACAATTCTTACCCCCATCTAATCAAATTCCTCAAGCTAATCAATTGCCACAAGTTCCAGTTCAGAATCAAAACCCACAGCTTTCCCTACAATTTCCACAAAAATCAAATCAACTGGTTGCTCATCCACTTCCAAATCCTAATAATAAAATACTACAACAACCAGTGTACAACATGGAGGGCCAGAATCCTCAAACTTATGTAATAACTCCACTAGACTTAAACAATGTCCAATTAAGGTATGGAAGAGTATTACCAATAAAACCTCTTGTTGTCATTCAAGAAACAAGCTCTGATCTTAAAAAACACAAAAATCAATCAGAAGAAGGGGAGACTTCTCTCCCTAAAAAAGAAAATAAACAAATAGAAGAAATTCCAATAGATACTCCTATCATTGAACAACCCTCGATATTAGTTAAAGCACCTTTCCCAGAAAGGTTGAAAATCGATAAAGGAGTAGAGAAACAAATTGTCTTTCCTGATTACAGTATGATGGACGAATTGAGAAATTTTTGTATTAAGATTCCTTTATTACTATCCATAAAAGAAATACCAATTTTTGCAAAAAATAATTAAGGAATTAAGTACACAACGATCAGGGAGAAGAAGAAAAGATATAAAAAGAATCTAGTTAGTCGAAAAAATTGTAGACATTATGATGGGAAAGACGACAATTCAAAAATATTTAGACCCAGGAAGCCCCATTGTAAAAATTCACATCAATGGAACTGAAATACCAAACACATTGATTGATCTAGGAGCAGCCATAAACATAATGAGCAAACAAGTTATGGACACACTTAGGCTTCCTAACCTTCAATACACACCAACCTTATTGCAATTAGCAGATAGATTTGTTATTAAACCAGATGGTGTGTTAGAAGATGTTTGTGTATCCTTAGATTCTTGGGAATATCCTGTTGATTTCATGGTCTTAACACCCAAGAATAATCTAGGAGGACATCCATTAATTCTAGGAAGGCCTTGGTTGGCTACAGCTGATGCTTTTATCGGCTGTAGATCAGGCGATATGTTTATCTCAGATGGAAATTCTACAAAGAAATTTACATTATACCCCCCTGCAAGAACAACAATAGATATAGAAACTGAAGAATGGATAGAAGATGGAGAAGATATACAACCTATTTTTGTCATTGAACGAGTGAAAGAGGAAGACCAACTTTTAAATTTACTAGAAAATAATGAATCTTTCTCACATTATGAGCATAGTTGAAATGAATTTCTCTCATCTAAACAAGTATCATTGCCGTCCATGGAAAAATTTGGGAATTCCTCGATATAAATATTTCCAGGAAAAACCTTGAATGTTTAAATGAAAACTTGGAAGAAATGCAAAATAAACTATTGATAAAAATTTTATAGAAACATTCTTCTGCTTTTGCATGGGAATACACTGACATGAGAGGGATTGATCCTAAAACTTGCATACATCATATCTACATTGAACAAAATGCAAGACCAGTTAGACAACCTCAGCGAAGAATGAACCCAAATCTAAAAGAAATTGTTAAGGAAGAATTGCAGAAATTATTAAATGTAAATTTCATCTATCCAATATCTGACAGTCAGTGGGTTTCACCCCTAGTAATCGTCCCTAAGAAGAATGGAAAATGGAGAGTATGCATCGATTACAGGGAATTAAACAAAGCAACATTAAAAGACCACTTTCCACTACCTTTCATAGACCAGGTCTTGGATACATTAGCAGGAAAAAAATATTTTTCCTTCTTGGACGGGTTCAATGGATACAACCAGATTCAGGTAGCCCCTAAAGATCAAGATAAAACCATGTTCACTTGTCCATGGGGAACTTATGCTTACCGGGTACTTCCCTTTGGGTTATGTAATGCTCCAGCAACATTCCAAAGGGCAGTCCTCGACATTTTCTCTGACCTTATTCATGATTGTGTGGAAGTATACATGGATGACTTCACAATCTATGGGGATTCTTTCAATGAAGCACTAGGAAATTTAGAAAAAGTCTTAATAAGATGTCAAGAAACAAATCTCTCATTAAGTCATGAAAAATGTTCATGATGCTTAACGAGGGAATTGTTTTAGGTCACCATATTTACGGAGATGGAATTAAGGTAGACTCATCTAAGGTGGAAGTCATTTCTAAGTTATCAGTGCCAAGTTGTCAAAAGGATGTTAGAAGTTTTCTCGGTTTTACTGTATACTATAGAAGATTTATAGAAAAATTCACAAAAATTGCATCCCCACTCTTTAAATTACTCACCAAAGACCGCGAATTCAGTTGGAATTCCAAATTTCAAGTTGCCTTTGAAACTTTGAAAAAGAGAATTTCTGAAGCACCCATCTTAAAAAGGACCTAACTGGAAACTGCCTTTCCATATCTCAACAGATGCTTCAGATTTAGCCTTAGGAGCTGTTTTAGGACAAAAATATCTCATTCCTGATGCCATTTATTATACTAGTAAAAATTCAACTCTTGTAGAGTTAAATTATACTGTAACCAAAAATGAGTTCTTAGCTGTAATTCATTCCATTAATAAATTTAGATATTATATAACTGGCTATGAAACTTTTGTCCACACAAACCATTCTGCCATTAGATACATAATGAATAAACTAATCACTAATGGAAGAGTAACTAGATGGCTCCTACTCTTACAAGAATTCAATATAACCATTCTAGATAGACCAGGAAAACATAACACAATTGCGGACTTTCTGTCTAGAATACAAAATGAAAATAATGATCAACCAGTAGAAGACAAATTTCTTGATGAATATCTTTTTGCAGTATCTACTAAATCACCATGGTATGCAGATATTGCTAACTATTTGGCCATAGGAAAAATGCCATTTCATTTAACCCCTAGAGAAAAGAGAAGAATAGTCCACAATAGCACATCTTATTCATGGATAAATGAATAATTATATAATATAGGACCAGATCTCATCATCAGAAGATGTGTTCGGGAGGACGAAATATCGGAGATACTAAAAGCTTGTCATGATGAGCCATGTGGAGGACATTTTTCTGACAGGAGAACTGCTTACAAAATCTTTCTTTTAGGATATTATTGGCCTTCCATTTTTAGGGACACCAAGGAATATGTTAAAAGATGCGACAATTGTTAGAGAATGGGAAAACCTACTATTTCAAATGAAATGCCACTACAACCACATGTACTTATCGAACCATTTGAAAAATGGGCATTGGATTTTGTTCGACCAATCAACCCACCTTCAAAGCCAAAAAAGTATATTCTGGTATGTACTGATTATGTCACTAAATGGGTAGAAGCTAAAGCACTTCCTTTTGATACTGAAAATACTGTAGTTTCATTTATTTTTGAGGATATTTTTACTCGTTTTGATGTCCCAAGAGAAATTGTAACAGATCAAGGGACACAGTTCACATCCAGACTAGTGCAGAAGCTTGTGGACGAATACAAGATAAAACATCGAAAGTCAACTCCATACCATCCACAAGCCAATGGACAAGTTGAGTCCAAAAATAAGGTGATTGAGGATATCTTTACAAAGACTGTACTTCTACACAGGAAAGACTGGGTGGAAAAGCTTACAGAAGCCTTATGGGCCTACAGAACTACATGGAGGAATACTACAGGGCTACTCCCTATGAAATTGTTTATGGGAAGCAGGTCTTACTACCAATAGAATTCCAGATCCAAACCTATAAGACAATGGTCCAGTTAGATCTAAACTTGTTAGAAGCCCTGAAGCAAAGGATGACACAACTGAATGAGCTTGATGAAATCAGACAAGAAGCCTTCTAGAGAACCAGCTTAGTGCAACAACAAAGGTCAAGATGGCATGATAAGTACATTAAAGAAAGGAAATTTCATTCGGGAGATTGGGAATTTCTCTTTGATTCAATTTTCAAAAATTTTCAAGGGAAATTCCAAACCCATTGACTTGGACCTTATGAAGTTGAGAATGTCTTTGACAATGGTGCAGTTAGAATCAGGACTATTGACGAAGAGAAAACTCCTCTATTAGTAAATGGACATCGACTCAAGCTTTACCAGAAACCATTAACGAAAGAGGAATTTGTTAAAATGTTTCAAGATAATTCAGAACTGAAGATGGTCAAGAAGAATTCTTCTTCTTTTCCACCTTAGAAATTTTTACTCAGTTTGCTCTTAATATATCTATATATATATATATATATATATATAGATATAGATATATAATAAAAAATTGTATAAACATGAAAACCAACATGTTGTTGGCATGTTTATACAGAAAATTTAAAGTGAAAACCAATTTGTTGGCACTTCAAATTTTCTTTAAAAAAAAAATAAAAATAAAGTTCATCTACTAAAGCCTTCTTTCTCTTAGCTACAGAATCAGCAAGTTTCCGCAGCTTGGACATGTTTCCGCAACTGAAACAAGTTTTTGCAGCCTAATATATTTTTTTGAAGTTTACAAAGATGCTTGGTGATTTGGATTAAAGGACAGTTGACAGCAAGGTACCTGCAGGAGATTAAAGGACAACAAATAAGGTTAGCAAAAGAAGATCAAAGGTACGTGCTGCTTTAATTTAACAATAGGGAAGGTTATATAAGCATATATGATTAAGAAGATATAGTACTAAAATGCAATCATTATAACCTAAGGGTAATGGCCGCCTAACAAGATATCATATGCCACCACTTAAAAAGTCATGTCACGACCTTATTCCAAATCTGCCGAAGTAATTACCAAATCATAAGTTTAAATGCGCCCAACGGTCGAATTCATCCCTATAATCCTTATGATAATCTATCCATTCTTCCCTATTCTTACACTCCTCTGAAATTTCATAGCCACTCCATCTTTCCACCAGCTAGCAAACCCTACTAGCCCCATTTTCCTATCAAGGTAGCCAATCTTCGAGGCAAAGCATCCTTTGGAATGGGGATAATTATTAGAACTGAGCTAGTAGGGAAGCAATTCTTGGAGGGGTACCCACAAAATAGGGAGCTGCTACAAAGGAGACAATGGCTGCAGTTCATTGAAAAATTTAACGACTTCCACAAGGAAGTAACCAAGACATTTGCGCACTCATTCGATGGAATTGAAGCCGAAATTGGGGACATTAAGCTCACGATAACATAGTCTATGATCGCTGAGGCTACCGAGCTGCCAAGGAATGGAGAAAAATGGTTTAAAAATAGGGGGATTGATAGTGAGGACTGGAAGGTATTCCTCAAGAATCCGAACATGGACACTATGGTCTACAAGAAAGGTATTCCCAACACTGCTCTTAAAAATAAATGGAGAAACTTATTACTTGTGCTTTAGAAGTTTATCACTTGTGAGGGTAGGTTTGGGCAAATGTATTTTTATCATGTTAGGATGATGATGCACTTCCTTGAGGATCATCAGATGAACCTCCCTTATTTCCTCTTAAATAGCCTCAAGAAAATGTCTACAAATGTTTAGAAGAAAATTCAATGTATAGAAAACACCATGTATCATCATGGCCTGGTAAAAATATTGGTCGAATTTCATCTCCAAAGTATAGGGGATAACTGGGAGAGTTTCCTAGTAAGGAACCACTTTGAAGAAAAATCCCAAAAAAAAGCAAGTAGCAGTAGGGCCCTTAGAGGGAGGAAGAGAACCATAGAAATGATAAAGGAATAGGCACCTCAAACTCAGACAGAAGTATCAGAAGAAGAACTGCCTATAGTAAAGATTTTGCAGAGAATGAAGAGGGGAAACCCTAGAAGAAAGAAAGCCAGCCCAAGTAAAGAAGAATTCTCACAAACTAAGACTCCTCCTCTAGAAGAAAAATCAGAGAATAAAAGGAGGAAAGTGCAGAAAATACAAACCCCAGGATTGAGGAGGAGCACAAGGTTGAGCACGATCCCACAAACAACCTCAAAAACTACAAAATACATTAATCTTAAGGAAAATGAGCCAAATGAAAAGGAGCCAACTGAAAATGAGGCAACAGAGATTTCTCCAATAGAGAAGGAGCCAACATAGAATGAGCCAATAGGGGATGAGCCAATTGAAAGCCCTGGAAATTCTCCAACAGGGTCACCAAGATCATCACCACAACCATACAACTCACCTTTAAGAAGCCCAGTGCATAGTCCGAGTATTGACCCCGTTCAACAGGAAATATATGACTATATAGAGTCACTGGAGAGGAAAGAGACAACAAAAAAGGAAACAATTCAGAGCCCTAGAGAAGGGAGCAATCAGGTAAATGAACAATCAGCCTCAAACATCTTGAAGCAGGAGATCTTTGAACTAGAAACATTGAACCGATATCTCAAAAATGAGAATCAAGCATTGAAGACACAAAGTGAGATCCAGATTGCAAAGAGTGACAATCTGATCCTTCATCTAAGCCTGTGGTATAAGAAAAACAAAAAGTTGAAGAAAGAAAACAAAATTATGCACAGAGAGATTATCAGTTTAAAGTACAAAATTCTCATGAGGAAGCCTAGAATGCCGATCACTGCCAAAAAGAAGAAAACAGTGAAACATGGAGATGATAAGCAAGAGGCACAAGCGAATGACAAGGAATAAGTGTATGAGGACATAAAACATCTCCAGTCCAGGGGAATGTAGAGTCCGAAGATTGTCCTACCGTGACATCCTTTTTGCCTAAAGATCCTCTCTTTTCCTATATATTTACCACCTAAATAAAGCCATATCCACTAGGTTTTGATGAAGGTATGCAATAATATGTCTTCTTGTTCATATTTAACTTTATACCCTATTGTTATGTTAAAGTTGCAATTGGCTACCGAATCAGTCTGTTTTCGTAGCAAATCCATGTTTCTGTAGTTGTCTCCATTGTTTGCAAGGTTCCGAAGTTCCAGTTCAGCAGCGAAGGGTGTGGATGGATAGAGGATGGCTCCCTTGTGGATCCCTTCCTATCCCCTCAAAACTGTTCGTGAAGATAAGTGCAGGAGATCACGGTCAAACTCCAAGTCAACCGTCGGATTAATGCAGAACAGAACCCGAGATTCGATCAAAACCTTATCGTTTTGCTTTCAGAATAGCAAAACGAAGGTTTAACGATATAAGTTTAGATATGATAGAGATATTAGGCTTGAATTATTCATACAATTATGCCAAGATACATGCTATAAAACTTATGGCCGCACTGTGATTTGGGTGCGCGCCGGATGATGTAATTTTAAACAGTTTGTGAATTTCATTTGAAGAGAATTGGTTTTGTGTGTATGCGTTGTGTTGGTTGGAAGCTATGAACTGCTATGTGGAGGGCCCCTACAAACAGTGACACATTCCAACCAATGAATGGCTAGCCCTTAGCTGCCTATGTGCAGTTTATGCGCAATCAATGTGCTTCTCTGTGTCACAGCTTCTGGGCACTACGTTACTCCTTTGGCTGATCGATTTGCCTTCGGAACTTTGAATTTTTCCCTTCTAGTCCCACACACCGGCTTCTGGCTCTAGAACTTGACTCTCTAGCAATTTCAAATCTCCTCTTAGGCTTTACGTTGCCTCAACATGGCTCTATGCTGCCCAACGTGGCTCTGCCTGCCTCTTCTAGATCTATCTTTGTCTCCTCTGCAATGTACCCCCGGATTAGGAAAAATTTCCAACTGGAAAACTATTTGTTACTGAAGCCACTACGTTGCTGATGACTTTGCTTTATGCCAACTGCACTGCTTCCAACACTATCTCTGCGCTGCTCAGTCTCTGGGGCTCCTAGACACTGCAACTGTGACTCCAACACTCCTCTGCACCAACTGACCCTGGTCCATCTTGCTACTTTTGATATGGCCTCCCATAGCAAGGTATTGATCCAAGAGGTGGACTCCTCAAGGATCCTGCTCATCTGCAGTTATTTCTAACTATAGTACTAGATCACCCCACCTCTCCCTTGGAGGTATCTAGGCAATCATGGTGAGCTCCTCTTCCTCTATCTTTGTGGTTGCAGTTTGTGGATCATGTTTCTCGTCCTTTTCCTTCTTCTTGAGAGGACACTGCGTAGCGTAGTGACCAAATTCACCACACCAGAAACATTTGATCTTTGAGACATTTTTCTTCTTCTTCCGCTGCTCTTGCTGCCCCGTTGATGCAAGGGATGCATTCTCTTCCTCCTCCTTGGGCTTCATCCAACTGTTATTGTTGCCATCAAATTTGCACTTGACTAAGTCTCCCCTCATCTCTTCCTATTGAAGAGCGGCCCACATCCCTCCCAATCCGA
Organism: Pinus tabuliformis; assembly: GCA_031772625.1. Classification (NCBI taxonomy): domain Eukaryota; kingdom Viridiplantae; phylum Streptophyta; class Pinopsida; order Pinales; family Pinaceae; genus Pinus; species Pinus tabuliformis. The sequence goes on from CM062809.1 coordinate 1,041,117,748, forward strand.
TAATATCTCTCTGCCCAGGATACTCTGGACAAATACTTTCCATTCTTCTAAGACCGAATTCAGGTCCAACCTCACCATTTCTGTAGGCTGAGGTGTTGATCCTACAACTGCCAACTGATCTCGGACTTCCTAAAGATTTGATAGGAACAGATCAATGCGTTCCCTTTTCTCCATCCTTGCTGATCTCAACTTCTCCTCCAAGTACATCTTCCGCTGCTTGGAAGATCCTTGATATAGCGTAGCGAAGGCATCCCACATATCTTTGGTCGTTCCTTTTCCAACAATGTGACATACAACGTGATCCCTCACTCCATCCAGGATCAACCGCTTGGCCTTCACCATCTCAGCCTTGTACTTATTGAGTGGATCTGCATCACTGGGTACAACTACCACACTATAGACATACATCTTGAGATCATGCTCATCCAGAAGGCATAAGATCCTAGCCTTCCAGATCACATAGATGGATGCTTTGTCCAACCAATATTGATCTCTCAGCCCATTGGCTACCGTTTCTGTCAAGTAGTTGAACTGCCTCCTCTCTCCTATGCGCTGCTGCTGGGCTGGCCTACGCACTCCCTACTGGAGTTAGTATATATAGTCCTCCCTACTGCTGCTCAGAAAAAGAGAAATCGAATTCACTGGCTAGGAATTCTATGAGGAAGAAATTCCCTCAAATAGTGTTCTTTTCCCTCTTTTGACATTTTTTTCTGCCCCAGCAATTGCTGCAGAAAATTGCGTCTCACTAGAAAATTGTTCTGCGCTGAATCTTCTACTATGCTTCTCCCTCTTCCGTTGACAAATCTCGATCTGGAAATCTTACCTCTCTGTAAACTCACTCAAAGAGGGATTTTCCTTGGGAATCTTGCTCTCCTGGCTTGGACTGCGCAATCCCTCTGGGATTTGATCTACTATAGCACTTAGATCTCCCTCCTTCTCTTCACTGCTGGGCTCTTCTGGTCTGCTCTTCTTGCTTCACCTACACTCAATACCATCTGAAAATTTTAGAATCCCCCGAATCACTACTGCAACAAACTGATATTACTTCTCCTACTTGTTTATTCATGCAAGTTATTTACCGTGTTCTACTATAAATATTTAAGTAAATACAACTACAACCTTCACAACTTTAAATAATATGCGGAAACAAGAATCTGAGAAAGAAGGAAATAACACATGCAAGTGACACCATTGTTTTTGGACCAATGTCCCTGAAAAAACCCAATGTGGGAAAACCGGTGCATGCTCTAAGGGTTTGTATTATTAAGCAGTAATTTATGAATACAATCTTTGGATGCCTTACTGGCTATCCAGTACAAAGAATCTGACTGACAAAGAGACGAGTAAGATATACCTCACACTATCACTAGTGATCCAATACTAATCCAACCACTGAATGGCTAGCCCCTAGCTGCCTTTTCACAGTTTCTGCGCAATCATTGCGCTGCTCTGCATCATAGCTTCTTGGGACTGCGCCACTCCTTTGGCTGATCGATTTGCCTCTGGAACTTCAACTTTTTGCCCTTCTAGTCTCACACTTTTGGATCTAGAACTCGACTCTCCAACAAATTTTGAATCTCTTCTCAGGCTCTACGCTGCCTCAACGTGGCTCTATGTCGCCCAACGTGGCTTTGTGTTGCCTATTCTGGATCTCTCTCTGCCTCCTCTGCAATTTATCCCTAGATAAAGAAAACTTTCCAACCGAAAAACTATCTCTGCGCTTGACTGCAAGAAATCACCTCAATCTCTTCTCTGACAACTGCTACACTGCTCTCTTTAGAAATCGATCTCTTGATCTCTCACTTGATGTGTTTTCCAAATGCCCATCAAGGCTCTTCTTGTAATATTCTTGTTGAGTCACCAACGACCCATATTAGATTCTAATCAATGGCTCAGATCATTTTGGCTTGATCATCGGCTTCTTCTAGAAGTTTCACCCCTAGTTTAATCAATACCCTTTAATTATTTTAATTTCCTAAGTTTAGACTTAGGCATCCATTAAAAATAATTAATTATTTTAATAAAACCTTCTCCGGGTGGAATTTACCTGTAACACCCCCTCCTCCCATGGTCCACCCAAGCAACCAACCAGCCACGAAAACATGTGATGAGAGAGGTTACTAAGCGATGCAATCTCCTAGGTGACCTTAAGGAAATGGAATCGATGGAACATATCAAACAAACCCATCCACATCAACAAAACACCTCAAGAGACATGTTGGCCACTTAGATAACCTATCCTTGAGTCCCACTGATGCTTTAAGCATTTTAACCTAGATTCGTTCTCATGCTATAGGCAAGACAATAACCAACAACTCAAAGTCACTCTCACAGGCCTCTGTGCCAATGACTGTGGACTTTTCTCAACAGACCTGTGCCAACAACCTCGAGATTTGAGCCACTTTTCTAGCCCACAATCCAGACCTTTGCCTAGAACTTGTTACAACCTTTAGAATCATTCAAAGACATGATATCAATAATGAATACTCAAAATCAACCTAAGGATTAGGCCTGAGCATCCCCAACTGGGACTGACATTCTATCAAACGCTTGGCATCAATGTAACCTACAGGTCTAGGATACAAGACAAAGCTTAATGAATGAAGGAACTTATGAAACATAACCAGAAGGATCACCTTCTTCTCCATTGGACTATTATATCATCAATTAGGTCTTGCATCCATCCATTTAACAATTACAAGTAAATACATGAAATAACCATGACATGAACCGGTCACATATCCATGCTTATAACCAGCATTAAACCATATAAATATCAAAGATATGACAACCATTAAATTCACATATAAACAAGTACAAAAATAAGAGAAATTAGCTTTTATAATTCATAGGCAAATCCGACCAGGTTCGAGACTTCCACATACCACTCGACCATAGACATGGCTGAACCAAATCTCTCTTTCAGCCAGTCACCCCCATGCCATATTCCAAACATTAATGTGGGTTCTCGTAGAACAATTAATCCAAGAATAACTAAGGGAATTGAGAGGTTAAACCACCTCCACCCTCACCAAACAGTGATCACACCAAAACCATTGCTCTGATCACAATTGAATCGAACTTGGAGTGCCATCCGAAATTCATCACTATCCTTGAGGAATTTTCTGTCTCCTTGTCTCTCAGGCTTTACCACAATCCAATCCCAAGTTATTAGGCCCTAAATCGAGACCAGTCTCTCAAGCTTTAACACAATCCAAACCCAGATCATTGGGCCCTAAACTGATACTTCTCCCTCAAGCTTTAACGTATATCCCGCCAAAACTGGTCAAGGGATTCCTAGGCCTTTGGGAATGAACCTTGAGACCACCTTTGTCCCATATTTCGAAATCCACCCGGAAAACCAAAGCTCAAAACTGAAATAAACATCCCAATACCATGGAATCTGGAAAAGGGCAATGTTAGGCCGAAAACCACTGTCCTAACCCGAAAAAACCATGACATTGACAACAAGAGAACCATACACCAACATGCAAAGCCATGCATGTCCAAACCAGCTAGGAAATCACACATGTAAAAAGTTACCTGCAAGTATTCCTATTGAAGCTGCTTGATCTTGCTCTTATTCCTTGATCCTTGCTTTCCTTCCTTTCCCTTTGCTTGCTTTTCCTTTTTCCTTCCTTGATCCAAAGCAAGAGTGCTCCAAGAAAACTCTAAGTGACCAAGAGAGAGAGAGAGAGAAAGAGAGAGAGAGAGAGAGCTCCAAAATTGAACTGACAAAAGTTTAACAAAATCTTGCCCACTGATCCTCATAAGTCTTTTTATTAATGGAGCCTCCATTTTCTTCATTTTCCATCATTTTCCTTCAATTTCCTCCTCACATGCAACCTGTGACCTTTCACCTTACTTTTCTCCTAATTTTCGTTATCTTAATAAATAAATGTGCCAAAAATGCCCTTTTTTCCTTTTAATTCCTTTGCCTTAGCCTTAGCCTTTGCTAATTTTCCTTAGCCAAAACATACATCTAGTGATTCCCACTAGGATATCTTTGTCCAAAATTCAACTTGGAATAAGTGTCCCTTAACCGTGGTCTTATTTTGCCTTTATTAACTAAGTTTATTACATGAAATTTTCACCAGGGATGTTATAGAACCCTCCCCTTGGGGAACACCGTCCTCGGTGTTAAACTACACCATGACCTTAGCAAAAACACAGAAAAGCAAACATACTGTCCATGGAGCTTTGTAAATTAGCTCGTTGCAGTGTTTACAATGAAAGACCTGCTCAAAAGAAAAACATCATGATAACATGACAATATAACAACCATAATAATATAAAACCCATACTGCTTATTGGAGCTTTATAACTTAGCTCATGGCGATATTTACATCCATATACATATACATACATATACCAAAACATCAGCAAGACATATTCCAAACATATACCATCATCAAACCAAAAATGCTTTGCCTCAATTGGTAAATAATGAAGGATACATGGCTCGCATCTGATCCACCATCTCCCATGTAGCTTCTTCAAGCCCAAATTTCTTCCACTGCACTTTAACTTGGTCTATGGCTTTGTTCCTGAGCATGAGATGTTTCTGCTACAATATGCAGTGAGGCTCCGGCTGGAACTCTCCTTCTTCCTCCACCTGCAATACAGGCCAATCAATAACATGATCAACATCCGTTATATACTTCTTACGAAATGAAATATGGAAAACATCATGGAATTTCATTATTGGAGGTAGTGCAAGTCGATATGCCACTGGTCCAATCCTATCAAGGTTCTAGAAAGGTCCACAATATCGTGGTTCCAACTTGGCACATAAACCAATCCTCAAAGAAATTTTCTTGGGCTTGATGTGCAAATACACATGCTCCCCAACCTGAAACTGCTTGAATACCCTGTCCTGATCTGCATTACTCTTCTGTCTATCCCATGCTGCCTTCAGATTCTTCTTTAAACATGCATCTCCTTCTCCATGTCTACCAACATGTCTAGTCCAATAAGTACCCTGTTCACTGGACCACTCGAGCTGATGGGAGTGTTACAACTCTGTCCATACAATGCCTCAAAAGGACTCATATTCAATGATTCATGATACCCATTGTTGTATGCGAGCTCAACTAAGGAAGATACTCCTCCCATTTCCTCTGCTGGTGCATCATGTACATCTTCAACATATCCTCCAAGATCCTTTTGACCCTCTTTGTCAGTCCATCTGTCTATGGATGATAAGCTGTGCTGAAGGCCAACTCTATGCCCAAACCTACAACTAACTTCTTACAAGACTTGGAAGTGAACTTTGCATCCCTGTCAGACACAATCTTCTTTGGAACACCATGCAGTGTCACTATCTATCTGATGAACACCTGTGATACCTCACTGGCTGAATATGTAGTCTTTATTGGAATGAAGTGAGCTGCCTTGCTCAATCTGTCAACCAGGACCATAATAGAGTCTTGTTGCTTTAATGTTCTTGGAAGACTTGTGATGAAATCCATGGAAATTACCTCCCATTTCCATTTTAGAATCGCTATATGCTGTAGTAAACCACCTGTATGCTTACATTCTACCCTTCAGGTTTAGTGAGTAGTAGAACTTCTTCACCACCTTCAATGTCTTCTGATATCATGGATGACCCGAGTATGGCTTGGCATGAAATTCCCTCGAGATAAGCTTCTTGAGCTCACCACAATTTGGTACATAGATCCCGTCTCTAAATATCACCAAACCATCTGCCGTGAGATGATAGTCTGCATCCTGATCACCTGTACCTGTACCTGTATCTGTGCTCTACTGTAACCTGTGCATGATATCCTTGTATCTGTCATCCCACTGTCTTGCCTGCAAGATCCTATCTTGTAACTCTGTCCCATAAGAGATCATAGCTGCTATATGATATACCTATATGTTCCTGCTAAGAGCATCCGCAACCCGGTTCTCCTTCACTTTGATGTATCTGATCTTGAAGTCAAACTCATTATGGGTAGCTAACCATCAAGCTTTCCTAGCATTCAGATTTGGCTGATCGAACAAATATCTCAACCCATTGTGATTACTTATCAATGTAAACCTCCTGCCAAGAAGATAGTGCCTCCACATCTTCAATGCGTGTATAATCACTACTAGCTCAAGGTCATACGTCAAATAATTCTTCTCGTGCTCATTCATTTTTTGTGACTCGTAGAATACTACCTGTCCTTCTTGCATGAGGACTCCACCAAGTCCTTTCTTGCAAGGATATGTACACACTAGAAACACCTTGTTTGAATCACAATCTTTAACACTGGTGCATGTGTCAACAACTGCTTAAGCTGCTCAAAACTAGCCTCACATTATTTCGAACTTCTTACCTTTCCGCTACAATGATGTGATAGGATATCCAATGCATGAGAAGTTCCTGATGAACCTCCAGTAGTAGCACACCAATCTTATAAATGATCTCACCTCATCCACATTCTTAGGACTTGCCCACTTCATGATAACCCTTATCTTTTCTGGATCCACTGCTATGCCATCCTTGGAGACAACATGCCCCAAATAATGTACCTCAGTCTGAAAGAAGATACACTTGCTAAGTTTATCATACAACTGATGCTCTCTTAGCAATATCAACACTGCTGCTAAATGCTTGGCATGTTCTTCCTCATTCTTAGAATATGCCAATATGTCATCAACGAATACAATAACAAACTTGTATAGATAAGGGCGCAACACACTGTTCATCAAACACATAAATGTAGCTGGAGCATTGGTCAAACTGATTGGAACAACAACAAACTCATAATGCCCATACTTGGTCCTGAACATAGTCTTGAAGATATCCTCTTCCTTGATGCGTACCTTATGTTATCCCGATCTCAAGTCGATCTTGGAGAACGACGCTGCTCCCTTCAACTGATCAAACAAATCGTTAATCCTCGGAAAAGGGTACATGTTCTTGATCATTACTTTTTTCAGCTGCCTGTAGTCAATGCACAATCTAAGAGTACCATCTTTCTTCTTCACGAACAACACTAGTGCACCCCAAGGCGATACACTCGGCCTAATGTACCCCTTGTCCAACATTTCCTTTAGTTGCAACTTTAACTCAACCAACTACGGTGTGCTCATCCTGTAAGGTGCTTTTGATGCCAGGGCTTCCCCTGGCACCAACTTGATAGAAAAAGTCTACCTTCCTATGAGGTGGCAAATCTGTAATGTCCTCAGGGAAAATATCCTGAAACTGCTGCAAAAATGGGTATCTGCTTAACACATCTGCATCCTCAACCTCCTTACCCTCGTTACTAGAAATGTGCACTAAAAACATCACACAACCTTTTTTGCAACTATGCTTAGCCTGCATAGCGCTAACCATCCTCACTAATGTAGGATTCTTCTTCCCTTGCAAAGTCCTCTTTTCCCCATTATCATCCACACACTCAATGGCATGGTTGAATCAATCCACTTTGGTTCTGTGAAATTTTTAGCCATTCCATACCCGAAAGAATACTATATGAACCTCATGGAAATACATTCAAATGTGGTTCCATAGGAATGCAATTTAACTCAGATGCACAAGCTCTTACCCAATGGTGAACTCGCTTCTTTGTACCTGTAGCCAACTGTACCAACCAAGATTCTACTTGCACTTCTTTTCTCAAACCACACTTATCCACCATGTTAAGATTAATATAGCTATAGTTAGATCAAGGATCAATCAAAATAGAAACAACTTGATCACAAAGCTTACCATCCATCTCAATGATCGATGCCTAATGATCTGCCTATCTATTGTCCACAACTGCATATATCCGAGGAATGTTATGACCAACATCACCAAATGTATGCGCCTCTTGAGCATTGTAGATATGGGGTCTACCGCTACTCTGTTATTGCAAACAATCTTTCTTACGATGATGCTTACCACATATCCAACACTGCAATGGTTCCCTACGACCGCCTCTAGCTTGCTTCTCTCCATGTCCTTTCTCAGTTCTACTGAATCTCTTGTAAGGAACTTCATTTTCTTTCTCACTTACATCTTGAGGTCTTCCTCTCTTTGGTGGCGATTTCCCTTTAGCTTTCTCATTTCTTTTCAAGTCACACTTGGGATCAACTTTGCACTTCGACTACTCATACCAATGCTTCAGCTTTTGGATGACCTCCTCCAATGATCTAGGCTCATCAAACTCAATCTGGTATTTGTGTGCAACTAGAAATCCACTGATGAATCTCTAAATCTTGGCCTTCTCCTCCTTGAGGTAAGGCACATATCTCAACTACTATAAAAATCTTCTAGTATACTCATCATCTGTCATAGAACCCATCCGCAACTCATAAAACTCCTTAGCTTTATCATCATAGTACCTCTCAGACAAGTACTTCTTCTTGAAAAGTCTTTCAAACTTATGCCAAGTCAAATCATCCTCATGTATACCTTTGAAATTATTCATGTCTTCCCACCAGATATTGTTGGGTTGTGTCATAATATTTCCACGACTAGCCCTCGTAGTTAACCGGGGATTAGAGGGGGGGAGGTCACAGGGGGTTTGAGGGGCACCTGTAACCCCACTTTATGGGATCTGGGGCAGTGCCCAGAAAATTTTGGTTTTGGACCCTATGTTAGGTTGGGCGGACCCACCTATGGTTTTGTGCATGATTTTCACGCATGCTTTTTTGGATGCAATGGTTTTCGGTCCATGGTATTGGATGCTTCGGCATGTATAAATATGTATTATAACATTGAAAGGAACATAATAAAGAAAAATCAAGCTGGTAGTCGCGGTTTTGGGATCCAGGGGAAATCTCTGTGTATATGTGTTTTATGTGTTATGCTCTCGCATAGTTTATTTTATGTGTTTTAGAATTCGTATGCAAGTAATTTCTGTACGGTGTTAAAACCTACATTTGGTATCAAAGTAGTTTTGGCTTCAAGGGGACGCCTTTGTTTCTGAGGGGTTTCGCTCAGGCCAGTGGTAGACCCTGTTCAGTGGGAGATCTGCGAAATCGATTCTGGTGGTGAAAGAAGATGGCGAGCAGTGGAAAGATGGAGATCGAGAAATTTAAAGGTCATAGTTTTGAGTTGTGGAAACTCAAGATGGAGGATTTATTGGTGGATAAGGATTAGTGGATCACGATAGGTCTGGGTACTAAACCAATGGGAGTGTCCGATGAAGAATGGAAGAAGTTGGATCGGAAGGTAAAGAGCATAATACGATTGTGTGTCTCAGATTCAGTATTGCTAAATGTATCAGGGGAAGCTACGACGAAGGCTTTGTGGGACAAGTTAGGGACTTTGTACCAATCTAAGTCTCTGGTGAATAAACTTTCATGCGGAAAAATCTATATAACCTGAGGATGAAAGATGGAGACTCGGTGACAGAGCATCTGAACGCATTTAATACTGTGGTAAGTCAGTTAGAATTTGTTGATATTAAAATTTCAGATGAAGATAAGTGCATCAGTTTGTTGTGTTCTCTACCAATTTCGTGGGATAGTCTGGTTATTGCAATAGGTAGCAATGCAACTGCCTTGCAATTTGATGAAATAGTCTCATCCTTACTGACGGAGGATATGAGATGAAAAAATATGGAGAGCCAGAATGGTGATGCCTTGTCTGTACGAGTATGGTCCCAGAACAGAAACAAAAATAAGTCATTGAGTGGGAGATCTAAAGCTCCAGGAAAACCTGTAAAGGTGGTGTGTTGGAAATGCGGAAAGGAAGGGAACTACAAAAGGGACTGTAAATCTAAAGCTCCTGATAAAGGAAAGGGATCTGATGATGCTGCTTCTATAGAGGCGAAAAGCACCTCAGATGAAGGTGGGGATGTGTACTTGGCTTCTTCAAGTACACATGTAGATCATGAGGCGTGGTTGATTGACTCAGGTGCATCCTTTCACTTCACTCCCCATAGAGAGTGGTTCTGTGAGTATGAGAAATATGATGGTGGTGATGTCTTCTTGGGGGATGACAGGAAGGCTAGAATCATTGGTCGTGGAAAAGTAAAGTTGAAGCTGTAAGGTGGAAGGGTTAGAACACTTCCGGGTGTTCTGCATATTCCTGCATTAGCCAGAAATCTGATTTTTGTTAGCAAGCTGGATGATGCAGGTGTAAAAACAGTGTTCGAGAAGGATACCTGCAAGATGGTTCGGGGAGCACTGGTATTGATGCGGGGTGTTCGTATTGGAACTCTGTACAAGCTGCAAGGTAGCACTGTAGTTTATGGGTGCAACAGTTTCGTGGTTCCTGGAAGTGGAGCAAAAAATCTAGTGGTCTCTGGAGAAAAGACCATGTTGTGGCATCAAAGGCTTGGACATACTGGAGAGAAGGGCCTTCGAATACTTCATGGTAAAGGTATGGTAGAAGGTATGAGTAATAGCTCTCTGGATTTTGATTTCTGTGAAAATTGTATATACGAGAAGCATAATCGGGTGAGTTTCCCCTCTGGTAGTAAGAGGGCGAAACAGATATTAGAACTTGTGCACAGTGATGTGTTTGGACCTGTGAAGGTTCCATCTCTGGGTAAGTCTGTGTACTATGTATCATTTATAGATGAATTCTCAAGGAATACATGGATATATTTCCTTAAGAAGAAATCTGAAGCCTTTGATAGGTTTAAAGAATTTAAGGCTCTCATGGAAAATTAGACAGAGAAGAAGATAAAGGTGTTGAGGACAGATAATGGTGGAGAGTTTTGTAGCAAGGAATTTGAAGAATTCTGTAAGAAGTGTGGTATAGCACGACAAAAGACTACTCCATATACACCTCAGCAAAATGGAGTTGCAGAAAGAATGAATAAGATGTCGATGGAAAGGGCAATAAGCATGCTTAGTGGTGTCGGGTTAGGACAGGAGTTCTGGGCAGAGGCAGTGGATACTGCATGTTACCTAGTCAACAAGTCACCTTCATCAGCGTTGGAGGATAAGACTCCACAAGAGGTATGGACTGGTAAGAAACCCTCTCTTTCACATCTGAGGGTATTTGGATGTGATGCATATGAACATGTTCCAAAGGAGAAACGAACCAAGTTGGATAGTAAATCTAAAAAGTGCATCTTTATTGGGTATAAGGATGGTTTAAAGGGTTATAAGCTTTGGAACCCAGTCACACGGAAGGTTCTGTACAACCGAGATGTGGTGTTCGAAGAGGTAAAAGGTGTTATTAAACATGAAGTCCAACCAAAGGAACCTGAGAAGATAGAGTTTAAGCTTAAGGAGGAAGAATCAGACTCTACAGCAGAGGAAGAATCAGAAGATGAAGAGCCACAAACTCCGGGAGGAAGAATCAGAAGATGAAGAGCCACAAACTCCGGGTATGAGAAGATCAGTTTGAGAAAGAAGGCAGCTAGAAAGGTATAGTCCATTTTCTTTCTGTTCAAATTTTGCTTTATCTATTACTAACAATGATCCTAGAACTGTGAAGGAAGCAGTAGATTCAGAGGATGGCAAACTCTAGAAAGAGGCCATGGTTGATGAAATGGCATCTTTGCACAAAAATGAGTCTTGGGATCTGGTGGAGTTGCTGGCTGGAAGGAAATCCATTGGCAGCAAATGGGTGTCCAAGAAGAAGACAAATGCAGAAGGAAAGGTGGAGAAATACAAAGCTCGATTGGTAGCAAAAGGTTATTCCCAGGTGTCGGGAATTGATTTTGGTGATATTTTTTCTCCTGTTGCCAAGGTAACTTCTATTAGATTACTTTTATCTGTTGCTGCTGCTTTTGATTTTGAGGTAGAATAGATGGATGTGAAGACAACATTTCTTCACAGGGATTTGGAAGAGGAAATATACATGAAGCAACCTGAAGGCTTTGCGGTGAAGGGTAAGAAAGAACGGTATGCAAGTTAAAGAAGTCTCTGTATGAGTTAAAACAGTCACCAAGGATGTGGTATCAGAAATTTGATACATTTATACGGGGACTTGGCTTCACCAGAGCAAAGCAGATCACTGTGTGTATTTTAAATTAATTGGTGACCGTGTTATTTATCTGGTCTTGTATGTGGATGATACGTTGCTGGTTGGAAATGACAAAGAAATTATCCAGGATTTGAAGACCCAATTGTCCTCCAAATTCGACATGAAAGATCTTGGTGCTGCAAACTATATTTTGGGCATGGAAATTAAAAAAGATCGGGCAAAGAGGAAGCTCTGGTTAAACCAGAGGAAGTATGTCGAGACAACACCGCAGAGGTTTAATATGCAAGATAGTAAACCAGTGAAGGTTCCTATTCCTGTAAGTGTGAGGTTATCTGCTGAACAGTGTCCCAAGACACAAGAAGAGGAAGAGGACATGTCCCGTGTTCCATATGCAAGTGCAGTCGGTAGCTTGATGTATGCAATGGTCTGTACTAGACCAGACATTGCACATGCAGTGGGAGTATTGAGCAGGTTTATGTCAAAACCAGGGAAGGAGCACTGGACAACAGTGAAGCGGGTTTTCAGGTATTTGTGTGGCACTAGTGATTATGGTTTGTGCTACCAAGGAAGATCAGGATTTGACAGAATGTTGGATATTCGTGGCTTTGTTGATGCAGACTGGGCTGGAGATCTGGATCAGAGAAGATCTACAAGTGGGTATGTGTTTAACCTATTTGGAGGTGCAGTCAGTTGGATGAGTAAGAAACAATCTGTAGTGGCACTATCAACTACAGAGGCAGAATACATGGCAGCCACTCATGTAAGCAAGGAAGTAGTTTGGTTGCATAGATTGTGTTCAAGTATGGGGTTAGTACAAGGAGCTATAAGGATAGACTGTGACAACCAAAGTGCAATTTTCTTGGAAAAGAACCCTGCATATCATTCAAAGACAAAACACATTGATGTTCAGTATCACTTTGTGAGGGATATGATAGAAGACAGAAAGGTGTTGCTGGTAAAGGTGGACACTTTGAAGAATACTGCAGATGCATTGACAAAATCTGTGAGCTCTGAAGAGTTCTCTTGGTGTAGAGAGACAATGGGCGTTTCAGGCCCGGAAAAATGACTAAGCTCTCTTGTGTTCCCCTGTGGAAAGAAAACAACAAGTGGGAGAATGTTGGGTTGTGTTATATTCTTTCCACGACTAGCCTTCGTAGTTAATTGGGGGTTAGAGGGGGGGAGGTCACAGGGGGTTTGAGGGGCACCCGTAACCCCACTTTATGGGGTCTGGGGCAGCGCCCCGTAAAATTTTGGTTTTGGACCCCATGCTAGGTTGTGCGGACCCACCTATGGTTTTGTGCATGATTTTCGCACATGTTTTTTTGGACGTGATGGTTTTCAGTCCATGGTATTGGATGCTTCGGCATGTATAAATATATATTATAACATTGAAAGGAACATAATAAAGAAAAAGCAAGCTCCTAGTCCCGGTTTTAGGATCCAGGGGAAATCTCTATGTATATGTGTTTTATGTGTTATGCTCTCACATAGTTTATTTTATGTGTTTTAGAATTCGTATGCAGGTGATTTCTGTACGGGGTTAAAACCTACAGATATCCACTTTACCTTTGAGACTGAAAGTGGCTATCTTTGCTTTCATGTTTTCTAAATAATCATGCAATCAAAACAATTTCTTCATACCAAGAAACATGCTTCTGCATCTTATGATTTCTTCATCTCTCCATCAAAGGTAGGCAAATTTTCCTTCTTAAACTCATCCAACAAGTATCCCCTATCACTCCTCCTGTAAGGATGATGACGATGACGATCATGATGTCTATCAGAACTAGAACTAGAATAGTACCTGTGTCGATCACCTCTCCTATCTGGAGTGTCCAACTACCTGCCATCTCTGATCATGTGAGATCTATCCGACTTGTGTCTAGTAGGAGATGTACTGCCATATTCCCCATTATTTCTGTCCTCATGTCCATGGCTGGTCCGAAGTGGTCCCTGTCACTACAAATCTGGAAAACTTTGAAGTAGTATCGCATTCACCTCTGCTTGTTTCTCTTGTGCCTGCATGATTTTGCCATTGTCTGCTTTGCAACTCCTTATTTCTTCCTTCAGGCTTCTCAATGTGTCTGCCAAGTCAGAAGAGTGTCCCACACCACGATGCCCATTTGATTCCTAGGGAGATTCTATGTAGTCTACCACCTTGCTAGCCATATGATCTTTTTCCTGAAAGGCATGCTATGTCAGCTAAACCAAATCACAATAAACCAACGTACCTTAGCATAATTTGGGGAGGATAATTTGTCTGCAAGATCATTAAATCAATGTGATACATGTATAACATAATCATAACAACATATAGACATATATCAAATAAGTGCATCAACACATAAAATCAATTCTAGCTAGGGTCCAATCATCAATGCAAGGCCATATCAACAATGCATGTTGTGACCTCATGCATGACAACAACCTTTACTCCATTGCACACATTACCACATGCGATTATCAACATGCATAAGCAATTCTAAATCAACTACACATACGCATGAAGACATGTAGTCAAGCATAAGTGATCAATTCTTGTAATCAACCTACAAGACAGATACATGTAATCAAAACATTCAAGAATGCACCTGACATACAAGGATGTAGTCAAGCGACATATAATCAACATGTAAGTGACATATAACCATATGCAACCAATCATAACTTTCGACGATGCATCCCACAAAATCACATCAAGATCCTCATGACAACCTCACTACAATCATGATCAACATGATGCAATGCAACAAGCACATGGAATGCAAGTGTAAGAGACACACATGCAACTAACATGCATGCATGACCAAGCACCTTCACCTAAGGAGAGCACAACCTAGCTCAGATACCAATCTGTAACACCCCCTCCTCCCATGGTCCACCCAAGCAACCAACCAACTGGGCAAACATGCAATGAGAGAGGTTATTAAGGGACTCAATCTCCTAGGTGACATTAAGGAAATGGAATCGACATAACATATCAAAAAAACCCATCCACATTAGCAAAACACCCTCAGGAGGCATGTCAGCCACTCAGATAGCCTATCCTTGAGTCCCACTGATGATTTAAGCCTTTTAACCTAGATTTGCTCTCATGCTATAGGCAAGACAATGACCAACAACTCAAAGTCGCTCTCATAGGCTTCTGTGCTAGCGACTGTGGACTTTTCTCAGCAGACCTGTGCCAACGACCCCGAGATTTGAGCCACTTTTCTAGCCCATAATCCTGACCTCTGCCTAGAACTTTTTACAACCTTCAGAATCATTCAAAGGCATGATAACAATACTGAATACTCAGTCCTGAGCATCCCCAACCGAGACTAACATTTTGTCAAACACTTGGCATCAATGCAACCTATAGGTCTAGGATACAAGACATAACATAATGACTGAAAGAACTTATGAAACATAACCAGAAGGATCGCCTCCTTCTCCATTGGACTATTATATTATCAATTAGGTCTTGCATCCACCCATTTAATAATTACAAGTAAATACATGAAATAACCATGACATGAATCAATCACATAACCATGCTTATAACCAACATTAAACCATATAAATATCAAAGATATGACATCCTTTAAATACATATATAAACAAGTACAAAAGTAAGAGAACTTAACTTTTATTATTCATACTAGGTTCGGGACTTCCAGGTACCACCCAACCATAGACATGGCTAAACCAAATCTCTCTTTCAACTAGTCACCTCGTGCCATATTCCAGGCATGAATGTTGGATCTCATAAAATAACCAATCCAAGAACAACCAAGGGAATCAAAAGTTTAAGCCACCTCTATCCTCACCAAATTATGATCACACAACAACTGGTGCTCCAATCACACCCGAACCGAACAGAACTTGGAGTGCCGTTCAGAATTCATCACTATCCTTGAGGTTTTTTTCGTCTCCTTGTCTCTCAAGCTTTACCGCAATCCAATCCCGGATCACTAAGACCTAAACCAAGACCAATCTCTCAGGCTTTACTGCAATCCAAACCCGAATCACGAGGCCCTAAACCGAGACTTCTCCCTTAGGATTTATCATGTATCCTGCCAAAATCGGTCAAGGGATTCCTAGGCCATTGGGAATGATCCTTGAGACCACTTCTGCCCCGGATTTTGAAATCCATATGGAAAAACAAATATCAAAACCGAAATAAACATCCCAACACCATGGCATCTGGTAAAAGGAAAGGCTAGGCTGAAAACCACTGTCCTAACCCGGAAAAACCATGCCATCAACAACAAGAGAACCATACACCAAAATGTAAAGCCATGCATGTCCAAATCAACTAGGAAATCACACATGCAAAAGGTTACCTGCAAGTATTCCTGCTGAAGCTGTTTGATCCTTCTCTTCTTCCTTGATCCTTTATTTCCTTCCTTTCCCTTTGCTTTCTTTTCCTTCCTTGATCCAAAGCTAGAGTGCTCCAAGAAAACTCCGAGTGACCAAGAGTGAGACAAAGAGAGAGAGAGAATAATGAGAGAGCTCCAAGATTGAACTGACAAAAGGTTAGAAAATGATTTCTCACTGATCCTCAAAAGACTTTTTATTAATGCGGCCTCTATTTTCTTCATTTTCCATCATTTTCCTTCAATTTCCTCCTCACGTGCAACCTGTGACCTTTCACCTTATTTTTCTCCTAATTTCCTTTATTTTCATAAATAAATGTGCCAAAAATGCCTTTTTGCCTTTTAATGCCTTAGCCTTAGCCTTTGCCAATTTCCTTTATACAAAACACACATCCTATGATGCCCACTAGGATATCTTTGCCAAAAATTTAGCTTGGAATAAGTGTCCCTTAACCGTGGTCTTATTTTTCCTTTATTAACTTTTATTACATGAAATTTTCACCAGGGTTGTTACATTCCCAAAGTGATTTCTGGGTATTCTAGAATACATGTGTCCTAGCCTCCCTGCAAATTTTTAGGTTTAGAGCACATCCAATGCTATCGTAAATCAACAAGTTACTAGTCTTGGAAGCCCTGGTTGGACAAACACTTTGGAAGCCCTGGTTGGACGAACGCTCTGGAAGCCCGGTGACAACTATGGGTTGAGTTACTAGTCCTGGAAGCCTTGGTTGGAACAAATGATTTAGAGCCCTGAAAGGCTTGGGTAGAGACAATTATAGTGATGGTTTGTGATATCCGACCGTGAGGTGAATCATTGTTTGATGGGTTGAGGTGGTTTGGCTTCTAGAAGCCCTGGTTCGGTTTTGATGGGTTGTTCCATGAGATCCCACATTCATGCTTGGAATATGACACGGGGGTGATCGAATGAAGAGAGATTTGGCTCATCCATGTCTATGGTCGGGTGGTACGTGGAATTCCCAGAGTTGGTTGCATTTTACTTTTGGCTTTAAAAGCTATTTCCTATGGTATTGATGGGTAAATATGCTTATTGTTATGCGGCTTATATGGTTGTTTTATGCTTAGCATCTCTAATGTTTATATGCTGGTTATGAATGAGTTTTATGACTGTCATGCTGCTTGTGTCATATCAAGTTTTTACTTGTAAATAAATGAACAATGTATCTATGACCTACTAGATGAAATTGCAACTAATGTGTTGAGGCATCAATGCTTCTTAGTGACTTTCAGATAAGTATGAGACCCCTATGCCAAATTCTGCTATTAAGACGTGTAGCTTTCATGTTTCTGACATGTTTGATGAAATGCCTATCATGGCTAGTAGGGGTCCAGTTTAGTCCTTGTTGATTTTTGCAAATATATCTTTGTTCCACTGTGAAATTTTATTTCTGAACCTTTCATTGAGTTTTTGGTAGTGACCTGGGTTATGGGCCTGAAAAAGTGGCACAAATCCCATAGTTGCAGGCACAACACTGGGGAAAAAAGTCCATAGAAGCTCCCTTGCCCTTGCTGTGGGAGCTTCTGGAGCCTCCCAGATGCACCTTTGTCCATATCAGGGGAGCATCCAGGGGTTTGATGCACTAAAACTCTAGTTGGTCTCAAGAGATGGTTACTTGAGTGGTTGCGATGGCTCTTGGGAGTTCTGTTGCTGATGTGGAAGGTCTGTATGACGTCTTCCGCGGGTTCCACTTCCTTAATTGACACATAGGGAGTTGAATCATATTATAGTAACTTCTAGTGACATGTTTACCCCTATTGGCCGCTTACTTGGGTAGATGTGGGGGAGGGTGTTACAAATTGATTGAAAAAAGAAAAAGAAAAAGAAAAAGACAAAGTTGTTAAAAGTAATATAGATGTTCATTCAACATGACTGAATCAAACTTATTAAGAATTGAGATTCAACATCAAGTCGTGAAGAGACATCGTGGTTTCGAAAGATCGGTGTGCACATGTTTAGAGGTATTATATTTGAACTCGCAATACTAATTATATACTCTGATGAAAAATGAGTTGAAGACAAGTAACATTTAATTTTTAAAATTGGTTCATTTTTTATTGAAATATATATTTTTTGGCTTTTATTTTTAATAAAATAAAGCTTAATTTTTTTTTTTAAGGCCATAAAGTATTATAACTTAGTTTTTTTTAAAGAATAACTTTATTAAAAAGAAAAAAAATTAAACTTAGTTGCAAAAGATAAAGTTTAATTGAAATTGTTAAATATAGTTGGTTCGTAACAAGTGGGATAGCTGCAAAACAAGGTATATGTAAAGTCCAAGCATAGTTATATAGGTTATATAGCTATGGTCATTTTCTCGCGTCTCTGTGCAGAGTTAGATATGAAGAATGTATGGATTGAAAACACGAATGGTTTCACGTGCATGTAGTAAATATTAAGCAGCTAGTCATGCAATTTCCTTACATGGTTAAATAGTACAATGAATTGAGACTATCAATAAACCGACAACACAATTAATAAACAATTAAAGATTATAGAGAAACAATAGAGTTTTGCAGTTATTTAGCTCTATATTGGTGTAACAAAAAAAATAAATCGTATATTAATAAGTCAGCAGCACAATAAAAGAGTGCATATAAAATGCTACAACTAGCATGATGCATTGAATGTGTTATTATACATGCCAATGACATGATATAACGTATTCGGTTTTTCATTGACTTGCTATCAGTTTTTATTTGACTAATTTTTTTTAATATCTATCCAAAGTTTAACGTTATGAAATTAATTTTATTATTTTTAAATAAAATTTATTTCTATTTATCGCAAATATGATTGGTTGAAAACTCTCCCCTCTTATTGTGTAATAATGGCAAGAATTGACTTTTGTGTACTCTATTATTAATTACTATGTACTATATCACTAATTATTATGTACAATAAATATACATAATTTGAAAAATAACATTATATATTAATTACTATGTACCATAAACACAAATGGTTTGTAATTAAATCCAAAAATTCCATTTTTTCATTGGTGTAAAGTATTGAATAGACAATTTTTATGGGTTTTTTTTTTTTTTTTTGGATAAAGGCTAATCTATTAAATAAGAAAAAAGAAAATTATTTACAAAGAGGCCTAGGCCTCTGAAGATGCAAGGGAGCATCCTCTGTCAGAGAAAACTGCAGGTGCTCATGGAAACCTGGATTACATATATGGAGAAAATGACAGAGAGCATAACAGTGGCTGTAGCTAATGGCCTTCTGGCTTACAAAAAGAGGACTATGCAAAAGAGCAGCATTTGATTGATATGAGATTGCCTGTAGAGTGTAGCTTGCTGCTGAAAACAAAGTACCAAACTGTGGTAGGGAGTCCAAATTCTTCAAAAGTCTGGAAGATCTGAGAGTTCTTGAGGACTCCCTACTATGAAACCGGTGGCTGGATCCTTCTGAATCCGAAGGTGTTTCTTCAAAATTGCAAAACACTTTCATTAAGCATCAAAGAAAAACATGAACTAAGCCTCTGGCGGCTTACCGTGTTCAGTGCCTGGCTTGTAAGCCTCTTCATTCATCTCCAGACTGTAGGTGTGCTGAGTGTCTATGTTGGCAGTATTCTGAGGCGAGCCATGAGCCAGATGTTGAGGCAAACCATGAATTGGTTGCTGAGGTGAGCTCAAGCCCGGAAGAGGCTTCCTCAGAGTAACATCAACAGCAATTTCCTTGTCAATATCTTCTGCTACTGCTGGTACCCGAGCATGATTCAATGGCTCCAGCTCCCTATCAGGCTCTTCCTGGCTGGACGAATCATCCTCTTCCTCTGTAGCAATGACTGTTATGAGCAGTGAGAGACGGGTCTGGTTCCTCCGGCAGCGAAAAGTGCAGCGTGAAGTGTGGACTTGGCTGTCCATCTTGTCAGGCTCTTCAGAGGGAGACGACGGAGGCTCCAACATGGCAACGGGCTGAATTGCCTGGGCCTCTTGCCTGCCACGGATTCCCCATACCCCTCCACGTCTTGTGACTCCCCTCTGTCGTGGCGCCATTAACCCTGGAGAGCACACTTTGCAAGCAATGGATAGTGACAATTCAGAAATGAAACTTGCTATCAGTTCCTCCCTAATTACAATTACCCAGTTATGGTGCATAACCAAGCATTTTTCCAGCGAATGCCCAGAACACACAGTCGGAACAGAGTGCTCAGAACCCGCGGATGGAACAGGATTTAAGCTGTGGCTTCTGCCCCTACCACCCGCTATCTGCTCAAACTCACACTCAAACGAATTAACTTCGCAATACCTCATATCCCCACTGTGATACCTGCGCAGCATTTTATAGAACCCTGAGCTGAGCATTTCGGCGGTAATGGAGCCAAAACTCCATAGAACGGCGTACAAGAACATCAATTCGCCTCGCGCGAGGCCATCCTTCTTCTGCAGAGCCATCCGCTTCATCTTAAGCAGCGTTAATGCTTGGCAGGGGTGAGTTAAATGACCGTCCTGCCAGACAATCCTAAGATCACAGCTGCCCCCCATTACGTGTAGTCGGATGAGACCAGGTGTCACCCGCATCCGGGTTATGGGTTTTATTTTTTAATTTACAACAATAATTTAAAAAATATAAATTTGAAAAAAAGATGTAAAAATAATATGTGTACAATTTATACAACTCTCATTATATCAATCTATATTCTAATGACATGACGTGTAATATAATATAAGCATCGTATAAAAAAATTGCCATCATTCAATATTAAATAAATAATTATTAACTTGTTATCATTATCTTCAATGTCAATTATATATATATATATATATATATATATATATATATATATATATATATATATATATATATATATATAACGTTTATCTACAAAAGAAATGTTTAATTATATTAAAAAAATTAATAAAAAAGGTTAAACAAATATTAATATAACTCATTTTACAATTTTATTATTGTTTGGAGTACATACAACACATCATGACATTAAAATATTTTATTAAACTAAGGGGCAAAGAACGCTAGCTATGCGGCCTTGTTATAATGATTATTTTGGAAAAAACAATGTTTTACAGTGATCATAAAATTTGTACATGATATTTATACTCATATATAAATAATTTAAAAAAATATATAAAATAATTTATTATTATTATTGACTTCTAAAGAGTGCATTTTGTTGTATAATGTAAACATACACACTTATCTATAATAACTTTTGACACTTCAAATATATTGTGTGAATTTGTGACTCTTAATAAGTTGTATTACAATGTGGATTTATTGGATTAACTATAATAACTTTTGGTACTTCCAATGCATTGTAAACTCTGTGGAAAACTATATTGGCACCCTAACAAGTAACGACAATACTTGTTTCGTTGCAGGATTTTATATAGTTTATTACGCTATATAAATATGAATCCTAGAATGCTATATGTGGTATACTCTTCCAATGTATCAGTTATATAGGGTTGATTTTGTAAACATGATAATTTTTTATTATTTTATTTGAATATATTGCATAATAGTACCTTATGATTTATTTTCATGGATGAATTATTTTATAGAGATAACCTCGTCTCTAAAACTTCCTTCATAAGTTTTGTTACTTGTATGAGGTATTTATTTATTACATTTTAATTTTTCTATCTCAGTGTAAGTACATTATTATAAGTCTTCAAAAAAAATTGAAGTGTGATGTTCATGGATTGTGGAGATAAGCTTATTTCATTCATTCAATTTATTCAAGTTTTTAAGATTTTATATTGTTTGGTTTATGCAACTATGCATTCACTGATTTTATATCTATTTTATATCCCCTAACTTGAACCTGTGGATGTGAAAGTATTGACATAGGTTTAGGTCATGAGTATACAGAAAATGAATAAATAAGGAAAACCTGAAACTATAGACAATGCACCATAACAAGTTTTTAAGAAGTAGATGAACCGAACCTGTAAATAGTTGGAAAGCGGTATCAAAAAACAGATAGCACCAAGGGGGGGGGGGGGAGGAGGCTGTTTCGCTATTGGCCAATGTGCGCCACATATCAAAAGTGGATCATATCTTGGTGGGGCATAACCTCTCTTGACTTGTGTGGCCTTTGAATTATCCAAGTACATATTGAAACACAAAGAGCTTTTTAAAATATAAAAGATGTAGAGAATGATTTGCCATGAAAGCCAATAATGTTGAGACTACATAGTGAGATAATTCAATTATAAAAATACTTTTTTGCTACTATTTGTAGTATCTTTATTTTGTAATATGATCAACTTATTCGTTGTAAGAATGAATATAATGGGGAATAACATTTAAAGACTTAATTGTGAATGGATTTTAATAGAAATGATGTTGGTTGTTTTGTTTGGGTTTCCATAACGTCGCCTCCTCTCACATCTACCCACTTTCACCAGCTTACCTGGGGTAAACATGAGATGAGGGGTTACTATGACATGACTCAACCTTCTAGATGACCTTAAGGAAATGGAGTTAGCACATCAAGACCTTACTGACTTCCCTCAGGTGCCACAGGACCTCCAAGATTAACCCAACCCCTCGACGTGTCCAACCCCTGAGACAACTCACCTTTTCCCTTACTTAGAGACCCAGTCGTTCCCTTGCTAAGGCCTCCATGCGACTATGGGTTCCTAGTTGCTCCATAGGCCTACATTAGTGTGATTGTAGCCTTTTCCTTCCAGTGCTATGCCAACGACTGCAAGAATTAAGGTTAATTTCCAGGGCTATGGCTTAACCTCTGCCCAGAAAGCCATGAAACTTCCAGAAATCATAGAAAACATGAAGAAAATACTTGTAAACCAAAACTGGAACCAGGACTTGACCTGACCATCCCCAACCGGGACTGACATTTTGTCAAACACTTGGTAGATATGCCACCTACAGGTCATGAATGCAAGTTTGAATATAAGGGACATAAAACTTAACTGAGGTTTAACAAGAAGGGTCTCTATCTTCTCACATTAGCCGTCATAACATCAATTAGGTATTGCATTCATTATTTATTTAGTTACAAGTAAAAACATGAATAGAGCCATGTTTGGGATTTGTCATATAGCCATGCTTATAAGTGGCATATAACCAGATATATAACAATAAGAGAACAAGCATTAAAGCCACAATAACCAGTACATTTCCTTACCAAAAGCAAGAGAAACTTAGTTTTTATTAACCACAAGCAATTACCAATCAGGTTCAGGACTTCCATGTTCCACCCGACCATAGATTGGTTGAATCATATCTTTCTTTCAGCTAATCACCCCCGTGCCATATTCCAAGCATGAATGTGGAATCTCATGGGATACACCAATCCATGAATAACCAACGGAATCTAGAGGTTAAACCACCTCCACCCTCACCATACCATGATCAAACCTAAATCAGTGCCGAGATAAAAAACCAAACCGAGCTTGGATGCCTCAAAATTTCTTCACCATCCTTGAGGAATTTTCTTGTCTCCACCCTCAGGCTTTACCGTGTATCCCGCCATTACCGGTCAAGGGATTCCTAGGCCTTTGGGAATTTTCTTGAGACCACCTCACCCTAGATTTTCGGCAATCTAAAGCTCAAACTGAGAACAATCCCATCACACCATGGTTATCCCTAAATGGCAAGGCTAGGATTAAATCCGTTGTCGAATCCCGACAAAATTGATGCCAATGACAACAAAAGAACCATATACCAACATGCACATACCATGCATGTAAAAACCAGCTAGGAATCACATAGAAATTTGTTACCTAAAATTATTCCCGTTGAAGCTGCTTGATCCTTGCCTTCCTCTGCTTTCCTTGTCCTTCTTTGCTTTTCCTTTCCTTTCCTTGCTTGCTTACTTTCTTTTCCTCTTGGTGCTCTTCTCTTCTTTGATACTAACTCTAACTATAAACTGAAAAAAAGATACCAACTGATGCTCTGAGGTTTTTGATTGATGAGGCCTCTAATTTCTTCAATTTTCCATTATTTTCCTTCATTTTCCTCCTCACATTCAACTTGCGATCTTTCACCTTCTTTTTCTCCTAATTTCCATTATGTTCATAAATAATGTGCCAAAAATACATTTTTTCCTTTCCAAAGCCTTAGCAATTTCCTTTGCCAATTTTCCCTTAGCCATAAAGCACAACAAGTGCTGCCAACTAGGATATTACATGAACTTTTAACCCGGGGCTGTTACAGTTTCTTTCAGGAAATTGTGTCCAAGTCCATCCAGCCACATTTTCCAAGTTCTCAGGGAACATGGGGTGTTGAACACCTTCGGCAAATGGAGGATCATTTGAAAAATAATGTTTTCTCCTGGCACATGGTGGAACATGACTAGTCCAATAAAATCAACAGTGATTAATACATAATAGGTAATGAAATGGAGGGGGATTAACTAGACCAAGCCACTTGATACATAGTTTTTCTCACACCACTGTTACCTATGTGGCGTCATCTCATTTGATATTGGGTTGTAAATATATCAGGCAAAACCATGTTGTCCCAATGCCTGATACCGCCTCATTTGATTATTTTGAGGTTTGACTAAAACACCCATGCCGCCTCATTTGATTATTTTGAGGTTTGACTAAAACACCCATGCTAACCCCTGATACCATCTTTAATCCATCACATTTCTATCTTTTGTATATTCCTCCACATTACATGCTAGTGTGCCTTCGCTGTCATTCTAACTCAATCCCATTCCAGCCATCTTGCTTGGTGATATTTGTTCACGTGATAATGACAAAAAAATATTTGTGATAATTGTTGGTGATGCCGTGCCTTGCTATATCGCTACACCATCTTCTCTAACACTATGTATACAAAATCTTTAGCTTCGTAAAGTAATGGAATGAAGCACAAATCTTGATGTTTTAGTTGATCTTGATTTCATTCCTTTCACAGTGGGACTAACTATTCTATACTACAAATTTAAAATGCTATTCTTGACTGTTGCACCTATATTTTCCTTTATTTATTTTTATTTTAGTAATATTTTAAGTTAACCTGGTAGCAAAATGGAAAGTTAATTTTGCAACAAGTTTTTTGATTTTTTTCTTTAAATCTTATAAACTATTTTCCCTTAAATTAGAATTTAGAAATTGCAAGTTTTGTATGGCAAAAATTGCAATTGTGAACCCTACTTTTAAATCAGGGATCAAAGAATAAAAAAGTCTATATGTATTCTACAAATTTTCAAATTGGGGATAAGGAGTCTATGTGTGCAATAAAAATGGTAAAAAACCCAACTTCTTGTGTAACTCTTTTTTGACTATTCAATGATATGATATCTAACTTTTTTTTTTTTGGCAACTCAACAATATTATATAATTTATTTTATAATTTTTAGTGAAATTGTGATTTCATGTTGTTTGTAATTTTTAATAAAATTGTGGTTTAATGTTGTTTATAATTTATTATGATATTGTGGTTTCATGTTGTTTTAATATAAATTTTTGTATATATATAGAATTTTTTAATGTATTTTTGAATATATAAATATATTTAAGGTTTAATGGATTTTTAATGTATAAATAGTTTTTAATGGAAATTTAAATATATAAATAATTTTTATAATAGTTTTTATTATAGGTGCACACATCCCACTTCCCATAGTTAGATGACAAATGGTTATGAAGCAAAAGGGATGATTTGAATGCCCCATCAAAATTTATTGCTACTATTTTTCAAGCCACAAATGATGAAGACATGGTTGTTTTCTTCTGGACACTGTGGAATGCGATGAATGTTGATTGTGAAGTGATATTATAATGTTGAAATAAATATATAATAATTATGATGTATAAATAAATTATGTTTAATATATAATAATATTAATTATAAGGAAATTAAAATTATTATTTTTTTTAATTAATTTTAGATAAATATATGTGATTTTTTTTAATGAAATAAAAAAGGAATGGACTTTGTATAGTTAGATAAATGAGATAAAAAGGTAAAATGAATGTGTAAAATTTTAAAATGAAATAAGAGGTATTCCAACCATCTTGTTTGGTGATATTTGTTCACATGATAAGGATGATAATTTCTTTGTGATTATTGCTACTTGCCTTGCTATATCACTAAGTCGTTTTCTCTCTGGAAGTGAAAGGGTAAGTACACTGTGTATACAAAATTCTTTGGCTCTCTAATGCTGTGAAACACAAAGTTTGATATTTTTGTTGATCTATATTTGTCATCTATTTCAGGGTGAGACACTATTTTAGACTACAAATTTAAAATGTTATTCTTGAATGTTGCACCTTTATTTATTTTATTTTTCTATTTTAAACTTGGTAGCAAAATGGAAATTTAATTTTGTAGTAGGCATGTTTTTTTTCGTTGAAATTTTATAAGATCTTTTTCCTTAAAATAGAATTTAGAAATTGCAAAAATTGCAATTGTGAAAGCAATTTTAATAATTGGGGATCAAATAATCAAAAAGTGTATATGTATTGGACAAATTTTCAAATTGTGGATAAGGAGTCTATGTGCCTAGCAAAAGTTGCAAAAACCCAATTTCTTGTTTAACACTTTTTCTTTTGCAATCCAACAATACCATATCTAACTCTTTTTGGGAACCTAATTATATTATATAATATATAGATATATAATTTATATTATAATTTTTTAGTGAAATTATGGGTTTATATTGTTTTATTATGGATTTTTGAATGTATAAATACTCGTTGTTGTTGTTTTTTGTTTTTGTTTGTTTGTTTGTTTGTTTTTTTTTCTCTTTCCCCATACTTCGAATCATCCATGGAAATGGTCCTAGGTAGATCCACCTGTCTGCTGTCTCATATCAGAACCTAATCCCAAGGGTGTCGACCATAATTGACTCAATAGTGATGCTCTATAAATAGTTTTTATTATGGATTTATGAATGTATAATTTCTTTTTATTATGGATTTTTTAATATGTAAATAGATTTAAAGTTTAATGAATTTTTCAATATATAAATAATTTTTTTATGATTTTTTTGAATGTATAAATAGTTTTTAATGGATTTTTAATGTATAAATAAATTTTATTATAATTGCCGAAGGTGTGAATTTCCTGCTGTTTCTCCTTCCGCCACATCCCCGTTTCCCCACACATAGATGACAAATGGTTGTGAAGAAAAAATGGATGGTTCGAATGTCCCATCAAAACTGTAGACTCAAGATCTCCACTATTTCTCAGGCTAGATAATGAATACATGACATTGTTCTTCTTCACACTCTGGAAGGTGATGAATGAAGTGCTACTATAATGTTGGAAATAAATATATAATAATTATGATATATAAATAATATACCTTTGGAATATGAAACATAAAATGCTTGATACGCAGAAATTTATATATGTAAATATTTTATTAATAGATGAAAAAATACAGATGATGAGATTACAATTGCGGGACCCTGGCTTATATACCGCCATGAACACCCTTTGGGGAAAGGGCATGATCTTATGGTCGTGCCCTTTCATCTAATTTAACTAATATTTAATAATAACCTAATCTAACTAATTTTTACATAACATTGCCTTCCTCTCGAAAGAATGCTTTGTCCTCAAAGCATACGTAACGACGGATGTTGTTGACAAAATGCTTCATTCTCCCAAGAAGCTTCTTCTTCGGGCAAGTCCTTCCACTTGATCAGATATTCCTTGATAGTACGATATCAAAGCTTTCTTTCTCTAGTAGACAAAATACCTTCTGGTTCTAAAATGACTCTTCCTTCATCATCAAGGGATGGAAGTGTTGTTTGTGCTGTTTGATTGTTACCTAGTGCCCTTTTAAGGCAAGATACGTGGAAGACGTTGTGAACACGACTTGTCTCTGGAAGGCTTAAACCATACGCAACTTGCCTAATCTTTTTGTTGATATGATAAGGTCCATAAAACTTTGGTGCCAATTTGTTTTTTCCTTTATGTTTTAAGGATAATTGTTTGTATGGTTGGAGCTTAACGAATACCCATTCTCCAACTTCAAACTCTCTTTCGGTTCTGTTACGGTCTGCTTGTTGCTTCATACGATTCCTTGCATTATTTAGATTTTCTTTTAATATTTGGACGATTTTCTGGGTTTCTTCTAGTTGATCTTTAACAACAGGTAGATTTGTTTGGACAATAGCTAGATATTTCCATTTCGAGGGTTCATACCCATATAGGGTTTGAAATGGCGTCATTTTTGCTGATGTATGATAGGTGGAGTTATACCACCATTCAGCAAGGTGTAACCATTGAGCCCATTTATTTTGTTTTTCTGTAGCGTAGCAACGTAGGTAGGCCTCCAAACATTTATTGACAACTTCTGTTTGGCCATCTGTTTGCGGGTGATAAGCGGAACTCATATTTAAGTAAGTTCCTACATGGTTGAACAATTCCTTCCAGAAATTACCTTTGAACTTGGCATCTCTATCACTTACAATGACTTTTGGAAAACCGTGCAACTTATATATATTTTTGCAAAATATTTCAGCGATTTCTTTTGCTGAGTATGACTTCTTTATTGCCATAAAGTGAGCATATTTGGTGAGTCTGTCGACTACTATGAAAATCTTGTCCTTGCCTTCAGATACTGGTAATCCTTCGATAAAGTCCATTGAGATTTCTTCCCACTTTTGATTTGGAATGTTTAAGGGGTGAAGTAATCCTGGTGTCGTAATATTTTCGCTTTTATTCCTTTGACATGTGTCACATTCTGCTACATACTTCTGAATATCACGATTCATTCCCTTCCAAAAGAAGGATTGACGTGCATTGTAGTAAGTCTTAAAGAATCCTACGTGTCCAGCTGACGGTGAGTCATGTAATTCCTTGAGTATCTTAAACTTAAACTTGGAATTTGTACTTAGATATATTCTTCCCTTATACCATAGGATATCATTCTTCCACTCAAATTTTGAGTTATTGGGAAGGTTATTGATTATTGCTATTACTTCTGGATCCTTGGCATACTCACTTCGAATTTCGTTAAGCCACTAAGGAACAACAACCGACATTGCAAGTAGTGTTGGTTCTTCATCTTTCCTGGATAAGGCATCAGCTACTACATTGTCTTTACCTCTTTTATGTAGTATTTCCAAGTCAAAAGCGGCAATTTTTTCAATCCATTTTTGTTGTTCTTCGGAAAGCGTTTTTTGTTGAAGGAGATGTTGGAGACTGTTATGGTCTGTTCGAATAGAAAACTTACTTCCCAAAAGATATTGCCTCCACTTAGCTAGTGCGTGCATGATAGCGAGCATTTCTTTGTTGTATGTGGATTTGAGGCCCTCTCTTTTATTGAGCTTCCTACTTTCAAAAGCTATTGGATGTCCTTGTTGCATTAGTACTGCACCTATACCGAATCCAGAAGCATCGCACTCAATGATAAATGGTTTAGAAAAATATGGTGTTGCTAATACAGGAGCATTAGACATAATTTATTTTAATTTTTCAAAACACCTTCCTGCTTCCTCATCCCATAGAAACGAATTCTTCTTTAAAAGATTTGTTAAAGGTGCAGTTATATGTGCATAGTTTTTAATAAACCTTCGGTAATATCCCGTCAAACCTAAGAACCCTCTTAGCTTGGATATATTAACAGGTTTGGTCCATTCTTTTATAGCTTGGATTTTGTTAGGGTCCACCTTTACACCTTCATGGGATATAATGTGTCCAAGGTATTCTACTTCTTCCTGTCCGAAGGTGCATTTGGATTTTTTTGCGTAAAATTGGTGTTCTTTAAAGTAGTGTAAGAACTTTATCCAAATGTTGCAAGTGCTCCTTCCAGGTTTTACTGTAAATTAGAATATCGTCAAAGAATACTAATACAAACTTCCTGAGATGTGGGCGAAATAATTCATTCATAGTTGCTTGAAAGGTTGCTGGTGCATTGGTTAGTCCAAACGGCATTACTTTAAATTCATAATGACCTTCATGTGTTCGGAATGCGGTTTTTGGTATGTCTTCTAATCTTATTCTAATTTGATAGTAACCTGATCTTAGGTCCAATTTTGAGAAATACCTTGCGCCATGTAGCTCATCCAACATTTCGTCGATAAAGGGGATCGGAAACTTGTTTTTAATTGTTATTTTGTTTAATCCCCTATAGTCAATACATAGCCTGAATGACCCATCTTTCTTCCTTACCAACACCACTGGAGCAGCGTAAGGACTTTTACTTTTTGAGATGATTCCACACCTTAAGAGGTCTTGGATTAATCTCTCGATTTCTGTTTTTTGGTGATGTGGATATCAGTATGGCTTGATGTTAACCGGGTCTGATCCTGCCTTGACTTCTATTGTATGCTCAATTTCCCTACTAGGCGACATATTTAGGGGTAGATCTTGAAATACTTCTTCATGTTTCTTAATTAAATCTTGTATCTCTGGTGACTCTTCACTAGTCATATTTGCAGATAACATTTCTAACTGATGACATTGTACTACATAAGCAGGTGCCCCCTTTTGAATCATCTTCATCATCTGAGATGATGATACAATTTGATTTTCTGGTGCTTGGAACCCATGTAATTTGTACTTTTGACCTCCCCATTTGAATTTTATAAATTGTACTTGGTGGTTAGCGGAATAAGTACCTAAAGTTCGCGACCATTGGACACCTAAAACTACATCTACTCCTCCTAATGGTACTGTGAAAAATGAAGACTCTAAACTGAAGTCTTGAATTTGCAATTTAACCTTATGGCATTTCCCCACCTTTTCAATCCTCTTACCGTCCGCTACCATTACCTTCATGTTTGGTAAAGGGAATGAAAAAATATTGAGTCTCTTGGCCATGGTTGCATCCAAAAAATTGTGTGTGCTACCAGAGTCAATGAGAACCACCACGTTGTTCTTCTTTATGTGTCCTTTTAATTTTAGAGTCTGAGGTTGTGATATACCTGTCATAGCTGATAATGACACTTGCGGCATACTTTTGTCATCTAGTTCTGGTGAGAATCCTGGGGCATCTTCTGTTTCTTCAATATCAGACTCTTCACTGTTTGAATCATTGGTTGCTTCACAATTATATAGGTTCTTTGGTTCCTTTCCTTTAACACATCTATGTTTGGGGTCCCACTTCTCACCAGAGCGTTTACATTTACCCTCTTTTATCCTTTGCATTTCCACATTCGATTTTTCATCCTCACGACGATGTGGTGGAACATATTTTGTATTTTTTGCGTTTGCATACTGAGGTGTTCTTCGTCTTGCATATGTTTTTTCGGCTTTTGACCAAAATATTTGTTCGAATTTCTTTTCGGCTGTTTTTGCTTTTTGTCTTGCTACTTCTATTGATGAAATGTCATGCATCTCAAGTTCTACTTGTAAATGTGTTTTGAGTCCCGAGATGTATGACTGAATTAGACGAGATTCTGATAGCCCAGGTACTCGTGTTACTAAGGTCTCCCATTCAGATACTCGTGTTACTCGTGTTACCAGATGAAACAGAAAATGCTTGATACGCAGAAATTTATATATGTAAATATTTTATTAATAGATGAAAAAATACAGATGATGAGATTACAATTGCGGGACCCTGGCTTATATACCGCCAGGAACACCCTTTGGGGAAAGGGCATGATCTTATGATCGTGCCCTTTCATCTAATTTAACTAATATTTAATAATAACCTAATCTAACTAATTTTTACATAACAAAATATATATTATTATTATTAATATATAAATTATAATGAAATCATTTTTTTTTTTTTTTTTAATTAATTTTGGATACATGGTTTAGGAGCATATGGGATCTATTTTTTAATGAAAGAAAAATAGATGGACTTTAATTTTTTAGATAAATGACATAAAAAGTTAACATGAATGTGTAAAAGTTTAAAATGAAATAAGAAGTATTCCAACCATCTTATTAATTTTTTTTTTTATAAGCTTCGGTAGGACCCACTCATATTCCACATTACAACTTTTTTACAACCTCTCCGCAGGATTCGAACTTGGCTGGGCGGTGTGAAAGCCATCCGCCCCAGCCATTACATCATGCACATCATGTGCTCCAACCATCTTATTATTATGAAATAAGAATGAAAAGAATAATTTTTTGTGATTATCGCTGGTGACGCGGTGCTTTGTGATTATTCCTGGTGATGTCGTGCCTTGATATGGCTATGCCATCTTCTCTTTGAAAGTGAAAATATAAGTTTGATATTTTGGTTGATCGTGATTTGTGATCTATTTTGGGGTGGGATACACAATTTTAGACTACAAATTTAAAATGCTATTCTTGAATGTTGCACTTTTATTTTTCTTTATTTATTTATTTTATTTTTTGTTTTATTGATATTTTAAGTTAACTTGGTAGAATAATGGAAAGTTAATTTTGTAGTAGACACATTTTTAATTTTTACGTTGAAATCTTATAAGCTATTTTTCCTTAAAATAAAATGTAGAAATTGCAAGTCTGTAGACACCTTTTTAATTTTTACGTGGAAATTTTATAAGCTATTTTCCCTTAAAATAGAATTTAGAAATTGCAAGTTTTGTATGGAAAATATTGCAATTGTGAACCCAATTCTTAAAATTGGGGATCAAAGAATCAAAATGTCTATATGTACTTGACAAATTCTTAATTTGACATAAAGAGTCTAAGTGCACAACAAGAATTGCAAAAACCTAAGATATCTAACTCTTTTTGGGAACTTAATGATATTATATAATTTATGGATGTATGGTTTATATTATAATTTTTAGTGAATTTGTGGCTTCATGTTGTTCATAGTTTATTATGATATTGTGATTTCAGGTTGTTTTATTGTAAACTTTTGAATGTATAGATAGTTTTATTATGATATTATGGTTCATGATGTTTTATTATGGATTTTTAATATATAAATGGTTTTCAATATATTTTTGAATATATAAGTATATTTAAAGTATATATAAATAGATTTAAAGTTTAATGAATTTTTCAATGTATAAATAGTGTTTTTTTTTGGATTTTTGAATGTATAAATGGTTTTTAATGTATTTTTGAACATATAAATAGTTTTTGTGAGATAATTGTTCTTTAAAATGTCTTATTTAATCATAAAAATAAAAATAATCTTATGTGAAAACATTTTACTCCATCAAAATAAAATAAAAATAATAAAACTTATTCACCCACGTATTGGCCCATGATATTCATGTGGAATATAACTTATAACTTATCTAAAGGGTCAAATAGCTTGAAATGCAAATGTTTTTAGAGTGAAAAAAGATTTGATCCCGCCCTTGGTAGATAAGGAGTTAAATTTTCTTATGTATTAAGTATAAACATTTTTTTTCTAAATGTTGCTAATTTTTATGCCAATTTTAAAAGGAGTTAAATTTTCTTATGTATTAAGTATAAACATTTTTTTCCTAAATGTTGCTAATTTTTATGCCAATATTAAATGTAACATCGAATGTTTTTGGGGTCATGTTTCTGACACTTTAAATTTTCTTATTTATTAAGTATGGACAATTTTTTTTAAATGTTGGTGTTTTTTTTTAAAATGTTGGTGATTTTCATGGTTAGAGCATGTTTCTGACACTTTAAATTTTCTTATTTATTAAGTATGGACATATTTTTTTAAATATTGGTGATTTTCATGTTGATTTTGAAAAGCATTGATTCAACATCAACCTTTTTTGTGAGGGACATATTTTTGACACTTTTAAATTTCTCTTATTTAACCATTTTTTAAGATGTCATTTTTTTTTCTTCCTATAATTTTTGTTGTTAAATTATTTTTAGAGTTTGTGTTTTTTGTTTTTTTTCTAAATAAAATTTTCATTTTTTTCAAAGTAAAAAAAAATAAAGAAACAAAATTAATATTTTGAAGTTACGATTTTTGATATATTTATTTATAGTTATTTAATACTTCAATACATATAAAATAATTATTACTAAAATAATAATAATTTTAAACACTTAACCAAAAAATACACTTTTTTCATAAAGATATAATTTTAAAAAAATGCACTTTTTCTAGATCTTTTCCTCAAATGGAGATTTTTTATGAAAAAAGTTGAACAGAAAAAGTTGAAAAAAAGTTTATTAAAAAAGGAGGAACACATAATTAGAATATTAAAAAAAATCCAAAAGAAAGAAAGAAAGAAAGAAAGAAAGAAAACAATTAAAAAAATAGATTAAAAAAATAAAGAGTTAAAAGAAAATTGAAAAAAATGCAGAACAAATTTAAATAAGAAAACATAATTAAAAAAATAACACACACACATACACATATATAGACAATTTTTTTTTTTTTTTTTACAAAAACCCAGCGTGGGGTCGAATCGACCCCCTACCTACTCGGGTGATGCCAAAGGGCCATGGGCTAGGCGGCCGGAGTAGACCCCTTCTTCAGCCATCGAGCCCGCGACCCCTTGGCGCCACGCAGATTGACGATGGGTTAGTTCTAGCAGCTATAGATGCCCAACTTGCGGCCCCTTAGCGACGCTCGGGCGAGTAGGGGTTAGTTCGGCCCCCATGTTGCTTTGCTCTTTTTAAAATTTGTTTGTTTATTATTTTATATTTTTTTCGTTTTTTACACATTGTAAATTTTTATTTTTTAATTGTCTTTTTTTCATTTTTTTTTTAAATTATATTTTTTTAAATTGTTATATATATATATATATATATCTATATATATTTACATTTTTTGTTGTTTGTAAGTCGAAGAGTTTCTATTAATCAAAAGGCATATACAAGGATGTCAAAATGCATATGGTCTCACCTCGACCAAGTTTGTTGACTAATGCGATAACCATACAACATATAAAAAGAAAAATTGCCAGCTGAGAGGTCCAAAGCTTGAGAGGCCTAACATTCCAGAAAACTAAAAGAACAAGAAACACACTAGTGAACATATTTAGTTGTCGGAGGTCATTGAAGCAGGGTTTTCTTGCCCAGTACCTAGGTGATGCGTAGGGCAATACATGTAATTAACATGCTGCTCAAAGTGAGCAAGCCAAGTTTCCAGTTTTTCAACCTTTTCCATCAGCAAATTTTGCTCGCACTAGACCACTACCACCCTTTCACGAACATGGCACTGTAAGTATTGAAGCTGCTCAAATTTGGACATGATGACCTCATGTTCCTCCTTGCGAGCTTGATTAAGGGCATCCAGACGAGTAGAGGCAGATTGCACTAGTTCGAGGATTTGAGGAGAGTCCTGATCTCTTAGAAGGTGCCTGACCCGAAGACCCCGAACGTCCTTGGTTGATTAGGTGCCAAGGTGCTGAAACATGTTGATGTCCCTACCCACGGCCACCTATGCCTACGCCATGACCAAACTGTGAAACCATCTGACGAAGACTACCTTCCATGGAAGCAACTGAAGAACTACGAGCACTCCACTTGGATCTCCCACCCCGAACAAATACGACACCACCCCGAGACCTGGTGGAGGGCGGGAGAGCCTTTTGGCTTCGCTAGAGCAAGGACACGCGAGGAGCAGGGACAGGGCTTCGTGATGGAGCTCAAAGGGAATTCACGAAGTTGGAAAAAAGATATACCTAGAATGCTACCACCTGCCACCCAGAACCAAACAAGCCTTGCCGCAGGCCGAAGGGAAGAGGATAACCAACACAAAAATTCCCACCACTGAGAATTTACTGCCCGATTAGAGACGAACCAAACCAGAGTGGAAGTAAGAGACTAGAGGGGAGAGAGCCATATAGAAAATAACAGACAACCAAGACGAAATTGAAAGGCAAGGCCCCAAATTTGATACCAACACTAGATCCGAAGTAGACCACTGGAGGTGAATTAAGACTAGAGACCTCGAAAAGGAAGAGATAGGATGTGAGAAGACCCAAAGTCTAGCTCCACCAAGAGAGCTACAATACCACATGCGGTCCCAGAACTAAGAAGACAAGAATTATAAGTTCAACACAAAGAACTCCAGAAGCATCTCCCAAGAGGCTAAGGCAAGACACCCCAAGAGTAGAGGAAAAGTGAATCTAAATCCAACAAGAATTGAAGAAGACGCGTCCTCGAGAGAAGAGCTAAGAGGGAAAGTTTCTCAATTAGCAGAAGTAGGCAAGAGAATGTTGCTTGAGGCATGCCCAAGGCGCATAGGACGAACCACCACCCTAGAACAGGAGCTAGAGAAGATGCAAGCAGGGAGGGGGGCACATTACACAGAGAAACATTAGACAACCTGAGAGTTTTACAATTGATGGAATATAACTAGGGGAGGAGAGGCTCCATCACGTCGAAGCGATTGCACACAGGTGAAGTTGAATGGTTCACAAAAGCGAGCGCAATGGTATTAACTCTCGTGTGGTGGAGGGGCTAATGTCCTGCCCTCCCCCGTCTTAAGCATTGCACAACTGGAATTTGTCACTTGACAGGTGGATTCCACATCTCGACTCCCCCATCGGGGGAGCCTCCAGGGCTAATTTTAAGAACCCCCCCTAAATTTACATGTATAATAAATGGGCGAATCTCCATGGTATATAGGAAAAATGGAAGGCGATTTTATCAATAATATGATATATATATATAATTTTTTGGCGAATCTCTCACCAGGCATGGCGAATATTTTACTCAATTATAAAATCTTGTGTTTATTGAATACACAAATGAAATTATTGCATTTCTTTAAAATATCTTTTGAAATCAAAATTACCGAAATTACATATCAATAACCTAGTGGGTGTAGGATAAAATTCACCGTGCCATTCACAGAAAGCATGAGAAAAAAACTAATACTATATATAAAACCAAGAAAAATTCAAATTCATCACTTCTAGGGACTTCGTAACCACCCTGCCAATGCACAAGTATGTTCCTGTTTGCAATTAGAAAAATTACCCAAATTACAATCTGTTTATTCCAGCATATGTTGGAAAGTTTTACTCCAGCATATGTTGGAAAGTTATAGAAGGATGACTAGTGCAATCAATCCATTCCTTTTAGCCCTGGGTTTGTTTCAGTTTAAAACAGAAGTATACAAATATACTTGTCCAATGTCTATGCGTTAACCATTCACCTTAAGATGTTTTTACAATATAATTTCCTAAGTCTATTTAATATCTTCATTATCATAAAAACCAACCTATATCCATCTTAACTCCACATCTACCACTCTTAGGGGGATGAAATCTATTTATCCCTCTGAGCACTTGGTAGTCCCAGAATTATGGTAGACCCAGAATTAAGATGGATCTAAGATGATAGAATTTCCCCTTTAAATAGTCTATGCTCACATGAATACCATGGTATTACCACGGGTTATCATAAACCTAGAGCTTAGAAATTACTATTAGTTGAAATCTATTTATCCCTCTGAGCACTTGGTAGACCCAGAATTAAGATGGATCTAAGATGATATAATTTCCCCTTTAAATAGTCTATGCTCACATGAATACCATGGTATTACCATGGGTCAATACCATGGGTTATCATAAACCTAGAGCTTAGAAATTACTATTAGTTGAAATCTATTTATCCCTCTGAGCACTTGGTAGACCCAGAATTAAGATGGATCTAAGATGATAGAATTTCCCCTTTAAATAGTCTATGCTCACATGAATACCATGGTATTACCATGGGTTATCATAAACCTAGAGCTTAGAAATTACTATTAGTAATTTATAAAAATTAATAAAATTAATAGTTGATTTTTATTTTATTTTTTTATTTTAACCAAGCTAAAATGTTTAACATACATTAAATTACAACATCCATTTTTACTCTTGATCGGATCAAATATTATTTCACTCTATGCTAGCTTGCATTTCACGATATTTGATACATCTCGGGGGTTAGTAGATCCAGAGTAAAGATGGATCTATGTTGGTTTAATTCCCCCATTTAAATAGGCTACATTCCAAGTGAATACCATGGGTCAATACCATGTGCCATTTTGGTGAATACCATGGGTCAATACCATGTGCCATTTTTATTTTTATTAATTACTAGTATTAGGGTTAATAATGTTTTTTTGCATGGTATTGTCCCATAGTATTTTGCCCATAGGTTTCACCTAAATATAACGCATTTTTTGAGTGTTCGTAAATATAAGGTGACTTATGGAGTAAATATAAAAAAATGTTTTATTTGTTTACCATACCTCTCTTTTAGTTATATTTTTATTAATTTACCATACCTCTTTTACAAATATGGTATTTGGCCCATAGGATTCACTTAAATAAAACCTCTTTCTTGAGCCTCCATAAATAGAATGAGGGTTATGGACTAAGTATAAAAGTAGGTTTTATTTATTTACCATGCGTCTATTTTATTTATATTTTTATTTATTTACCATACCTTTTGAGTAAGTATAAAAAGACGTTTTATTTATTTACCATACCTCCACTTTACTTATATTTTTATTTGTTTACACCCTTGCATGTATATAAGGTGACTTATGGAGTAAATATAAAAAATGTTTTATTTATTTACCATACCTCTCATTTATTTATATTTTTATTAATTTACCATACCTCTTTTATAAATATGGTATTTGGGCCTTTGGCCCATAGGATTCACTTAAATAAAACCTATTCTTGAAAATGGGCGAATGGATTCACTTAAATAAAACCTATTCTTGAAAATGGGCGAATGGAAGGTTGTAAGTCCTAATTTCAAGGGCTAAATTTACCTTTTTTACCCTCTCCCTTAAAATAAGGTGGGCTATTTGAGGTGATTTGTAAAAATGTACTATGATACAAAAAATTCGCCCACTAAAAATTTAAAACCCCTTAATTTCGCCAAAGGGCGAACATTCGCCCCTAAAATTTTCTATGGGAGCCTCTTATTTGGCAATGATGTGGTTGAGCTCATTAAACATCGATGAGTGCTAGGGAGGCAGCTAGTCAGAGAGGAGCTCCTGGTTGCTATGGTTGCTACCCTAGTTGGATAACTTGTTAGCAACTTGATTCCCTTGCCGTATGACGAGTTCCTTAATTATATAGTAAAAGGAGGACAAACGGGCCTGAATCATTTCATAGATATACTACAATCTCCAGCTTTTTACCACTTTCTCTAGAGGGGAACCATTGATCAATTTATGGATAATAGAGATAGCTAGCTGCAAGTCCCCTGAAACTTGGAGGTTTGTGATGCCCATTCTTGACGTGAGATGAAGACCCTTCTCTAATGCTAGGAAATTCGCAACCTTATTGGTAGAGGTGCCGCATGCCGCTGCAAATACTTTGAGAGTCTTCCTTCTGCATCCCAAATTAGACCCCCCAGCCCGGTGTTGGATACCTATACCAATAGGTTTCATATTTCATGATTGGCAAAGAAAGTTCCAAATATGCTCTGCTTTGGTGATGCAAAGATCCCATATTTTCAAGAGGAGGTAATATGTGTACATAGCTTGATGTTGACTCAATTTTGGATGGGTGATCCAACAGCTTAATCTGGATCATGCCATGTTTCAATTTCTTGTTGTAGAATAGAGAAAGAAGTCTGTCCAAACTGTTCAATCTTGGCAGACCAGTAGTTAGGTAGAGAAATAAGGTTCCCAACTGCTTAATCTGGGACCTTGGAAGCAATAAGGGTAATTCTAGATAGAAAATCAAAAGAAAAAGCCAAAAGAAAAGAAAAGGCACATGAGGGTCTGCAAGTCTAAGTGCACCCTCCATGAAGAGACAAAAAATGCTAGGCAAAGTTAATGGGTAGGTAGAGGGGGTTGCAGAAATGTCATTCCTTTCAATTGAATTTTGCTGGTTTAAAATAAAGGAAACATCAGTGGATAGAGAAGTTCCTCTTCTCCATCATCTTGCAGCAATACAAAGGAGCATGTCTAACTTCCTGTTTTCCCCCCCTCACATTCATTGCTAACATCCCATTACCAGTTATGTTCATGAAAGAAAATCAAGGTCTTGTGGTGGTTCTTGTCTCTTTAAAAGCCACATTTCTTGTGTAAAACTCTTTTCATTTTGATCTACTCCCTAAACTAAGTTGATTCCACATAAAACTTAGTGTTTCCACTCCTCATCCACCCCTTCCACTCATATTAACCCCTAACTTCTATTATTTAACTCCCAATACCCCCTATTCCCCTTATTACTATGTAAATTGTACAAAAAACCCCAAAATACCTATGTATCCCCTTCCCCGAGCATTATAGCTCTAAGTTTGGTTTTAAACGGTTTAAGCGCTAAAACATTAGAGCGCGACCCAAAGAGCGTTGATAACCTTAATCCAGGCTTTGTTAATAAACCCGCGCATAACCCATTTTTCCCGTAACACAGTTAAAAAACCCACTTTTCCAATGTTTTGCCGGGCGCGAATTTCACAAATAATAATATTTTATTGGTCCCGCCTGACCGTATCGTCCGGCCACCTCTGCCTCCCGCCAGCCGTCGGATCTGGGCTTTCCCATCCGACGGCCCTTATCAATTTCG
This sequence comes from Pinus tabuliformis, assembly GCA_031772625.1. NCBI lineage: Eukaryota > Viridiplantae > Streptophyta > Pinopsida > Pinales > Pinaceae > Pinus > Pinus tabuliformis. The sequence goes on from CM062809.1 coordinate 1,041,158,272, forward strand.
GAGCGGCCCCGATGTACTGCTGTTAGCTTCCAAAATTTGTCAGAGGGTGACGTCAGGCCTCTGCCACGCGTCACCCCCAAATTGTATCGGGCCGCCCTTTGACAATCCCGCTTCCGTATAAAGAGCGGTGCGATATCATACCGCTTACCACTTCCGGTTTTCCGCTGACCGGTCATGCCAGCGTCATGCCACCTCACCACTGCGTCAGCACCCCCGCCCGCCATCGCTCTGACATGTCCTCCACCTATGCAGTCCCCGTGGAGCACTCACAGGCCGCCACGTCAGCCAATGACGTCATGCTGACGTCACCCGACCTTGACCCCACCTGATGATGTCATGCTGACGTCATCCAAAAAAAGCGCCAATAACCCGAAAAGTCCATATTTTAGCCAAATTTCGTGTTTTTTGTCACTTTTGCTAAATAGACTGTTGCTCACCTCTGCATGCAAATTACGACCGTTCGTCGCCAACCTGCAGAAATCAACCCGAGGACCGTTGGCACCTTCAAGCCCACCTGCATTTGTGACCATTTTCCGGAAATTACACCAGGTATTTATCCGAATCATTCCCTTCCCACTTGGTTGTGTCCATAATTGTCCGAAACTAAGTTAAAAAGAGTAAGGAAGCCTACATTTACCAGCAAATCCCCGGTAGCCAACCTAAATTTCCAAGGGTTGAGTCGAAATTCACCTGCAGAGCCTCGTTTAACCAAATTTTCAGAAAATCTACAGTCAGTCCGCGCATTCGTGGACTTAAAACCTGAGCTGCACTAATTCACCGCGAAAGCAGTGCTACTGGTCCCTGCATTCGCTCAATTAACTCTCATTGGAGCATTCAAACTATTTTTACCACAGTTTACTCCATTTTCCTTGGCAATTTGCCTCACTGCTGCAAAAATACCCCTCTGTATTGTTCTGCCCACTGTAACCAGTTCTAATACAAATCATAGTACTACTTAACCATGGATGCACCAGTAGCACCTATGGCCCTGAATATTGCTCCATTGAATGCCCCTCAGAGAGAGTTGGAGTGGAAAGCATTAGCAGATCTAGATTATCAAATATCAGAGGAAATGCTGATGCATAGCAAGTACCACATTCACTTGCTAAATGAATTGAAGATCAAGCATGAGAGTGGAATGGATGTATTGGGCATTTGGGACTCTTTCCTCCCTATCTTCAAGCTCCCTCAGGTCAACCAGTTTCCTGACCTAATCCACCGATGTGCTGACTGTTATGACCCCACTCAGAGGGCTGTTCTTGACCCTTCAGGCTCAATTGTTTTTTATGTCACCCCTGAAGCCATCAGAGAGATGCTACACTTCAATACTGATAAGAAATTAGTTCCTTTATCACTGATAGATCTGATAAAGCAAGGAGCTAAGCTGACAGATGCTCAAGTCACCAAGATGAATCAATTGTACATTGACTCTGACACCGTGCAGTACCCTCCCATTTCTCATGTATACCTCAACCAATTGGGCAAAGACCTTGTAGACATGATTAGTCCCATATTGGGCTATAATTCAATAGAATATGTTGATGAAACTGTGCTGGTGATGATGCTCATGTTTTCCCCTGGAAAGTCCCCAATCTGTTATGACTATGCCACTTACATATCCAATAAAATACATGAGCAATTGATGAACTTGGCAAGAGAAAGGGTGTTCAGATACACCTCCTATATCTACCACTTAATCTTATATTATCAGCATGAGAAATTTCCTTTTGTTGTGAAAAGAGTGGATGCATAAGGCAATCCAAGGTCAGTGGTTTATTGGTCCTCTGCCTTCCACTGCAGATCTTGTTCCCCATACACTTATTGTGAGTTTATAGACCTCTTCATCCACCCAGCCATGTCTCTGCTTCTGAGCTCACCTCCTCCAAGACTAACTGATGAGATGCAGAGGATTCTTCAGTTGTCTAAGGTATACAGCATTGGGGATTGGTACTATTACCAAAACCACACAGTTATCAGAATATATGGGTGTGAGTTGCCTCCATATAGATTACCCAAATATGTGCCTATGAGATTGTTTGCCCTCGAGTACTTCAGGCAATTTGGGAATGCTGATGTACTCCATTTTTCAGGCAAGGGCAAGAAAGAACAACTCAAAGTCAGAAACCAATTAGGCCACTTCATTTACAATAAAAGGGAGGAAGGTTGGCAAGAGGCAGATAGAATGCTAGAAGCCCTTGGCTTACAGACCAGCTTCCTTTGGAAACCATACGACTCCAATCATTTCATAAGTTTAAGAAGGGTCAGATATAGGCTAGCCAGTTATGACCACTTAAGGTTGCCTCACATAGAAAAATATGCAAATCAACTAAAGTGGAGGGAAGGCACCTTAGAGGAGGCTGCCACACAAGAAGAACTAGGTCAAAGAGCAGTAAAAAATCTCCAAAAGTTGGCTGACTTAGAGCTTTGTTCACATGTATTTTCTCTTCCAGGCACTCAAGTGGGAGCAACTGCCTCATCTTCTACAACACATCAGCAAGCAACCAAAGCTACTGATCAGGCTTCCAACAAAGGCAAAGAGAAAGAGATGGATCCAGAACAACCACCTCATGAAGAAGTACATCAACAAAAAGAACAACAAAAAGAACAACAAAAAGAGGGGCATCCAATACAGCAGCAAGAACAAACAGCTGAAGCCCCAATATCCACTGAGCAACAGGCTCAAGAGAATGTGCCTCCTAGGCAAGAAAAGACACTGGAGGCCTCAGTGCTACAAACTCCACAAAAAGAAGAAAAGGGAAAAAAGAGGGATAGAGAGCAGGAGACTCCCCTCACCGCCTCCACAACTCACGGGGAGAAAAGGCACAAAATGAATCCCCTCTCTGAGGAAGAAATGCCTATTGGGCAATCTTTGGGCATGGGCCCACCAAGCATGGAGGCATCTGCAAGTTCCTTTCGGCAGGAACAAGAGAGGACAGTTGGAGGAGAAGTCAGCTCCTCAAGCCACCAAAGGGGAGCTGAAACAGGCATCAAACAACAATTTATTGATATCAAAAAGAGGAATGAGCCCCTCAAGGTGCAGCTCTACAACCACTTATTAAAGATGGCTCCTACAAACCAACAAAGATTGATGTCTACCTATGATGTACATGAGGGCAAAATGGTAATGAGTCATTTCATGCCAACCATGCTGCAGCCACAGTCAACTGCAGACTACATAAGGACCAACCTTGAGGTCCTTGCAAAAGACATCCACCCTATGGATCAGATTGAATTGCACAAGCAAACGGGTGAGATGGTATATGCCACCCTTGTAGACAAAACATTGGTGAATTATAGGCTGGAAAATAGCCTAAATAACACAGCTGCCCAACTTGAGTTGGAGAAAGCATCCTCCCAGGAAAAAGACAACCGAATCAAAGCGTTGGAGGATATCATCATAGAGCTTGGGCATGATCCCAAGGACACCAAAGCTATACAAGCGCTGTTGAAATTAAGAGATGCAGATATGGCAGTGTTAAGAAAAATGGTTAAGATCCCAACAACTCTTCATCCTCAAACAGGAGAGGTTGCCCAGCTAAGGCATGACCAAGATGCAGCAGCTATGCTGGTATCATTATACAAACAGCTGATCCAGACACAGGAGAAATTGGGAGAGTCAGAGGCTGCACTGTAGGCAGCCCTGCAACAGAAGGAAGGAGGCCAAACATCTCAGCCCCCTCCACAAATAATCAACCTTGAGGAACCTCCTCAAACTACTACTCCTCCTACAGAACAGACAGCTCAGACAGCGCCATCTACATCAGCACCAGCACCAACAACAGAGCAGGCTCCGAGCCTTGACATGCAGAAGCTAAAGAATGAAATTCAGGCCTTAGAAGCCCAAGTGGCAGAGCTAAATGAAGCCAGGGAGAATTTGGCTAAGCTCAATGAAAAATATGACAAGTCAAAGCAAAGCATAGCTGAAAAGGGAAGAGAAGTCAAGGCTCTCAAAGAGAAGATAAAGGAGCTGGAGAAAGAGCTTACCCTTGACAAAGTGGTGGCTCAACTCAAGACAGTTTTATGGGCCAACATTGGCCAATCAATTATAGACCAGTGGCAGTACATTGAGACTATTCATGAGCAAACAGAACTCATAGCCAAAGCACACAAGGAAGTGCAAAGATCAAGGGCATCTCTAGGCAATATGCCTGAGATAGCCAACAGAATGATCAATGTGCTCAATAACCGCACAGGTCCTCAGCTGGCAGCAATGGGAATCTCCAATAGAACTGAAACCATCCAGCTGATAAAGAGGGTCCTCACATTGAAAAGCCTGGTACAAACATTAAACAAAAGAAGCCATGACATGCAAACAGAAGTCAACAGGTTCATGGACAAGTTTGCAGCATTACAGGGCAGAGGTCTCCCTGGCTTATTGAACAGTGCAGGGAGACTACTATCACATGAGAACTATGCAAAAAGGGTGAACACATTTGCCACCAATCAGATCACTCAAGGATCAAGTACCTCAGAGGTAACAGGGCCAACAACTGGGCAAAGTCTCTACGACAGAGTAGAGAACTTATTTTTCATTATGAATGAGATTAGACATTTATTTGAAGTGCCTCCGAACTTCTACAAATATACAGAGGCAGATGAGACCTTAGATGCAATTTTGAGACATCAATTGCCCACACAGGAATGGTGGACCAAAATGATACAGTTGTTACTGTAAACAAAAGGCTTTCATCAAGTTTTTCCATCAAAAACAGAAGTCATCATGTTCAGAAAGGGTGATGCATATACTATGACTGGAGAAGAGTGGTCTGAGCCAACTCAGCATAAAGATTCGGCCACTAAAGCAACACTGACAGCTACAGATAACAGGGCCGAGAAAGCTACAGCGTGACAAAGCATAAAGACACATCATTCAGCATTTATTCAGAACGCTCAACCGACTCAGTGGCCTCCAAAGGTCAAAAAGACTTCTGACAACATTAAAGAGCATTCATTTTGTATTAAGAGCAGCTATAACTTCCTTATCTACTATTCTGTAAAGTTGGTAAACATATTTATTTCTCAAGTGACTCAGCGGTTCAGATATTTTGTGTAACCGATTGTATATATTCCCCCTCGCATAAGCTTGCAGGGGTTGTTGATTTTCTCTTCTAGAGATCTTATGCTGTAAATTTTCAGAGGATTAATACAAAGGCTGATGGAATTTCCTAAGTTCTGTGTTGTCTGAGGTGTTGTAGTGTGTTTGCTGAATGCTACAGGATTCCTGCGTATTTCATGGCTCAATAAGTTTCCTTTAAACTCTTCGTTATGTGTTTTTATTATTTCTTCATAACCCAATCATATGTTATGTTTTACAGTTAATGGCAGAGAAAAAGAATAGTTCCAGGATTTATTCATAGAATACCCTGGCCTCAATCTATGCTGTTATAAATGTTTTCTTCAGTTATAGTTATAAGGGTGTAATTCTTAATTGCTGCATCTTCAAACTATATCTTTCACAGTGGTTATTGTTCAGGAATTCAAATCTGCTCCTGTGCAGTATATCTCTTTCTCACACCCACAACTTAGTGGAAAATTCTCAATTGCTTTTCACTGGTTAAACACATTTCACCATCACAATTTCAAGTTTGTTTCATGAAATAGTTAAAAGGCCCTGCAGTTTCAACATCCCCACTCAATATTTCAAACAAACTGTAGCCACAGACTCCATTGCCCAATGAACTAATACTATCTGAAGTTTTCCACCCTAGGCACTGAGAGACATCATTCAACCAAAATTCAAACCAAACCCTCACCTCATATCTAGCCTAAAATCTTCACAAAGCAAAGCTAAACTTATAGAGAGAGCCCTCTCTAGTTATAGGTAGGCTAGGACCTATAATCCAAAGCTTGGTTAGTGGTTACCCCGACCGTATTCCCTTGGGAGTCAAAGGGAACAACCTGGGTGTTAACACCCGGCAGGGCCGAGATTACCCTTCAAAGGCACCATCAAAGTTTAGTTTGATAAAGCCTTTAGGAGGACAGAGAATGTTTTCTACTGAGGGTCTTGCCCCCGCTCATTGTCTATGTGAATTCAAAGAGGAAGTAAGGGGGCAAAGGTATAAGTCTTGAAGGATTTGAGCCTCCATTCCATTCGCCTTCTAGTCATCATCCTCCCAACATTCCATAAGGATGGTTTCTTTAATGTTATGCTTAGCTGCTGTCCAAATGTGGTTGATTTATATAGGATCTAAGTGGAACATTGCTTTATTCCTGGCTTTCCATAGGTTCCACAACAAGGATAATTTTAGGGGCGAATGTTCGCCCTTTGGCGAAATTAAGGGGTTTTAAATTTTTAGTGGGCGAATATTTTGTATCATAGTACATTTTTACAAATCACCTCAAATAACCCACCTTATTTTAAGGGAGAGGGTAAAAAAGGTAAATTTAGCCCTTGAAATTAGGTCTTACAACCTTCCATTCGCCCATTTTCAAGAATAGGTTTTATTTAAGTGAATCCATTCGCCCATTTTCAAGAATAGGTTTTATTTAAGTGAATCCTATGGGCCAAATACCATATTTATAAAAGAGGTATGGTAAATTAATAAAAATATAAATAAATGAGAGGTATGGTAAATAAATAAAACATTTTTTATATTTACTCCATAAGTCACCTTATATACATGTAAGGGTGTAAACAAATAAAAATATAAGTCAAGTGGAGGTATGGTAAATAAATAAAACGTCTTTTTATACTTACTCAAAAGGTATGGTAAATAAATAAAAATATAAATAAACTAGACGTATCGTAAATAAATAAAACCTCTTTTTATATTTAGTCCATAACCCTCGTTCTATTTATGAAGGCTCAAGAAAGAGGTTTTATTTAAGTGAATCCTATGGGCCAAATACCATATTTGTAAAAGAGGTATGGTAAATTAATAAAAATATAAATAAACGAGAGGTATGGTAAACAAATAAAACATTTTTTTATATTTACTCCATAAGTCACCTTATATTTACGAACACTCAAAAAATGGGTTATATTTAGGTGAAACCTATGGCCAAAATACTATGGGACAAATACCATGGACTAGATTGTTATTAATACCATGCAAAAAACCATTATTAACCCTAATATTAGAATTAATAAAAATAAAAATGGCACATGGTATTGACCCATGGTATTCACCAAAATGGCACATGGTATTGACCCATGGTATTCACCTGGAATGTAGCCTATTTAAATGGGGGAATTAAACCATCATGTAGCCTATGCTAAGATTCACTAGGACTTTACAAAGTTTTATTATTTAGTGAAAGACTCGCCAAGATCTTACAAGATTTTATAATTGAGTAAAATATTCGCCATGCCTGGTGAGAGATTCGCCAAAATATTATATATACATATTATATTATTGATAAAATCGCCTTCCATTTTTCCTATATACCATGGAGATTCACCCATTTATTATATTTATAAATTTAGAGGGGGTTCTTAAAATTTTCCCTGTTCCACAGAGTGAATCCTTGGGATCAGTGCCATGATCTATTGGCTATTGTATTTTTGAACGAGTTCTAGTGCCAAAGCTTTGGAAATTCTCTCAGACTGTTGACCATACGATCCTCATCACCAAAAATATTTTCCACTAGCTTCCATAGCTCATCCACCACCGGGCATGAGTTCAGAAGCTGATTTGCTGTCTCTTCTTCCCTTGTATAGAGGGGGCAACGAGATGGGCCTTCGAAGCCTTTTTTTCTAATCCTGTCCCATGTTAGAAGTTTGTCATGAGCGATCAGTCAGAGGAAGAAGGCGACTTTGGGTTAGAAACCTGAGTACTAGATATGTTTCTAGAGAGGATTTGGATTAGGCGTATCATTGGTGGAGAGAATAGTATAAGCTTCCTTTACCGAGAACATGCCACTGGATTGATAACCCCATTGAAGCTTGTCTGGGTCGTCACTTGATAGAATGCGGCGTTGATGAAGAAGGTGGATGAACTCATCCCAAGGAAGGGGTGTATCATGGTTGGGTCATTGAGCTTTCTTTTTCCATTCTCTCTATTCGGATGGAGGGTTGGAAGCAATCCATAAGTCTCTAACATATATCGACCCTAGATTTGTAGAAATTAACTTTTTTTTTTTTTTTTTTTTATTTTTATTGTTTTTTTTTTCTTTTTATTTATTTTTAATGTTATGTTATGTTTAGTTTATTTTTTAATTCGTTTTGTTTTTTTTTTTTTGAATTTTTTCCTTTTACAGATTATTTTTGGTTATTTAAAAAAAATTATGTTTATTTTATTTTCTTTTTTTGTGTTTGCGTGTGTTTTTTAATTTTAAATAATTTTCTCTCTCTCTCTCTCTCTTTTATTTATTTAAGTTTTAAGTTTTTATTGTTATTTAAGTTTTTATTGTTGTTGTTTTCGTTTTAATTTTGTTTTGTTTTGTTTTCAAATTTTTATTTATTTTTACTTTTTTTTTTTGGGTTGTAGGGCTTGTGTCAATGCTCGACTAGCAACCCAACCCCACTATCTGTCAATTTGATAGTTGATTTTTAAGTTTTTGTTACAATGGAACAAGTGAACACCCATTGTGTGTCAATTAGATGGTTGGTTTTTAAGTTTTCATTGCAATAGGTCAAGACTGCCTTCACTGCATGCCAATTTGGTAGTTGATTTTTAAGTTTTCGTTGCAATGTGTCAAGTTGTCTTCGGGTAAATTTTTAAAAGAGCTATACTTTCAGCATTGAAAAGAAAACAATTACTCTTGGTATAATGGAACTTTGTTTTAGGTATTCATTTTTAAGGTTTTTTTAGTCATATTATGTGTTCTTGAAATAAGTTGAAAATTTAAAGTTTTTTATAGTTGTGATATTTGGTTTTAATTCCATGGGTGAAAAATGTTGAAATTTAAGTGTTTTTTAGAGTCGTAATATTTTATATTTTAATGCTGTGATTGAAAAATGTCAAAGTTTTAAGGTTTTTTGGAGTCATAATATTTATCTTTAACGCCATGGTTGAAAATTGCTGAATTTTTTTTAGGTTTTTTTGAGTCTTGATATTTTATATTTAACGCTATCATCGAAAACTATTGGAATTTTAAGGTTTTTTAGAGTCGTGATATATATTTTTTATGTCATTCCTAAAAAATGTTAGAATTTTAACTAAAAAAAACGTTGTTGCAACATCAACAATTTTCAATTTCAGGGTGTTTTTTCATGTTTGTTGCACAAAAAATTTAGTTTTTAACACCATTGTAATTTTTTTTTTGGAATTTTAACACGAAAAAAATGTTGATGCAACATCAACATTTTTCGTTTCCGGGATGTTTTTTCATGTTTATTGCACCAAATTTTTAGTTTTGAATGCTGTTGTTAAAAAAAAACTTGGAATTTTAACCCAAAAAATAAACGTTGATGCAACATCAACATTTTTTTTTCTTCTTCTTCCACAAAAAAAGGGTTTTTTGGGCTAGATTTCTCGTTTTAAGGTTATAGTTCTCATTAAGTTCATAATTTTGTTATAGGTGTGGAAGGTGTGGAAGTCTATTTCGCATGTTCCTCCTTCGCACATGATCCAGGTGGCTCTAGAAATAAAAGTGGCCTTGAAAAAACTCAAAAATCAAAGTCATCAGATTGAAGTGAACCTGGGACCATATCGTAGTGCTCATCATCCTGATTCCAACAACGCGAATGACACTCAAATCCCAGTTTGTATGCTCAAGATATTCATAGTCAAAGATATAGTCAAACTAGGCCAAGTGGAAATCAATAATGAGGAAACAATTTGGCAAAGGGTCGGCGCACAAAATTCGGCGGTCAGAACAGGCGAATTTGTTGCCTCTTTAGTTTTCCTATTGTGGGCAGCTTTAGTTTTAAACAAATGCCAACCATAAAAACAAAATGTCACCCATTTAATAATGACTGAACCTTTATTTGGGGCGCGACAGGTTTTGAACCAGATCCACCCCCGTTCTATTTTCCACCGCTACCAATAGCCCATGCAAGCTCGTTGTTAACTTTGCCCACAGATCAATACTTAAACCTTACTTTGCAATTCGACCAGGGAGCATGGCAGACCATGAGCATGAGATTCAATTTTTAGGTGGAACCAAGAGTGCACCCAAGCTGGAACCACACCCAGGAGGGCATGAAATTTGAGAAATATTCCTAGGGAATCTTGGGAGATTTTTTTGGTAGGGAATCTAAAGATTCCTTAGAGCTCCAAAGGTCACTTGGTCAGAATATGGTCAAGTTTATAGCCATTTGACACAATTTTGCACCACGAATCTAATGGTGATGTCCTTTTCTACAACTAAGCTTTGCATTTTTCGTCCATGTTGGAAAATGGAGGTATAAGGGTCATTTATGTAAATTTGATTGTAATTCATTTTTGCTGCCATTTAATGAGAGAGGCCTCCCCACTTTGACCAGGGCCTAGAGATGTAGCCCACACTGGGTGAACTTCGTAATCAAATCGTTTTGTGCCTTTGATCTCATGGTTTCTTTTGATTTTCACTTCTTTTCATGTGTTTAAGCTACTTGGTTACATGCTCTTTTATATGCAATTCTGTATGCATCCTTGAAGTAAGAGATCTGGATCAAGTTTGGTATCAAAGTAGGTCTTCTTGATGCGAGTTGCATGAGTAAATGATAATCAGGAACAAGCTCCAAAGAGGAGAAGGAAAACTCAAATACTTTGATCCCGAAGCAGGGTGTGCAACACGAAGACGAAACATGGAAGATGAGGAAGCTCAAATGGAGGAAGAGTGAAATTATCGCAAGATATTCTTCACCATGGTAGAGAAAGTTGACAAGTTGTTTGCAGAATATGAGAAGACAATTAAGCATGAGAAGAAAGAACCAAATGATCATGCCTCGATAAATCATGAAGGTGGAGGAGAAGAGCCTCCTCCCTCTCCACCCTCTAGTGAAAGTTCTTCTCCTCCCATTCTTTTCATTCTAACAAACATCATAGGAATGCATCTAAAAAGGCCTTTCTTCAAGTTGGATGTCAAGTTTGATTTACCCGTATTTAGTGGAGAATCTAATGCAAAAAAGTTAGATAACTAGATAAGACAGGGTGAACTATATTTCCGCATACAACAAATCAAAGAGGATGAAGCCAAGATCCAACTAGCATCCCTTCGATTAAGTGGCACTTCTCTCGTATGATGGGAAGGAAAACTACAGAAAGGTGGTAAGAATAGTTGAAAACTTCTTTCATATTTGTTTGAGTTTGCCTATGCTATAAGAGGATAGTTTTGCCCATTGGGCTATAGATAGAAATCCATGATGGAATGAAAACATTTGAAACAAAGTAAAGGTCAAAATGTTCAGAATTTTACAAAGGAGTTTGGGAAAAAAACATTAGCATTGAATGTTCCACTAGACACTTCTGAGATGTTGATGAAATATATTGGTTCTTTTCATAGTTATTTGCGTCATTCATGGTTATTATTGGAACCTAAAACTCTTGATGAAGCTAGTGTGAAGACTATACATCTTGAAAGTAGGGGGGAAACGTGAGCAAGAAGACCACTCAAAGAGGATAACAACAACTAGGAGAAAGGAAGCGAAGCCCTCTTGTACTTATTGTAAAAAAGAGGGGCATGATGAGGAGCATTGCTGGAAATTGCATCCAGAATTGAGGCTAAAAAGGAACAACAGAAATGGGAAGCATAAGACAGTTGCAACTCTGCAACAAGACTAAGAATTTGAATCAGAGGATGATGAGAGGATCACAACTGCAGGATATGCAGGTGTTGGAAAAATTGACCTGGGATCAGACTTAGGTGACGAAAGGAAGATTGCCGCTCTTAGGATTGCAAAAGATGGACCCATTGACTTGGGTTCCGATTCAAGCAATGAGACAAAGATTTCAGGAGATGTTGTGTCAAAAAAGAAAAGGGTACCAAATGCGGCATGGCTCCAAGAACTTGAAGAAATAAACCAAATAATTTAGGGGGAGAATGTTGAACTAAGGAGACTCCTACAAGAAGTAGAGAAGGAGAAACATAGGTTGCAACATCAGTTACAAGAAAAGGAGGAGGCCTTGGAAAATTTGAAGCATAACAAGCCCGAGGTAAAAAGAGATTCTTCAATTTCATGTACTTTTTAAGATGACGATTTCACTACTTTTGAGAAACATACTACAAGAGTTGGATCAAAATTGTTGAAGAAAATAGAGTATCAAGGAAAGGGCCTCAACATTAATGGCAAAGGCATTGTCAATCCCATAAAAGTGGAGGAATTTCCTCCTCATGCAAGACTTTGATATGTCAAAAAAGAGGTTGGGGAATGCTCCAAGATAATCAATGACCAACCAAAGACAGATGCTGAGAAAAATTCATCACATTCCAATGACAGTGAGGATTCCATGGGAATTTAGCAAAGGCGCACCATGAATAAGCGTTCCAAGGTAGTCACTGCAACGAGGTTGGGCACTAGAGAGCCGCGTGTTAGATGCTCGATGCCCAGAAAGCACCTATAAAGAAACCAATCGGTGAAGATGTTCAACAAGCGACTCCGCCACAAGAAGATGACCCATTCACTTTGTTGAGTAAGAAATGGTTTTACTAGATATAGTAGTTGGTCATGTCCATATTTGGTAAATCATGTGTTGCATTCTAATTGTAAAAGTGATGATGTGTTTTCCATCGCTCATTAAAGAAGTGATGATGTTTTGACCCTTTTATTGATCACTGGGGTATTGGTTTCTATTATGATGTGAACTTGACCACAAAGTGTGTATTATAAACTCTTGGCAAGCATGTGGTTGTTCGAGTCATGTGTGGTTTTGGATATGATTGCAAAGAATGTATGAGATTTGCATGGAATGTAGATGTTGAAAGTATGGCTTGACAAGGACACATGCAGATTGTAGGATGTGTTCATGCTTTTGGAGGACCAAAAGCTCCTCAGTGGGGAGGAATGATCCAGGTGGCTCCCAAAATAGAAGTGGCTTTGAAAAAGATCAAAAATAAAATTCATTGGATTGAAGTGAAACTAAGACGAGATGGTAGTGCTTGTCGTCCTGATTCCAACGACGTGAATGACACTCAAATCCGAGTTTGTATGCTCAAGATATTTGCGGTCAAAGTTCTGGTCAAACTAGGTCAAGTGGTAATCACTAGCGAGGAACCAATTTGGCAAAGGGTTGGCGCATGAAATCTGGTGGTCGGAACGGGTGAATTTGTCGCCTCTTTAATTTTCCCAGTGACCCTTAAAAATCAACACCAAATTTTTGCACACACACACACACACACATATATATATATATATATATATATGGGGTGACGGGCCGCCACCCTCCAACGACCAATGACATTGTTTAACCACATAATATAATTATGGGTTGGGCCACCGAAGACTCGGGCCCGCTCGACCATACATCAAAGGCAATGGAGGGTTCAAACCCGCTTGACCCAGGTGGGTCAGCCCACCAACAGGGGACCCCAATTTTAAACAAACGTCAACCACAAAATAAAATTACGCCCATTTAACAATGACTAAATCTTTATTTGGGGCGCAATGGGTTTTGAACCTGTTTCACTCGTCCTATTTTCCATCGCCACCAACAGCCCACGTGACCCCGTTGTTAACTCCACCCACATATTAGTACTTAAACCTTCCTTTGCCATTCGACTGGGGGGCATAGTGGATAGTGAGCACGAGATTCAATTTGCAGGTGGAACCAGGAAAACGCTTAGGCCAGAACAACGCCCAGGTAGGCACGAAATTCGAGAAAGATTCCTGGGCAATATTGGGAGAATTTTTTTGTAGGGAATCTTGAGGGAATCTAAAGATTCCTTGGAGCTCCAGAGGTCACTTTCTCAAAATATGGTCAAGTTTATAGTCGTTTGACACAATTTCACACCATGAATCCAATGGTGATGTCCGTTTATGCATCTAAGCTTTTTATTTTTCGTCCATGCCAGAAAATGGAGGTATAAGGGTCATTTATGTAAATTTGATTGTAATTCATTTTTGTTGCGATTTAATGAGAGATGCCTCTCCACTTTGAGTAGGGCCCGAAGACGTAGCCCACACTGGGTGAACTTCGTAATCAAATCATTTTGTGCCTTTGATCTCATGGGTGCTTTTGATTTTTTCTTCTTTTCATGTGTTTAAGCTACTTGGTTACATGCTCTTTTATATCCAACTCTGTATGCATCATTGAAGTAAATTATCTGGATTAACACACATCCCCACTTCTGCACACATAAATGACAAATGGTTGTGAAGCAAAAATGGATGATTCAATTGTCCCATCAAAAGCTCTGTTAGAGGCAAGATCGCCACTGATTTTCAAGCTACATGATGAATACATGGTGTTGTTCTTCTTCAGATTGTGGAAGGTCATGAATTTTGATTGTGAAGTGCTACTATAATGTTGAAATAAATATATAATAATTATGATATATAAATAAATTATGTTTAATATATAAATTATAATGAAATCAAAATTATTTTTTTATAATTAATCTTGGATACATAGTGTATGAGCATACATGATTTTTTTTAATGAAAGGAAAAAAGGGAGACTTTAAAGTTAGATAAATGAGATAAAAAGTTAAATGGACTATGTATACAAAAATATTTCGCTCTGTAATGTAATGTAGTGAAGCACAAAGTTTGAAATTTTCGTTGATTTTGATTTGTTATCCATTTCAGGGTGGGACACACTATTTTAGACTACAAATGCTATTATTGACTGCTGCGCCTTTATTTTCCTTTATTTTTATTTTTAAGTTTTCCTATTTTATAGATATTTTAAATTAACCTAGTAGCAAAGTGGAAAGTTAATTATATAGCAGACACGTTTTTAGTTTTTTCATTGAAATCTTATAAGCTATTTTTCCTTGAAATATAATTTAAAAATTGCAAATTTTGTGTGGTAAAAATTAGAGTTGTGAAATCAATTTTTAAAATTGGGAATCTGTTGTTTATGTGGCATCATCTAATTTGATATCGAGTTATAAATATATCACCAAAACCATTTTGTTCAAGGCCTGATAGTTGCTTTCAAAACCATGGGCTTGAAAACACTATTGCATAGATATATAAACATTTGCTGATCCATGTTAGCTTGTGGCATTTGCAGATTTGGTATTTTATGTTGTAAATTAATTCATGTGCAATCTTGGCTAGTAATAAGTGATATCAAATTTTGTAAATTTTCAATTCAATGATTTTAATAAGTACTATTTAGTATTATGGTTTTAACTTTTGATACAAATCTATTTAAAATTGAGTATTGTTTGTTTTTTTATAAGGACACTTACTAGTATATTTTATCAGACTTTCAATAAATGAGTTAATATTTACCCTCTTTTTTATTAATAAGTTTATGTGGGAATGTGCTTTAATAATCTCTATTTGTAATCAACACGCCACAATCAATCATTGTTATCATTTTTTATTAGTAAATTCCACTTGATATATGGGGAGCTGTGAAACCAGTGTGAACCATTGAACCTGTAGGAAAAACATTAACAATGCCCTCAGTTAATCATCTTTAACCTTGCTAGTGATGAATAATTTATTAGAAAAAAAAATGATGTGCTTCGATTTCTAATTTCAAAACACTGTTTTAGGTAGATACACAGGTAAAATCGCTCTCAACTACAATTTACATTAAAGTTGCAATATTTGAAATTTAAATCTATGGAATATTATTTGATGCTTATTCAAATCGATACATAAAAATTTATGATGAAATAACAGATATTAAAGCATACATGGTTTGACCCACAACACTATTGTTTATGTGGCATCATCTCATTTTTATCGGGTTGTAAATATATTAGGAAAAACCATTTTGTTTAGGGCCCAATAGTTGTTCAGCCCCCTCCCCTCGCTTACTTAAGGGACCTTGCACCCTCCCATTCGCCGATTTGTGCCATGAAACCCCCACCGTTTATCATTGTCGTCAGAGAACTAACATAGATTGCAATTTCCACTGCAAATCAATCATGAAAATGATCAGAGGCAGTGTTAGAGCCTCTACAAGAACCAATCAAGTAATTCCTTTTTTCCTATTTTAAAATTATTTTCCAATGTCTGACAAATACAAAAATTAAATCACCCTCCACTAGGGGAATTATGTCACATTAAGGCTCACTAAGCTAATGGAAAATTAGGAATAAGATTTTCAAAAATTAGAAAAAATATATTTTAATCTACAAGAAAATTGAAATATTCAACATTTTCTGAAAACTTTAGTTAAAGTTACAAAAAATCCACGAACTAAGACACTGTTAAGAAACTTTAACCGCGAGGCAATTTCTATAGTCCCTGACAGAGGCATGGAATATTAAATATATATTAAATAAATGTATATTAGTTTATGTCATATTTAATGGGAATGATTGTAAGATAGAGATGGTAACAACGTTTAGATAAGTATGAATTGACAACACTGGATACCACCAAAATACAGGGGATCTCCCCGATATAAGGTCCCAAATAGACCTCACACTATTTGGTGTAGGAGTCCCATCTGGAATACAGTCTGATTACTGTTTACTTAAAGATATGCATTGGATTTAACTTCAGCACGAGAGAGAAGTGTGTATGTGCTTTTGAATGAGCAAGCGAGTGTGACTTGTGACTGTTCGATTGCAGATGTATCAAGATTCTCTTACTGCAAGGGAGGAAATAAAGTGAGCCTCTAAGAGAGAATTAATACTACTACCATAATGGGGACACACATTAATGAGAAAGACTCGTCTCAAATCAAGTGAAGTAGTTCACATATATGTGACGAACAT
Source organism: Pinus tabuliformis (assembly GCA_031772625.1). NCBI lineage: Eukaryota > Viridiplantae > Streptophyta > Pinopsida > Pinales > Pinaceae > Pinus > Pinus tabuliformis. Next base: position 1,041,174,982 of record CM062809.1, read on the forward strand.
TATAAACATTACAACACACATAATCAAGTGAAGTAGTTCATAGTTGCCAACTTATTTATGGAAGATTTTGAGTCCAAGGCCTTAGCCTCAGCTCAATTCTGCCCTAAGAAGTGGAAGAGGTTTGTTGATGACACGTGTCATTTGGCCCCATGGTCATGAGAAGTTGGATCTGTTTCTAAACCACCTTAATTCCCAATCTGAATCCATCAAGTTCACGATGGAAGTTGAGGTGGATGGATGCCTACCTTTCCTTGACATTCTCCTCTGTAGAATGAATGATGGTTCCATCTCTCACCAAGTTTTTCGCAAAAAAACTCACACGGAACAATATCTTCATGCCAACTCTCATCATTTTCCTACTAAAAAATTTGGTGTTCTCAGCACCTTGGCCACCTGGGCTTTGAGAATCTCTGATGAAAACCACCTAGAGTAGGAGAAATCTCATCTCCTTGAAGTTTTTAAAAATAATGGGTACAACAAAACTCAGATCCTCAAGGCCTTTCAAAGAGCCAATAAAGGACCTAGAGTTAAATTTGCTTGTGTTGATCCTATCTCGAAGGTTCATCTCCCGTTTATTCAGGGGACCACAGATAGGATTGCCCATATCCTTAGGAGGAATAATGTTTCCTCTTCATTCAAACCTCTGAGGACCATTAAAAATTCTCTTGGTTCGGTCAAGGACCCTATCAACCCGAAGGACATGAAGGGAGTTTACCTGGTTCCATGCTCTTGCGGTATTCCTTATATTGGAGAAACGGGTCGATCAATCAACCAAAGGATCCATGAGCACGCTGCAGACATAAGGCACAATCGTTCCCGCTCTTCGGCTCTTGCTAAGCATGCAGAGAAATCCAAACACCATGTCTGTATTGAGGATTCCAGAGTCATTGCTAGGGTTGATCATTTCCACCATAGAAAGCTTAGGGAGGCGATTGAAAGTGAAAGGCTTGCTAGTAATCTCAACATAGACAATGGTTGGAAATTAAGTAAAAGTTGCATTCCAACCATCTCCTTATAATCCTATTATCTCTTTTCTCCGTGTTTCTGTCCACCCCCCCTAGTCCTCCTTGTATTTTTGTTCCCTCCTCCCCCCCCTCCCTTTTTTCTTGATTTTTTAATCTCATTTAGCTTAATTAATAATTCTATAGCTCCTATGTACTCTATTTTAATAAAATTCCCTCCTCTCCTCTTCTGTATATATTGATAGCATATATTATCCCTTATCTTTATTCTTATTCTAACCCTATTTTAACATAATTAATATATACTATTAAGCTCTTATTTGATTCTTTCTCTTAACTCCTCTTTGCTTCTTGATCATAACTCCTCTTTACCTATGCTTTATAGTATATAATAATCTCAAACTTTCTAGTATTTAATTTTCTTATAATTTCCTAATAACTGTCATTAATAATATTTGTAGGTTATTCTTAACCATCTTATTAATATGGAGTATTCTTAGCAATACTAATTTATAACTAAATTTATAATAACAAATAAGAAATATTTACTAGTTATAACTAAAATTTATATTAAATAATTCCTATCCCTTGTAGCATATTTGAATCTTTCTCTTAACCTTAAAACCCGGTTATTAATTATATAGAACAACTATTTTTATCTTATTATTATATAATCTCCCATACTCTTTTTATTAACCTTCTCATAATTTTTTTTTTTTTTGACAGAAACGGTTATGGGGTATTTATATTCATCCTGGCTTGAAAGCTAAAAATCTAATTACATTGAAGACTTCTATGTCTTGGTGCATCTCTCTGATAAGAATGAGAATGCTGTTAAATCTTGAAGTCTTTTTCTTTGATAAGGGTTCTAGTTTTTCAATTTCAGAGATATTCCCCCACTTGAAGATACAAACAAATTTGTTTAGAAGCAGGCAAAAAAACATGACAAAAAACAGCTTATGGAATGGGTTCCCATGTTTCTTCTTCGTCTTTTATCTTGACCTCGGCAGATAGAAGGACTGATTTTTTGGCTTCCTTGTCCGCCTGTTTGTTATGGATTCTCAGCACGTGGAAATAATTCAGCTTCTGGAAAGCGTTTCCCAGGCCTTTGATTCTGGATATCAGTCTAGCTAGATTAAGATCCAGCGCTGGGGAGTTGGAGATCATTGCATTTATAAGGACCTGCGAGTCGCCTATCACAATAGCTTCCCTTATGTTTAGTTCTTTGAGGATCTTTAGGCCTTGGAAGAGGGCCAAAGCCTCAGCTTGAATGCTGGAAGCATGGCCAAGTCCCCAAGAGTAGGAATGAATTTTTTCTCCCAGTGGATTTACAACAACACCTCCTGCTCCTGCTATGCCCGGATTGCCCTTTGCTGCTCCATCAAAGAAGAGAGAGTGTCTTGAGTGCGATTTGAGCCAGTCATGGAATTCAGTTTTAGGTCTCCTTATTTTCCAGTCTTTAAGAGTAGGGGCGATTCTGACTGCTGGTTGAAATTGCAGATCTAGGGATGAACCCCAGTCAATGTCCTGTTGGCTGAGGTTGGAGTCATCTTTTATTTCTGTCAAGCACTCCTTTATGTGACATTTAATTTTGATTTCTAAGACCTTATGATTCTGGTTAGCATTTCTGAAAATTCTTCTGTTCCATTCAAGCCATATCTGCCAACAAATGATCTTTGGAAGGATAGCCGATGCAGATTTGATTACCTGATTTTTGGGTGGCTGTCCGGGGTATCTGTTAGTCCAATTTGAGAAAAAGATCCACAATAGAGCTAGGCAGAAGGAGGTTGGGATCCAAGTTGTTGATAAAGGAGGCCCAGATCTGTTTGGAAAAATTGCACTCAAGCATTAAGTGCAATGCTGTTTCTGCGTTTTCTGTGCACAACGGGCATCTGGAGGGGCCATGAAAGCCTTTCCTCTGCAATGGCAAAGGAGCCAAGCAAAGAAATCAATCTTGGGCCAAGAAGGAACATGCCAGACTCCCTGCCAAGGTGCTGGGTCAGGGGGGACGTGTGGCTTCTCGATCAACTTGGAGTAACCTTTAGAGACAACATATCCACTTTCCTTCAGCCCCCATCCTTTCGTGTCTTTTTTCTTCATATGCGTGGGAGCCAGGCCGTGTAGAAGATCCAGCAGTGCGGTCCATTCATTGATCAACTGAGCCGGTATCTCGATTCTTTTCCAGCCTGCCCATATGGAGTCGCTCCAATGGGAAATGTCCCACAACGAGCTCAGCCCCTCTTTGTTCATCCAGCAACGCAAATCTTTTAAGGAGGCTCTGTCTTTAATTGGATCCTTGTTCATAATTCTATCAGTCCATATATTGATTTTTTTCCCATTTCCTGGGATCCAGAAGGAGTGCTCTTTGATCAAGGAAGCCGCTTTAGCATACAATTTGAGGAAAGACGAATTTGGCAGCTGAGTCACGTTTTCTAAGCAGCTTGTGCATGGGCCTCTGAAATACTTTTTCCAGAGAGCCAGTTGGGCCCAGCCTGGCTTGGGCGCGATGATCCTCCAGACAATCTTGGCTGCCATAGCCACATTTTGCTGACTGAGATTTTTGAAGTTTAGTCCACCCTCCCGTAGAGGCTTGGAAATGGTTTCCCAGCTGATAAGGGGAATCTTTTTTTCATTCTGTTTTCCGCCCTTCCAAAAGAACTTGCGCATGAATTCTTCCATCTTTTTTAATATGAATGTCGGAGCGAGAAGCCCAGTAAATTGAAATAGAGGAAGGCTGAAGAGCACGGATTTTATTAGGACCGCTTTGCCAGCAGCGTTGAGCCAGGAAAAGCCCCAGGCTTGAATTTTGGACTTGAATTTCTCAAGCTGAGGAAGCCAATCTTTGATTGAGTGTCTCTTATGGAAAACAGGAAGGCCCAAATATTTGAACGAGGTCCATGAAGAGGAGGCTGCAAAGCCCAAGCATCTAGAAATAGCAGAGAGAATTCTGGGCGTAGTATTCCAGCTGAAGATATGACATTTATTCTTATTTACAATGCTGCCTGAGGCCTCACTGAATTTGTCCAACACAACTTTAAATTTGGAGGCAGAGGAAAGAGAGGCGGTGCCTAATAGAAGGGTATCATCCGCGAATAAGGCATGGTTTATGTTTTTAATCCCTCTAGCAATACACAACCCATTAATTTCTTGGTCTTGCATCTTTTTATCTAGCAGGAAGCTGAGTACTGAGGCTTGGATGACAAATAACAGGGGGGAGAGAGGACACCCCTGCCTAAGTCCTCTCGAAGCTTTGAAAAAGTCAGTAGCTCTTCCATTAACAAGAGGGGCAATCCATGGCTGTGAGATGCATGCCCGAACCCATTTAATGAAGATTTCCCCAAAACCAAACTTGCTCATGACTTTTAAGAGAAAACTATGATTTACTCGATCAAAGGCATTTGCTAAATCAAGTTTGATCACCATACCTTGTTCTTTTCGAAGAAAGCTGGAATGGATTGCCTCTTGGACGAGGGTGAAGTTGTCCACGATCTGCCTCCCTTGGATGAAGCCTCCTTGATTCTCCGGGATAATTCTGGGAAGGATGGTCTTCAGTTTATTTGAAATTACTTTGGTGATTAACTTGTACCCAATGTTGCATAAAGAGATCGGATGAAATCTGCTGAAATTGCTGGCTCCTTTATCCTTGGGGATGAGGGCTAAGAAGGCAGAGTTTGTACTGCCTCCTATTTTTTGAGTGTTTTGAGACTTTTGTATCATTTTGAGAAGGTCCTTTTCGACAATCGGCCAGCAAACTTGAAGGAACATGGCAGAGAAGCCATCCGGTCCCGGGGCCTTGTCCGGATCCATATCAAAAAGGGCCTTTTTGACTTCTTGCTTAGTGATTTTGTCTTCAAGTAACCTGTTCATACGAGGGGAAATGGATGGAGGGATGACATCTAACAGATCTGAATATTGGAGCGTATCCTTATCTTCGTTGTACAGGTTTTGAAAGTGGGAATAAGCCGCTTTTTTGATGTCTGCAAAGTCCTTATGAATTTCGTTGTCCTCCTTGATCTCAGATATAGTGTTAAAACATTTCCTGACCTGGGCTTGTTTGTGAAAAAAGGCAGTGTTCCTATCCCCTGCTTTGAGCCAGAGACTTCGAGATTTTAGCCTCCAGTATTCTTCTTCAGCTAGGCAGGCCTTATGCAAGCTCTGTTGCAGCTGAGTTTCTTTCTCTAACAGCTCCTCTGTAACTGTGGCGGTCTCCATGAGAGATTGATGGGAGACTAGAGCGACTTTAATGGCTTTCCTTTCAGTAGCTGGATTGGATAGGGATTTGGCCCAACTTTTTAGAGCTCTTTTTACCCTTCTAAGCTTTTCTTCCCAGATGAAAAAAGGAGATCCTTTGACGGGCTGACTCCAACTATCCTCAACAATTTGCAAAAAGTTTGGTTCCTTGACCCAGAGGGGACTAAAACGAAAGGGAATAGGGCCCAGATCTAGGTGGGCAAGGAGATCTAATTTTAAGGGCTTGTGATCCGAGACACTGCTAGCAAGGATGAGCAATCGGGGTTCTAAACCTAGTAACAAAAAGGAGCTTTGGATGAGAAATCTGTCTAATCTGGCGGCTATGTGACCAGGGCCTACTCTTTTGTTGGACCAAGAGAACTTACTGGAAGATGGCTTGATGTCCAGCAAGTCCCAATCCTGCATTAGGTCTTCCACCCATTCTCTTGCCGGATCTCGGACTGCACTGCCTCCCCTTTTTTCAGACGGGTGAAGAGTGAGATTGAGGTCTCCGGCAATGATTATGTTTTCCAGATCTATCATGTCTGCTTGAATCCTTATAGAATCCCAGCAATCCTTTTTTTCCCCAATGTTGACTGGAGAATATACATTGAAGAGGCAAAAATTTTCCTTAGTTTCTAGATTCTGCATTTTCAGCAGCAGCCAGTGGGTATTGCTTGCCTCAAGTATGACTGTAAATTTATCGGCGTTCCATAGCGTACCAATCCCTCCTGAGGCTCCCCGGGCAGAGATTGCTCTTGCTTCACTTTTAGGCCAGATTTTCTTGCTTGCTTGCAGGAAGATAGTGTCTTCCAGCTTGGTCTCCTGGACGAGAAGTATGTCTGGGGTTTCAGATCTTATTAGGCTTCTCATGGCTTCTTCCTTGACTTTGCTCCCCATACCTCTGCAATTCCAGGAGATGACCTTCATTATTTATGTTTCTGATGGGCTCCCTTGGAGCCTTGGGGCTGATTTTTCGGCATCTTGGGCTTTGAGGCTAGAAGTTTTTCCAAAGTTGGTTGGCTGCCCTGCAACTTATCTTTATACGTCTCCTGCTCTCTTTTTTCCCTGTCAGTTTTGCGTCCTCTTGTAGATCTTCTTACCGAGGCCTGGGACTCTCCTATTTCTCCTTCCTCCTCTGACTCGTCTGATTCCTGCTCTTCTTCCTCAGCTTCTGAAGTCATGCCTTTAGGGTCTTCAGCTCCTTTGATGGAGGCTGAGGGAGTGCCTTTGCTTGGAGAAGCTTGTTTTTGGGTCTCGGTCTCCTGAGTGTCTTCTATCTGCTGGCTTAAAGGATCAAATTTGTTTTCTTGCGTCTTTTTGGTAGGGGGACGTTGAGCATTGGCCTGGAGAGAGCCTTTTCCAATGGGTCCTCCCGATTTCTGCCCTTTGTGGTGGGTTTTTGCGCGCTTGACTTGATTCCAGCCCTCTTCGCTCCCTTTCTCTGGCTCTACGTTGGACGGGCAGTTTCTAGCAAAGTGTCCATGGACGTGACATTTCCTGCACTTGAATGGCAATTGCTCATAATCTAGGATCTGCACATGAGACCAACTGCCTACTTTAATTTTGATTGCCTCTGGGAGACCCACCTCCAGATCTACTTCTACGTAGATCCTAGCACAGTCATACTGATCCTTGTTGTTTGCCCGATCTATGAATTTCCCGAGAGAGTTGCCAATGTGCTTCAGGGAATCCCAGTTCCAGCAGTGAACTGGAAGATTTGGAAGACGAACCCACACTGGGACTGCCTTGGGAACATCTACTGCCGGGTCAAAGTCTGGAGTCCATTTGTTCAAATAGAGGCCCTGAGGACCCATGAAATACGACCCATTTTGAAATATCAGATCTTTGTCTTCCCTGGAGGTGAATTCGAAGAGGAAATATCCTCACCCCAAAAAGTAAGAGGTAACACTTTGCTTGATCAGAGGAGCCCAGTTCCTGTTAACCCATTGCTCAGTGGTTTTCGGAGAGGGCCAAAGTCCCGTGAATTGGCCGATGAGGCCATGCTCAGCCAGTGATAGCGCTACTTGAATGGGGGTCTCTAGAGGCAACAAGATCTCAGGGATCTCATCAAGCTTCTTAACGAATTTTGAAGCTTCGCTTCTTTTCCTCGGAGGCAGATCGGCCAGGAGCTGATTGAAAGCGTCAAAGGCAGGAGCCGGAGGCGGATCCTTGGAATGGCCCTGCATCTCCATAGGATCGGGCCTGAGGCCAACTGCCTAAGGGGCAGCCGCGCAGCAGGAGCCCAACCCTAGTCTCAAAAACCTGGATGGCCGCAGGAAGAAGACAAGCCCTCCGCGGGCACGCCCGCAGATGTCAGATGAGGAGGATGCGGGCACGACCGCAGATATAAGAGCCCGCGAATAGTGGATCTCACTGCAGGCCGAGGCTCGCAGGTTGCAGAGCTCAGCGCTTCCGGTCTCATGCATAGTCAACTTTCTCAGCAACTTACTACTATTATTACTAATTTACAATAACTAAAATATTAATAATTCATATTTAAAATTAGAATATTAAATAATTTATAACTATAATTAGAATATCAATTAATTCCATTCTAACTTCTTTGACTTTTATTTTTACTGAGTCAACTGTTCTCCAACGGCTAGTTTTCATCAACGACTAGTTTCCAACAGCTAGTTTTTCAATGGCTGACCCTGGGCTATGCATCCCTGCTATTTATTCTTAAAGATTGTTTGATTTTTTTCACCTTGTCCAGATGATGAACCACATTAGTTGGTTCGAAACGTTGACCAAATCCTAATGATGTAATTAATTCAAAAGACATTATTTCTACAATATGGATCTCAAAAGTCTCAGATCAAACACTTCCAATAAGATGAGCACTGAAGTCGCTGAAATAGTGCAATTACTTCAGTACACGTGAAAGAAAAACATAAATCATAAACATAAAAAGAATAGTCTCAGAAACATTCACAATCCATGTGTGGAAATGTGCTGGCCTGGAAACCTTCGATATTAAGCAAAAGTTCCAAGATACATAAATACAATGAATATCACTAGCTCCAATAGTGGAGCGTTAGAGCCACTACTTTCTCCTCAAAAGTACTAAATCTATCTTTTTAATGCCTCGTGGGAGAATCCAAGGTTAAAATTCCTTTACATGAGAAATGAGGATCCTTTTACAACTTGAGGCATGACCTTTCACATCCCCATGACTCTCGAGTTTCCAATTCCTAATGACCTTTGGACTTCTACAACCTTTGGACTTCCAAATGACCTTTGGAATTACATACATAAATCTTGGTGTTACATGTCTTTTGGGATTCCATGGCTCTTTTGTCCATACATGACTCTTGGAATTCTACTTACTTTTCTTTACAATGATTACAAGATTACATCATAACTTCCACATCATCATGTAATGAATACATGATGTATCACTATCCTTGGTGACTAGGACTAATAGTGACCGATGACATGGAATTTCTTCAGTGGTGACATCACTATCACTCTTGTCTTCATTCTTTATACATCTTTTGATCATTGGTGCCTTCACCCTCCAAAGGGTCTTTGATCTTGGAGTCTTTAGGGTGCTTAAATAATTAAGCTTTAATTGTGTTATTTATTCTTAGACACTTCCTTTATTTGTATTCTTTGCCCAATCTTCCTCATGCGTGGTTATCATGTTGTTTCTGGAACACCTGTATCTGCAATCACTCATGACAAACAACCATCAGCTTGAAAATATCCCATTCTAGCATATTTTATGCACATTTTATGTTCATTCCTTTTCAGTGCACTTAAAAGGGAGAAGGAGAGCTTCCGGGTCCATTGGTGCACTTCGAAAGGTTAAAGGGCTAAAGAGGGGATGATTCAGGGCTTTGACATGCACTCAAGAGGAAGAGACAATGAATGTAGGGTGCATTGTGTAAGTCCGAAAGACGAAGGGGAAGGCTTCAGGATTCTCAAGTGCATTGTCTACTCAAGGGAGAGAGGGAGAGCCCAGGGTGCACTCTTTAAGGCTGAAGGGGGAATGCTTCAGGCCTTCGGGGTATGCTCATGCGCTCAAGAGCCCTAGGAGGGCACATGACACAAATCTGAAGGCTGAAGAGTGAATCTTCGTGCCTTTGGAGTGCACTCTTCCACTGAGAGGGTATGGAGGGCCCATGGCACATTGTGGGAGGCTGAAGGGTGAATATTAATGCATTTGGGGTGTGATCATGCATTTAAGGAAGGCACATTCCTTTAGGTCGAAGGAGTGTGCTCAAGGAAGACTTTGTTTCTTGAAGGGAACAATTCAGAACAAGGAAGGGGAAGGGCTTAAGGAGTGAACTTTGTGTTCTTAGTGGGTGCATGATGCACTTTTTAACAACAAAGGATTCTTGATTAAGGCTTAAGAGTGTGCTCATGTGCTCTTGGCCTTAATGGGTTTGCTTTGAAATCAAAATTGTCTAAGTTTGGAAGATGGGAAAATGGGCGAATGTGATAAGTTTTAGACATAAAACCATGTGCGACACATACCAAATCATTGAGAAAAATTAAACAAGTTTGAAAAATGATAAGTATACATCAAAACTCCACTTTGCATGCATTCTCAAAGTACAACAGGTGAAGTGTGTGCGACTACGACCAAAAAGTGTCATTTTACAACAATAAAGATATTGCGACCAATGAAATACACCGTATATGTTCTACTTAATACAATGAAACTTGAGAACACTCAAGAACACTTGAAACACATAGAACGACATGAAATGACACTTGATGACCAAGGTGACACTTAACACGATGATAAGGTAGGCTCCAAAATTTGAATGTAGTGAAATTTTTGGAGGGTGTTGTAGAAATGACAACACTTTGCGACACACTGGGTGAGCTTCAACTTCTCTGTCTGGGAATAAATTTTGGTTAGAGGGTCAAACCTTCAGGAAGTATTGATTGCCTTCATTTCCCCTTTTCGATTGGTTATATACATAGAATATCACTTTCTTGTACTTGGTTGAACACACAAAAGATACACTATATCACAATTGTTTCAATCCAACAAAGGGTAATGTGCGCGACGAGTTTATGATATTTAGAGTATGAGTTTTCATCTCCGGTGTTTCTCCGTTGCCACCAGGACTAGACAATACCTTGATGGATTCACTTTAGGAGCACAAAAGTTACTTCGCTGCCAACGATCCTAGACAGTACCCCGACAAATTTGCTTGCTTCACCTCCCTATGCAAGAAGCCTTTCTCTTATTTCACCCTTTATTTACTTATTTATTTAATAGGACTCTGCATCGATACTTATTATTTTCAATGGGCAGAAGAGGGATCCCAACTTATTAAGAGGAGGGGAGGTTTCCCCTTTAAAGAATTATTTTAATACCTCTGATATTGTTTTGCTTGCTTTAGATTTCCCCTTATCCTTTCTCTACTATATTGGACAAGCATTAACACACAAGTATATTTACACCAAGTTTAGTAGTTCCATTGGGAACGGACCTATTAGATTCCCTCAAGGTTCTCCTTTTGGACGAATCCTATTTTCCATATGGACTTATCTCAACCTATGGGATTTTCCCAAACAAAGAAGGAGAACAACAAGAAAGCCAAGTGTTGTGGTTGTTACACTTCTCTTTTATTACACCACAAAGTCCTCTTGAGCCATGCACTTTTACACAAGGTCTTATTTAGTGACAAAAAATCATGACAAAATAGGTCACGATTGACACAACACATGAACGACTAACACATGAAAATAAAAGACACAAAAAAAAAATGTATAGTAAGGGTAGCTTGTAGCTTCTATTGAAAATAATGTTTCAAATCTTAGCCATTAACGGGAAGGGGGTCAATCCTCCCGTCTAATGATTTCAGCTTGAAGGTATTGTGGCTGAGATTTTCTTCAATGGTGAATGGTTCAATCCACAGAGGTTGGAACTTTGTGTGTTTACCTTTGTCCTTATGGGTTTTATCCCACTTCAGTACCAGGTCACCAACATCAAAGCTCTTTTCCCCTACAAACTTCTTATGAAACCAATGCTTCACATGACTTTGATGAAAATAAAATCTTTCCTTGGCTTTGATACTTTCTTCCTCGAGTTTGAGTAAAGTGTCTATCTTGCTTTGAACGAGAAGGCAAGGTCTACCTTGTGACTCTTGGTAGAGTTTCAAGGCTATAATATACAAGTTTAGGGGCAAGATAGCTTCTTTACCATAAAATAGAAACTATGGCGAGGTTTTCAGGGAAGCCGTAGGAGTTACATGGTCATCCCATAATGCATTGGTTAAAGCAATATGCCATCTCTTCTTCTTAGACAAAATGGTTTTCTTGATTATGCGGATAAGATTTTTATTTCTCGATTCAACCAAACCATTTCCCTGTAGGTAGTAATTAGATGCATGTTTTTAAAAAATACCATTTTGTAATGCGACTTCATAAAGTTTTAAATATGAAAAGTAAGTCGTATTATCAAAGACAAGTGATGTTGGAATGCCAAACCTAGTTATAATGTTTTGCTATAAAAAGTGGATGACTTCCAGGTCATTTACTCTTCTTAAGTGAATCACTTCTGACCACAGGGTAAAATAATCTATCGATGTTAGGATATATCGGTGTTTCTTTGACGAGTGAGGAAATATTTATATGATAACGTACAGGCCCCACTTTTGGAATGACTCCTCAACTACTACTGGTAGCAGTAGGGCAGATGACCTCTGATCACGACCGACACATCTCTGAGAAGCTAGGCACTTGCACACATAATCGTGAGAATCTTTGAATAGAGTGGGAAAATAATAACTAGCCCGCATAAATTTATGCGTTGTAGTGTCACCTTCATAGTGGTTACCTGCTATTCCATTGTTCAAGTCTCTGAGAACCTTCTCTGTATCCTGTGGCTCAAGGCATCTTACTAGGACATCATTGTGGTGCTTTTTGAAAAGTACTCCATGAACTAACTGGTAAGATTAATCTTTTAATTGGATTTCCCTTTTCTATTTATTAGATAGATGTGTGGGAAAGGTGCCATGTGTAGAAATTTTTTCTACAAATCATCTAGCTCCGATACCATGTAGAAATTTTTTCTACAAATCATATAGCTCTGATACCATGTAGAAATTTTGAATAATATGACACATATTCAACAGAGATTATCCTGATCATACAATTTAAGCGGAACATGTATAATACATAATCTCCTCTACGTTGATCATCAAATTACAGAAGCAGAAACATTCACAGGCGCACATAGAAGCATCAATCAAACTCATAAACACAGTATGTATCCCGGGGAAAGAATCTCGCTAAAAACCCCAACTATCTGTATATTATATTGATTGAATCATGTAACAATACACAGCATAATACTTCTCACAAGTATCTCCACCTGTTACACACAATACAGCTCAGATTTGATCTCCAAATCTCCCCCGCTGCTTGCCTGCCTCCACTGCTCAATACCTGCTCAAGAACTGATGAGAATGGCTTCCCAAACTCGATTTTACACTGCAAAATAGTCACCCACACTATGTTGGACGTGAGCAACAGCTATAATATCATGAAGATACGTGAGCAAACTCATTGGCATACTCAATCCTTTGATTGTGCAAATCATCATGCACAGCTATAGTCACAACTGATAGCAATCTGATTCTCTACCACTTGTCCCTGTTGAACTGAACATGCACTGACATGCAACTGAGTTAACTGATGTATTCTTTAGTTGTATTATGAGTTAATAACTTGTGAATTAATTAATAACTAATTCACCCAACTCATCTTTAGTCTATTGATCAGTTAGACTAAATACAACCAGTTTAACAAAGCTAAACTGAACACAACTCCATCAACTGTACCTCCAGTCCACTAAACTCAACTCACTTGAGTTCTAACTGAAGTCATGCATGCAACAACTCAACTGACTCATAAGAAAAACGAATTTCCTTCTGACAGCTGCATGTGCCACTTCCGTAGCTCAAACTGAAGTGCTCCAAGAGAATAAGATTAAGTTTATAGTCCAAATATTATTGTGAGATAATAATATTTGACTTTTCTATTTTTGACTTTGATCACTCACACTGTGATCACTCACACTGTAATCACTCACACTGTGATCACTCACACTTTCATCAAAAATAGAAGTCCATCTATTTTTCCCAACTTGATCAATCATCCATAGACATGATCCATATGTCTAAAAATAGACATAGTCTAAAAATAGACTTGCGCCAAAAATAGCCTGCGGGCCCACTTAGTGAAGGCGACTCTTTTCACTAAGCTCCATCATCTCGTTGCACTCTCAACAAGCATTTCTTGTTGCACACTTTTCAACACTCCCTCTCAACAAGAAAGGCTTCCTCTCAAACCCGATCCTGTAACTCTGGAATGTTCTCCATGCAACACATTTGGCCAGTCCACTTGCTCTGTCATCAAAGTCTCTGACTGCTATTGCCTCTGTCAACTGAAACTCTGCATCTCTGTGCTCTTCAGTATCTGACTGCTCTAGCCTCTGTCACTTTGATCTCTGACTGCATCCGTGCTGCTGCTGGTTCTATCTCCCAGCATTGCATCCGCACTGCACCTCCCAACTGACCTCCCTGTTGGGATAGAAACATCCTCTGATGCTGAAGCTCTACCTGCTGCTGACAAGTGCTCCCTCTCTGACATCTGCGCTACTGCAACATCTCCATGCATCTCGCACCATTGCACACCTCTCTGTGCCACCTAACACTGTGCAAAACACTTGTGCCTCTCGCATTGCTACAGCCTGCTAGCTATGCGCTGTCCTGGGATTCCCTGCACTGTCGCTCTCTCTGCCGCTCCATCCGCATCTGTCTCTACCCAATCAGTCAGTTCCTGCTACTACACATCGGGGCTCCCGTAGCAAGGTCTCATCCAAGAGGTTGGGTACCTCAAGGATCTTACCCCTCCTCCTTGGGACAATCAATCCACATCACCCCACCTCCTACCTGGAGGTATGGATGCATGCGATCCCTCAACCCACCTGGCTTGAAGTTTCCCCCTACTGGAGGTCTCTGGATGAGTAGATGTCTCTACTCGATCTCCTCTCAGCTTCCCCTGTTGTGGCTCCTCCACAATCTCCTGAAGCTGCTGCACCAATCGTGGCTCCTCCACAATCGTCTGAGACTTCTTCTGGCTCTGCATGTTGAGAGGTAATATACGCTCCCTCTCAACCACCAAGTCTCCATCAGTTGCCTTGCTGCTCAAGGCTTTGCATGCATCTTGAACCTCAAGAGCATACAGGTTCCTGACCCATGAACCAATCTCATGACAACGAAAGCATCTCACCTTCGACTTGTCAACCTTATTCCCATCATTGGAAGAACAAGATTTGAAAAGAGAAACCTTCTCCTTCCCCTTCTTCGCCTTACTCGCTAAGGCACAGTTCTCCTCATCCTGCATGGATGAAGAACTGTCTCTGGTGCTCCGTCTAATCTCCTCCTGCATCAAATCCGACCATGGTCGTTCCCAATTTGGCAGTTTCTCCCTTCCATTCACCGAGTCCTGGTAGCTATGCCAACTCTTAGGAAGGTCAAGGTGTCCTAGACTCACCATCCTCATCATCAACAGTAACCCCCACATTTCCCAGCTCATCTCGACACTGAGTGAACCTCGTGAGATACTGGGGCATACTATCTCCATTCTCGAACTGAATGTTTCCGAGTTTTATCTCTTGCTTTGGAATTAAATTCGAATTCCACCAGCACAAAACTCAACTGCTTCCGATCTAGAATTCGTGAGAACAAATTATTTCTTGTACAAAGATCGACTATATGGGCATTCACCGGATATCTCACCTTCCAAAAGAAGGATGAATCCAGAGGCTACCTGGCCCGATTACAGACTCTGCCTGAAGAAATAAAATGTAAACACTTCCTGAATAATAGATCTGATGATCAATCCTCGCTTGATATCCTGTAAAAATCTCTTCTACAAATCAAGCAGCTCCGATACCATGTAGAAATTTTTTCTACAAATCATCTAGCTCCGATACCATGTAGAAATTTGTTCTACAAATCATATAGCTCTGATACCATGTAGAAATTTTGAATAATATGACACATATTCAACAGAGATTATCCTGATCATACAATTTAAGAGGAACATGTATAATACATAATCTCCTCTACGTTGATCATCAAATTACAGAAGCAGAAACATTCACAGGCGCACATAGAAGCATCAATCAAACTCATAAACACAGTATGTATCCCGGGGAAAGAATCTCGCTAAAAACCCCAACTATCTGTATATTATATTGATTGAATCATGTAACAATACACAACATAATACTTCTCACAAGTATCTCCACCTGTTACACACAATACAACTCAGATTTGATCTCCAAATCTCCCCCGCTGCTTGCCTGCCTCCACTGCTCAATACCTGCTCAAGAACTGATGAGAATGGCTTCCCAAACTCGATTTTACACTGCAAAATAGTCACCCACACTATGTTGGACGTGAGCAACAGCTATAATATCATGAAGATACATGAGCAAACTCATTGGCATACTCAATCCTTTGATTGTGCAAATCATCATGCACAGCTATAGTCACAACTGATAGCAATCTGATTCTCTACCACTTGTCCCTGTTGAACTGAACATGCACTGACATGCAACTGAGTTAACTGATGTATTCTTTAGTTGTATTATGAGTTAATAACTTGTGAATTAATTAATAATTAATTCACCCAACTCATCTTTAGTCTATTGATCAGTTAGACTAAATACAACCAGTTTAACAAAGCTAAACTGAACACAACTCCATCAACTGTACCTCCAGTCCACTAAACTCAACTCACTTGAGTTCTAACTGAAGTCATGCATGCAACAACTCAACTGACTCATAAGAAAAACGAATTTCCTTCTGACAGCTGCATGTGCCACTTCCGTAGCTCAAACTGAAGTGCTCCAAGAGAATAAGATTAAGTTTATAGTCCAAATATTATTGTGAGATAATAATATTTGACTTTTCTATTTTTGACTTTGATCACTCACACTGTGATCACTCACACTGTAATCACTCACACTGTGATCACTCACACTTTCATCAAAAATAGAAGTCCATCTATTTTTCCCAACTTGATCAATCATCCATAGACATGATCCATATGTCTAAAAATAGACATAGTCTAAAAATAGACTTGCGCCAAAAATAGCCTGCGGGCCCACTTAGTGAAGGCGACTCTTTTCACTAAGCTCCATCATCTTGTTGCACTCTCAACAAGCATTTCTTGTTGCACACTTTTCAACACCATGCCTTAGAAATTTTTGTAAATTAGAGTACCATGGTGCTGTAGATGTGGATGGAGGAACATGTTCAACATTATACATTTCTATCTCCTACTCCCAACCTGAATGATCATTCTCGGGAGCATCTCTTGCTTCGGCCGCTAACTTACAAAGGCCATGACCCTTTATGGTATGAATTGGTTTGAAATCCAAATCATATTATTATAAGCAGGTGATCCAGTTAGCCCTTTTCTCACCCAACTCCTGCTGCACGAACAATGTTTTTACTGTTGGATGATGTACAAATATGATCGTGTGAGCTTTCAAAAGACATGGTTTGAAATAATTAATTGACTTGTATACAAAATATGCTTGTTTGTTAATGGCAGGATAATTTAATTCTAGGCCCTGTAGGTTGGTGCTCATAAAAGAAATAGGCTGCTCATTTCTTTCAGTTTTCTTTTGAGTCAATACAACCATAATTGACAAATCTAAAGCAAAGGTATAAAGTAGGAGATCTTTGCCATAATTTGGACTGAATAACACGGGTGCATCAACAATAACCTACTTAATTTGAGAAAATGCATCCTTTTCCCATTTGTCCCATTTGTATGTTGCATATTTCTTAATCATCTCTTGTACATGCTTAACTATTTGGTCATAATCAAAGATTAATTTTCTCAAGAAATTGATCTTTCCTATGAAAGACCGCATAGCTTTTTTATTCACTGGAAACAAGATATATGTAATGGATTTGACCCTCTTGGGATCAATTTTAACTCTACTTTTCATAATGATGTTCCCTAAGAGAGTCCATTCGGACACACCAAAGAAGCTTTTATTGGGATTAAGAGAAATCCCATACTTTCAACACTGCTCAATTATTTGTTTTAGATGATGTACGTGATCTGATCTTCTTTTGGAAAACAAGGTAAAATCATCCAAATAAATAACTACACTCTCACCAATAATGCCACAAAAATTATTGTCCATCACTCTTTGGAAAGTGGCATCGATGTTGATAAGCCCAAATGGCATCCTCTTGAAAGAAAATATTCCTCATTTGGTCCTTAAGGTAGTCTTCAATCGATTGGGTTCCGCAATTTGATTATAACCAGAGAAACCATCTAGTAGCGAGAACATCTCAGACCTAGATACTATCTAGAGTATTTGTTCCATGGATGACATTAGATAATTGTATTTATCAGATGCCCGGTTAAGATTATAGAAATCTACACATAGCCTTATTTCACTAGAATTCTTTCTAACTAGTACTAGATTGGAAACCCAAGTGGAATGTGTGACTTTAAAAATGATCTGAACATCCAACAACTTTCTCAATTCCTTTTGTATGAGGGGTTCTAGTGTTCAATGAACTTTCCATAGTTTCTGCTGGAAAGGTTTTACCCCTTATTTTATAGGAATGACGTGCTGGATAATACAAGTATCATATGTATTTAAATCGTCATATTTCCATGTGAGCACATCACAATACTATTTTAATAAGCAGATAAACACTTTCCATTCCCGTGGAGAACAACAAGTACCGAGGTTCACATACTACAAATATTCTTGAGTTCTCAGATTGACTTGTTCATATGATAACTTTGAACACTGAGTCTTTGCGTGAGTTGGTCCTCTAAATTAGTTCTGTAGGTCGTATAACTTCTCCAGGGACACTAGACCTTTGGGCATAGTTTTTCCTTTCATTACACTATATGCCTTTTGCAAAGCCTTATCGTGCTCATCCTCTTCTATGAAAACATCTTTAAATACATCAACATTAGCCATAAAGTAAAGTATCTATTGGTCGTTATTGAAAACACGTAAATTAGTGTCGTTGTCAAGTACAAATGGTTTATATATAATTTCAATAGAAAAACCATTTTTCAATGGCGACATCCTAGTGGTTGCATTTGCTAAGGCATCTGCTGTAGAATTTCTAACTCTAGGAACATAAACAATATTGAAATATTTGAAATGATTAATTAAACGCCATACCTCCTTATGGTAGTTCTTAAGATTCAGTGAAACATAGTGTATAATATCTCGTACCTGACGAGTGACCACCCTTAAGTCATCGATTACCTTGAGAATATCTACCTCTAGGTCAATAAATTTCTTTAATTTGAGTACAAGTGCTTCATATTCGTCAGTATTATTGGTATACTCGAACTCCAGACGACATGAAAGGATATGCTTCTTATTATGTGGGTTTGTAAGTATGCAACCAACTCTAGAGCTATCATACGTATTTGAACCATCAAAATATAGAGTCCAAATATTATTAGATACTAGGCTGCTTCCTATACTACTATTAGTACTACTATGTACATCTATATTACATGATTCATTTGTACCAGTAGGAGAACAAGGAAGGAGCTCCAGATGTGTATCTGGTGGAATGGGTGACAATTGTGCTTGATAACACCTGAGGTCAGTTTCAAGGAAACAATTTTAAGAAATTAAATTGGCAAAAGCAATAGGCTCATTATGGCCCTCAAGTGGTGTCATGACGTGTTTCATGTATGACTCAGTCTCCACTCGAACCTGGTTATTCCTGCCCTTGTGTGGAAGCCATAAATGTGACTAGTTGGTCACAAAATACCCTTGTAATTTTCTAGACCAATCTCTACTAAGGATGCCATAAGCTTCAAGGATGTCCACAATTACAATATTTATACATTGGTGGAATCGATCATCAGATGATAATAAGATAACAACGTTTATGAGCTCAACAATTACTTGGACTAGAGATTTATCTAGTTGAATGATCTGTGCATCAGTTTTGTCCCATTTAGCGTTTATTTTCTTTGCAACAAATAATGGCATTACGTTCACAAATGCACTAGAATCTAGTAAACAATTATGGACATTGTAATTGAAAATTTAAAAAGTTAATAAAAGCAGAGGGCTAAGAGTGTTAGCTTCTAATGTTACAACATTAACTACAGATTCAAGGGTAGTACCATATGACTTACCAGACACATTTTGAGAGGAAGAAGCTTTATCACTTGGCGAAGGATGTGAAAAGGCTTGGAGGAGTAGATCACGGTGGCCTATTATCTTTGTGAGCTCTTAGATGGAAATATTGGCACAAGTTTTCTTCAAATATTCAACTATGTTATAATCAATTTTTTAACCTCTATCAGGCAATGCTGAAGTGTCTAGAGGAGTGGCTATATTTGACACTTCTGGAGTAATGGACTTACTATTGTTGATGGAGGAAGTGTTCTTGGAATTAGATGCATTTCCATACTTATTCTATCCATCAAGAGCATGATTGATCAGTGGTGAGATCCTTCATAACAATTTCTCCTTTAATTTTTGTCTCCTCACCTCCTGATTAGAAATGGGCCCTTTACTTCTCAAACTATATCAACCATTTTTCTTTTGAGTACGAGCTTCATTTTGCGGTGGCTCTTCAACATTCTTCTTGCCAGCATTTTAGATGCAATAAAATGCATTCAATGCATGTCCAATACCCTTTCTCTCTTCAACCACTGTAGGTTCCTCTATTTCTTTCATCTGTTCCATCTTCTCATTTGCTAGAAAGGAATCCACAATGTGTGTGGCCAGAGCATTCATGCTGTGGTTCCAATGTGGACATGTATTTTCTGAATGATATTCATGGTGGAAAGAATAATAATTATCCATGCCCATACTTTCTATATTCAACACAATGTTTGAACTCTAGGGAGACTTGGTAGGCTGATTGTTGTTGTTATTATTACTATTATTACTTCGAAGGGAAATACTTGGGATGCTTTCTTCTAGTAGAAGTCTCGCTTGACCTTTTCTTTAGTTTTGAAATTTCATTTGTAAGTGCTTTCACCATCCTAGTCAAGATTTCAATATTTGATGAGTCATTTTCTTTAGCCTTACTTGAAGAAGGCTGAGACTTCCTACTAGTTTATTTGGAGTCCTTTGAGTCATCATCATCAATAATGAATTTGATACCACACAAATATTTCTCAACAATGAATGCCTCTACAAAGTTTAATGCCAGTGTTGCCTTTGCATCCCTTTTAACAAAATGGGAAATGTTAGTGGGCAAGGAAACTGTGCAATAATCAATAGTAATCGAATCACGCAGTTGCATGCCCGAGGGAAACTTATTTAATATATGATCGAAATTTTGATTAAATATTTTACCTTCTCCTTTGACCCCATCTTACTATTTATGAGCTCTTTCAATAACATGGAAGGAGTCTTGTCATTGGAAAATTTGTCTAGAAATAACTTCTTAAACTCCCTCCAACTATGGGTTAAATTGACGCGCAGACTATGGTACCATGTTTTCGCTCTAATTTCTAATGTATAAGGGAAAAGTCAGTAAGAAACATCATCGTACCTTACTTCCAACATCTGTAGATGCATATTGAAGTTGTAAAAGTGATCTTCTGCCTTTGTCATCTTGTCTCGATTGAGCTTTGATAACAACTTTTCCAGATGTCTAGGCATCTTATGGCAATTGTTTGGAAGAGTGAGAGGCCATTGGGACATCCAATCCAAGTCATGGTCAACCATGTTTTCATCTCTGTGTTCCTCTTCCTTTTCAGAATCTAAGGAGTCTTCTCCTTCACCATCCAAACTGTCAAAAATTTCTCCAAAAGGAACAATGTCATCCTCGTACCCTTCATTAATGGGTGGAAGTTGATCTCGCTGAACTATATCATCTGAGGATAGTAATAACTCTTCAAGAGTGGCAAAACAAAAATCTTCCACTGTAGAAACTAATATGCTCGTATGAGTTTTTTCTTTCTTCTTTGGGAAGTGTGGGATATTCTGCACACTCGAAATTAAACCGATAGCATTTACAAACTGATGGGTTAAAGGTCGAAGTGCCTATATTTGTTCGTAAGTGACCTTATATGCCAACTCCAGACCAGGCTGAGAAGACTCTCCTGCTTCAAGAATAAAAGTTGGAATGGTGCTCAGAATGTTTCTACCTTGTCTAGAAGGTGAATTTTCAAGGTGTGTGGAGTTATCAGTCATAAAAAATTGGCTTCCGTCCTTCTAGTGCCAGAATTTTAACAATGCTAGATACCATCAACATATAGGGGATCTCCTTGATATAACGACCCAATTAGACTTCACACTGTTTGGTGTAGGAGTCCCATCTGAAATATGACACAACTGCCATTTACTTAAATATATGCCTTGGCTAGTACCGTCAACATGAAAGAGATGCACGTATGTGATTTTGAATGAGAAAGTGAGTGTGCCTTGTGACTGTTTGATTGTAGATGTATCAATGTTCTCTTACTACAAAGGGGAAAATAAAGTGAGCCTCTAAGAGAGAAGTAATAGTACTACCCTAATGGAAACACACATTAATGAGAAAGAATTGTCTCACATCAAGTGAAGTAGTTCACATAGATGAGACGATCATTATAAACATTACAACACACTTCGACTAAGTTGAGCACCGAAGTCGCCAAAATATTTCAATTATTATAGTACATGTGAAAGCAAAACATGAATCATAAACATCCAAACAATAATCTCAGAAACATTCACAATCGATGTGTTGAAATGTGTTGGTCTGGAAAGCTTTGATATTAAACAAAAGTTCCAAGATACATAAATACAATGATCATCACTAGCTCCAACAATGGAAAGTTAGTTCTATGTTGGGTAGGGGTCCCCTAGGTCCAAGTTTTGTCTAAGTCATGTAAAGTTTCCACATTTTGAGGAGTGGAGTGTGATTTGCGTAGAGTTCTAGGAGTCAAAGGGACTTTAGGGCTGGTCAAAGCCCCTTATTTTGTAAAGGGATGAGATAAATTCAGCTATTTTGAGCTCCGCCCATGGTTTGCAGACCATGGTATTGTAAGGGTAAAAGATATATAAATGGATGTCTTAGTGAGTCAAAAGCATTAATCGATTAATTCATGATGTTATTGTTGAAAATAGCAACAAGAAATGCTAAAAATAGAATTTCTAAAAATAGCACTGCTATAAATAACAGTTCAACTTGTGTTGATCTTAGCAACAATGGATGGAAAAATGGAAGTGCTAAAAATAACATTCTATAAATAGCATTTCAAGATACTTTCCTATTTTAGTCAGTCCCTAAACTAAAATAGTGAAGTAAAATTCGAATTTGATCTTAGCAGCAGTTTGTAAATTAATTAATTAATTAATCTTGAGCTAATTAGCTAAGGAAAATCAAACTTGAAGTCTATATTGGGACATGCAACAGTTTCTCCATTAATTGAGGAATTTATCCATCAGTTAAAGAGATAAGGATGAGTTGTAATTAGTTGATTTAGTTAACTGAGTCAAGTCCAGTTAGATTAATTCAAACAGTTTGTTGAATTAATGTAAGTTTAGTTAGTTAATGCTTGCATCCATGTAACTACTGCACTTCAGATAACTGAGTATTCTCTCATAAATAACTCGTACATGTCAGTTTATACAGAGACCCAGTTGAGATCAGATGGAGGGGCAGTGTACTATCAGTTGCTAGAATATTCCTTGCATGCAGAAGGAATTCTTTCCTTGAGGATTGCGCAGTTACTTCTTCAGGTTTTGTGAGTGTGATGAGGCCAATTCACACATGTGGCTTCATTGGACCCCAAGAAAAATTGCGCAAGGAAATAGGAGGCTTGGAGGGCTTGAGGAGGACATATACTATGTCTATTCAGTCGATGAGCTATATTGTTTGATTGCAGAGAGAGCAGGATAGCTTGAGAGCTGATTCTTTTGTAACTTGAACAATATTTCCACTTGTATGATAATACAGAGATTGGGGTTTTAGGCTGAGGCTTTCCCCAGGTTATTTCTTCTGTGTTATGTGTGATTGATTTCTCATTCTCAGTTATATGTGTTCTCTTGATCTTGCTCAATTTGATTAAGCTTCTGCAAAGTGTTGTAGAAGTAGATCTTGTATTGTGTTTTAGTATATTGCATAATCTATTGATCTACAGTGGGAATTTCTACATGGTATCAGAGCAAAGGTGATCAAGGTGAAGAATAGTATACAAGAAGGAGAAGTTTGAAGTTTGGTTCTTGAAGATAGAAATCAAGTTCTTATCACATCTCAATTTCACCTATGGCGTTTAGTGGTTTAAGACTCGAGTATGCCCTTGATGGTAGCTCAAATTATATAGCCTGGAAGGATCACATGGAGGCAGTATTAGAGGATAACGGTCTAAAGGACTTCATTGATCAAGAAGTCCCCAAGCCGACTGATGCTACTCAATTGGCAGAATGGAAGAAATGTGTGGCTAGAGTAAGGAGAATCCTCCTGGAGGGAGTTCGAGACCACATTGTCTCGAGCCTCCATGGGAAGGAGACTTCATTTTTGATGTGGAAAACATTAAAAGATTTATATCAGAACATCAGCGATCAGAGGAAGCTAGCGCTGAAAGACAAGCTTCGTAAGATCAAGTGTGAAAAGCGTGACACGATCTCTACATATTTGAAAAAGCTCACCACCTGCAGGGATGAATTGGAAGTGTAGGGATCACGACCGCTGATGATGACATGGTGAGTCTTGCACTCCTCGGTCTTCCTAAGGGCTAGCATAGCTACCAAGACTCGGTTAATGGAAGAGAAAAACTGCCAGATTGGGAATGACTTTGGTCAGTTTTGGTGCACGAGGAAATAAGAAGAAGCACTAGAGATGGATCCTCATTGAAGCAAGATGATGAGGAAAATCTAGCCTTAGCGTGTAAGGTGAAGAAAGGGAAAGGGAAGGCGTCCCATTCCAAATCCGGTTCTTCCCATGGTGGGAAGAAGATTGAAAAATCGAAAGTGCAATGCTTTCATTGTCATGAAGTGGGCCATTATGCTACAAATTATCCACAGAAGAAATCCAAGAAGGGTTCCTCAAAGGGATCTGATGGTGAGGCACTGGCCTCACAGTTTGAGTTGTATTTCTCGCTTATCGCATGCATGGTTTCATCCATGGTGGGATGTGTGTAGTACCTGGACAGTGGAGCTTCATTCCACATGTCATGTGACAAGAATCTTTTCAGTACCTTGGAGGAGAAGGATCTCCAGATGTGGATCGAGATGGGCGATGATGGAAAGTACCGTGTTTCAGGTGAAGGTACGGTTGTGTTTCAGAGGGAGCATGGAGCTCCTCTCACCTTCCCCTCACCTTGACTGATGTAAAGTATGTACCAGGTCTGAAGAAGAATCTTGTGTCTGTCGCTATGCTAGAAGATAAAGGCTATGATGTAGTCTTTAGTCAAGGAAAGGTATTCCTGAGGCATATCGGTACTGGACAGACAAAGTGAATAGAGATGCAAGTCAAGAATCTCTACAAGCTGGAGGTAGATGACTGTGCTACTTTGAGTTCCAAAGTTGAGATGGTGCAGAGCCAAGATGTTGGCGAGCTATGGCATAGAAGACTGGGCCACTTGCACCATGGAGCCCTGAAGATCATGCAACAGATTTCTACTAGATTACCCAAGGGAAAACTTGAGTAGATGACTACATGCAAAGGTTGGACCTTGGGTAAGTATGTGAAATCTTCCTTACTTGATTGAGACAGTAGAGCTGGAGCAATCCTGGAGCGAGTTCACTCAGATGTTTGTGGACCTTTCTCTACAGCTGCCACCGCTAAACAAAGGTACTATGTTATTTTTATTAATGATTTTTCTCGTAGATGCTGGATCTACTTTATGCAAAAGAAGGATCAGACCTTCTTGAGGTTTTGTGAGTTTAAAGCCTTGGCAGAGAAAGAATTTGGAAAGAAAATAAAAGCCTTGAGTAGCGATAATGGTGGAGAGTATGTCTCCCAACAGTTTAAAAAATTTTGTGCTGCAGAAGGTATTAAACAGGAATTGACGCACCCCATAACCCACAGCAGAATGGGGTGGCCGAAAGGAAGAACAGATCAATTGTGGGAGTAGCTCGAGCGATGTTGCATGACCAAAGCCTACCACTGCATTTGTGGGCTGAGGCATGCAATACAGCAGTATACTTGCAAAACAGAAGCATGCACCATATACTGGGGATGAAGACACCTATGGAGGCCTATTCCGGGAAGTGACCAGATGTAAGTCACTTCCGAATCTTTGGATCATCATTTTACTATCATGTGACCAAGGATGCCAGGAAGAAGCTATACCCAACAGCTAAGTTGGGAATACTTGTGGGGTACACGGATACACTCCAAAACTATTGGGTGTACCTGGCTTCCACTCAGAGGACTGTGGTACGCAGGGATCTGAAGTTTGATGAGTAGAAAGCCATGCGCTTATCACTTGAGAGGGAGCTCGAGTTGCATGCAGATGAGGAACTTTCAGTTCCTAAGGATGAGGAGCCTCAGATTGATGTGAAGAAGCTGCATGCAGAGGATCCGGGAGTGGAGACTTCCACTCATGCTGATACTTCCAGAGATGGGTGGAAATGCTCAAGGGAAGCTGACAAGTTGATGCTGGATGTGTGGGAGAATGTGGGACAACCATCTTCTCAGCGCAGACAGAGGAGGTCACCTGAGTGGTACACTGGGTACATGGCCCTGGTTGGGGAGTGTGTAGATACCAAACCTTCTTCATTCGAGGAGGCAGTGCAACAATCAGTCTAGGTTGATGCAATGGTAGAGGAGTACGACTCTATCATTCGGAACAGTGTGTGGGATGTTGTCCCAAGGCCTCAAGGCAAGTTAGTGGTGAGTTCCAGATGGCTTTACAAGGTAA
Organism: Pinus tabuliformis; assembly: GCA_031772625.1. Lineage (NCBI taxonomy): Eukaryota > Viridiplantae > Streptophyta > Pinopsida > Pinales > Pinaceae > Pinus > Pinus tabuliformis. The sequence continues at coordinate 1,041,201,042 of CM062809.1, forward strand.
AGCAAGCAACTGATGGCAGTGTTGAGAAACATAAGGCAAGGTTTGTTGCCCGGGGTTTCTCACAGGTCGAGGGGATTGACTACGATGAGAGCTTTGCTCCTATAGCAAGGTACTCATCGATTAGAACGATATTGGCACTATCAGCTCAGATGGGGTGGAAGATCCACCAAATGGATGTGAAGACAACATTCCTCAATGGGAAGATTGAGGAAGAGGTGTACATTTAGCAGCCAGAGGGTTTCGAGACCTTCGATCGTGAGTCGCATGTGTGCAGACTCAAGAGGGCTCTGTATGGGCTAAAGCAAGCACCCCGTGCTTGGTACACCAGGATCGACAACTATTTCACTAGTTTGGGCTTCACCAAGAGTGAAGCAGATGCAAACCTTTACCACATCATGGTAGAAGGTAAACCATTGATCATTGTTCTTTATGTCGATGATCTGATTTTGACAGGTGATGATCAGTTGATATAGTCTTGCAAGGAGGACCTTGCAAGAGAGTTCGAGATGAAGGACATGGGCCTTATGCACTACTTTCTAGGCATGGAGGTGTGGTAGAAATATGGGGAAGTATTTGTGTCTCAAGGAAAGTATGCCAATGAGATACTCAAGCGCTTTCACATGGAGAAGTGCAAGCCCATGCAGACTCCTCTAGCTGGGAACTAGAGGAAGGAGGATGCTACCTTAGGTGAGGTAGTAGCTGCTACTGTTTATCGGCAGCTGGTGGGTTCACTTATGTATCTGGTGAACACACGACTCGACTTATGCTTTGTGGTGAACCAACTGAGTCAAGCTACGGTTCGGCCTACCAAGTTGTTTTAGAAGGCAGCGAAGCATGTGTTGAGATACCTCAGAGGCACATCACAGTTCGGATTGTGGTACAAACGGACAGAGGGAGTGAAGCTTCAGGGCTTCACAGATGTGGATTGGTTAGGGAGTCCATCAGACTGGAAGAGCACTTCTGAAGGAATCTTCAACCTTTGTTTAGCTACAGTTTCCTGGTACAACAAGAAACAGAGATTAGTTGCACTTAGCTCAGCAGAGGATGAATACATGGTTGCTAGTTAGGCTGCATGTGAGGCCATTTGGATGCAGAAGATTCTAGTGGGATTGTTTGGTCAGATGATGGATCCTACAGTGATCTACTGTGATAACCAAAGTTGTATCAAACTCTCGGAGAATCCATTTTTTCATGATAGGTCCAAGCACATAGATATCTGGTATCACCATCTTCGAGACTGTGTGGTCAAGAGGATCATGTTGTTGCTATATGTTTCGATCGTGGAACATGATGCAGATATTTTGACTAAGGCATTGTCAAAATGCAAGTTCGAGTTCCATAGAGACAGGATTGGGGTTATTGATAATCCCTTTCTTGTTGAGAGGGAGTGTTGAAAATAGCAACAAGAAATGCTAAAAATAGAATTGCTAAAAATAGCACTACTATAAATAGCAGTTCAGCCAGTGTTGATCTTAGAAACAATGGATAGAAAAATGGAAGTGCTAAAAATAACATTCTTTAAATAGCATTTCAGGATACCTTCCTATTTTAGTCAGTCCCTAAACTAAAATATTGAAGAGAAATTCGAATTTGATCTTAGCAGCAGTTTGTAAATTAATTACTTAATTCATCTTGAGTTAATTAGTTAAGGAAAATCAAACTTGAAGCCTATATGGGGACATGCAACATTTTCTCCATTAATTGAGGAATTTATCCATCAGTTAAAGAGATAAGGATGAGTTGTAATTAGTTGACTTAGTTAATTGAGTCAAGTCCAGTTAGATTAAATCAAACAGTTTGTTGAATTAATGTAAGTTCAGTTAGTTAATTCTTGCATGCATGTAACTACTGCACTTCAGATAACTGAGTATTCTCTCATAAATAACTCATGCATGTCAGTTCAGACAGAGACCCTGTTGAGATCAGATGGAGGGGTAGTGTACTATCAGTTGTTAGAATATTCCATTGTGAATATTCCTTGCATGCAGAAGGAATTCTTTCCTTGAGGATTGCGCAGTTACTTCTTCAGGTTTTGTGAGTGTGATGAGGCCAATTCACACATGTGGCTTCACTGGATCCCAAGAAAAAATATGTAAGGAAATAGGAGGCTTGGAGGGCTTGAGGAGGACATATACTATGTCTATTCAATCTGTGAGCTGTATTAGTTGATTGTAGAGAGAGCAATATAGCTTGAGAGCTGATTCTTTTGTAACTTGAACAAGATTTCCACTTGATGATAATACAAAGACTGGGGTTTTAGGCTGAGGCTTTCCCCGGGTTATTTCTTTTGTGTTATGTGTGATTGATTTCTTATTCTCAGTTATATGTGTTCTCTTGATCTTGCTCAATTCGATTAAGCTTCCGCAAAGTGTTGTAGAAGTAGATCTTGTATTGTGTTTTAGTATATTGCATAATCTATTGATCTACAATGGGAATTTCTACAATTATGATATGATATGAGTCCGTAATTGTGATAGCTTTCTGTATTCGGCCGAAGGGGAAGGCTCCTGCAGCTGTGTGTGTGGAGACCTTGGTAAGTCTACAGCTGTGTGCGCAGGCCCTTGTAGCTACGTGCGCAAGGTCAAAAAGATTGTATCTGTGAAGATTTGAGATAATAAAGAAGAATTTGGAACAAATCTGTGTATTTTTATATGTTCGCATAGTTTCTGTATTTCTGCATAATTAGGGTTCGCTTTTGTATATTTCTTCTGCAATTGCATCGCGAAGGTTCAAATACTGTTTTATATGATGAATAATGCATGTTATACTAGTTAGGCGCAACTCACAAGTCTGTTAAGAAGGAAAACAATCTACTATTGTAATAGTAAGGTTAATGGTCCAGGAAGGTTAGATTAAGCCCTAATCTGAAAAAGAAAACCATACAGGCACACTGCATTGTCCCTCTGGATGCGTAAACCTGGTTCTAGCATCCCAAAATATTGACTCAGGTGAGACTGCGGTCTGTGCTATGCAGATCGTTGCCGAAAGGGTCAGTAATATATGGTTTTCTTGGTTAGCACAACTAACTCTGAACCTGGTTCTGAGCCCCTTAAGCCAACAAGCTACTACTTGCTCCCCAAAAGTACTAACTCTGTCTCTCTAATGCCTTGTGGGAGAAGGCAAGGATAAAAGTCCTTTACATGAGATATGAGGATCCTTTAATAACTTGATGCATGGCCTTTCACATCCCCATGACTCTTAACTTTCGAATTCCTAATGACCTTTGGACTTATACAACCTTTGGACTTCCAAATGACTTTTGGAATTACATACATGACTCTTGGTGTTACATGTCTTTTTGAATTCCATGGATATTTTTTCCATACATGACTCTTGGACTTCTACTTGCTTGCCTTGACAATGATTACAAGATTACATCATAACTTCCACATCATCATGTGATGAATACATGACGTGTCACTATTCTTGGTGACTGGGACTAATAGTGACTGATCACATGGATTTTCTTTAGTGGTGACATGACTACCACTCTTGGCTTCATTCTTTACACAACTTCTGATCATTGATGCCTTCACCCTCTAAAGGATCTTTGATCTTGGAGTCTTTAGGGTGCTTCGATCATCAATATTTCATTGTGTTCTTTATTCTCTGACACTTCCTTTATTTGTATTCTTTTCCTTATATTCCTCATGCATTCTTTCCATGCTATTTCTGGAACACCTGTATCTGCAATCACTCATGACAAGAAACCATAAGCCTGAAAATCTCTTATTCTAGCATGTTTTATGCAAATTTTTTGTTCATTCCTTTTTAGTGCACTTAAAAGGGAGAAGGAGATATTCTGGGAACATTGGCGCACTTTGAAGGGTTGAAGCCTTGAAGAGGGGAGGCTTTAGGGCTTTGGCATGTAGTCATGTGCTCAAGAGGAAGAGACAATCAAGGTGGGGTGCATTATGCAAGTTCGAAGGATGAAGGGGAAGGCTTCAGGCTTGCCAAGTGCGCTATGTGCTAAAGAGAGAGGGAGGGGGTAGGGTTCTCTCCTGAATGCTGAAAGGGGAAGGCTTTAGGCCTTTGAGGTGCACTTATGCGCTTAGGAGGGTGCATGGCAGAAATTTGAAGGCAGAAGGTTGAATCTTCGTGCCTTTGGAGTGCGCTCAAAGGGTTTGGAGGGCCCATGGAACATTGTGGAAGGTTGAATGGTTAGGATTAATGCCTTTGGGGTGCGGTCATGCACTCAAGGAGGGTGAATTCCTTCGTGTCGAAGTAGTGCGCGTAAGGAAGACTCAGTTTCTTGAAGGGCACATTTCGAAACAAGGAAGGGGAAGGGATTAAGGAGTGTGCTTTGTGTTCTTAGAGGGCGTATGGTGCACTTCTAAACAATGAAGGATTCTTGATCAAGGCTTCAGAGTGTGTTCATGCGCTCTTGACCTTAATGGGTTTGCGTTGAAACCAAAATTTGTCTAAGTCTGGAAGATAGTAAACGAGGCAAACATGACGAGTTTTAGACATAAAACCATGTGTGACACATACTAAATCATTGAGAAAACTTAGAAAATATTGAAAAATGATAAGTATACATCAAAACGCCACTTTTCATGTATTCCCCAAGTACAACGGGTGAAGTGTGTGTGATTGCGACCAAAAAGTGTCATTTTACAACAACAAAGATGTTGCAACAAGTGAAATACACCAAAGGTGTTCTACTCAATGTGATGACACTTGAGAACAACCAAGAATAGTTGAAACACATAGAATGACATGAAACGACACTTGATGACCAAGGTGACACTTAACGTGATGATAAGGTAGGCTCCAAAATTTGAATGTAGTGAAATTTTTGGAGGGTGTTGTAGTTGGGACAATACTTGGCGAGCTTCAAATTCTCTGTCTGGGAATAACTTTCGGTTAGAGGGTCAAACCTCTAGGAAGTATTGATTGCCTTTATTTCCTCTTTTCAACCTAACATCTCAAATTATTCTACTTGGTTGAACACACAAAAGATGCACCATATCGCCATTATTTCAATCCAGGAAAGGGTAATGTGCATGATGAGTTTATGATATTTGGAGTATGAGTTTTCATCTCCGGTGTTTGTCCGCTACCAACATGCCTGGATAGTACCCCGATGGAGTCACTTTAGGAGCACAAACGTTTCTTCACTACCAACGAATCTAGGTATTACCTCGACGAAGTCACTTGCTTCACCTCCCAGCACATGATGCCTTTCTCTTCTTTCACCCTTTATTTATTTATTGAACAAGAATGTGCATCGACACTTATAATTTTCAATGGGAGGAAGTGGGATCCTGACTTGTTGAGATAAGGGGAGGTCACCCCTTCAAAGAAGTATTTTAAGACCTATGTTATTGGTTTTCTCACTTTAGATTTTCCTCTTATACTTTACTAGATTGGACAAGCATTAAGGCACAAGTAGATTTACACTAAGTTTTTTAATTTCGATACTAGCATAGGCACAGATCTAATAGGTTCCCTCAAGGTTATCCTTTTGGAAGAATCATATTTTCCATCTAGACTTAGCTCAACCTATGACATTTTCCCAAACAAAGAAGGAGAACAACAAGAAACGCAAGCATTGTGGTTGTCACACTTCTCTTCTATTACACCACAAAGTCCTATTGGTCCATGCACTCTTACAAAGGATCTTATTTATGTACAATGACCAACAATCATGAAAAAATAGGACACAACTTACACAACACATGAATGACTAACACATACAAAAGAAAATATACAAAACAAACCATACAGGTAGTGCAACTTGTAGCTACTATTAAAAATAATGTTTCAAATCTTGGCCATTAACAGGAAGGGGTTTAATCCTCCTGTCTAATGATTTCAACATGAAGGTATCATGGTCAAGATTTTCTTTGATGGTGAATGATCCACTCCACAGAGGTTGGAACTTTGTGTGTTTACCTTTGTCCTCGTGGGTTTATCCCACTTTAGTACTAGGTCACCCACATCAAATCTCCTTGCCCTGCAGACTTCTTATCAAACCAACGCTTCACATGAATTCAATGAACATAAAATATTTCCTTGGATTTGAGCTTTTCTTCCTCAATTTTGTGTAATTGTCTATCCTTCTCTGAACCAGAAGGAAAGGTCTACCTTGTGACTCTTTGTAGAGTTTCAAGGTTGGAAGATACAAATTTGAGGGCAAGTTAACTTCTTTACCATATACTAGAAAGTGCAACAAGGTTTTCAGGGAAGGCGTATGAGTTACATGGTCATACCATAATGAATTGGTCAAAGAAATATACCAGTTCTTTTTCTAACAGAAAATGGTTTTCTTAATTATGCATATAAGATTTTATTTGTCGATTCAACCAAACCATTTCCCTGCGGGTAAGAATTAGATGCATGTTTAAAAATAATACCATTTTTAATGCGAATTCATAAAGTTTTAAAGATGAAAAGTAAGTCGCATTATCAAAGGCAAGTGACGTTGTAATGCCAAACCTGGTTATACTATTTTGCGTAAAAAGTGGATGACTTCCTAATCATTTACTTGTCTTAAGGGAATCACTTCTGACCACTGGGTAAAATAATTTGTCGTTGTTAGGATATACTGTTGTTGCTTTGATGAGTGAAAAAATATTTCTCTGATAACATACAAGCCCACTGTTGGAATGGTTCCTCAACTGGTACTGGTAGCAATGGGGTGACTGACATCTGATCGCAACCAACGCATCTCTGACAAGCTAGGGACTTGCAAACATAAGCGTGAGCATCTTTGAATAGAGTGGGCCAATAATAACTAGCCCACATAACTTTATGTGTTGTAGTTTTGCCCGCATAGTGGCCACCTACCAGTCCATTGTGCAAGTCTTTGAGTACCTTCTCTGTATCCTGTGGCTCAAGGCATCTTAGCAGGACACCTTTGTGGTGCTTTTTGAAAATCACTCCATGAAATAGCTAGTAGAATAGAGCTTTTAAATGGATTTCCCTTTTCTGTTTATTCAATAGGTGCGTGGGAAAAGTGCCATGCTCTAGAAATTATCGTAAATCAGAGTACCATGGTGCTATAGATGTGGATTGAGGAACATGTTCAACATTATACATTTCTATCTCTTGCTCCTAACCTGAAAGATCTTGCTCAGGAGCATCTCTTGCTTCGACTGTTATATTACAGAAGCCATGACCCTTTATGGTATGAACTGGTTTGAACTCCAGATCATATTCTTTAAGTAGGTCATCCAGTTAGCCCTTTTATCACTTAGCTCATGCTGCACGAACAATATTCTTACCTATGGATGAGGTAAAAATATGACCGTGTGAGCTTTCAAAAGATAGGGGATGAAATACTTAACTACCTTATATACAACATATGCTTGTTTGTCAATGGCAGGATACTTTAATTATGGGCCTTGTAGGATGGCGCTCATAAAATAAACAAGCTTCTCATTTCCTTCAGTATCCTTTTGAGTTAATACGACCGCAATTGACAAATTAGAAGCAAAGGTCTAACGCAGGAAATATTTTCCATAATCTAGACCGAATAACGTAGGTGCATCAACAATAACCTGCTTAATTTGAGCGGAAGTGTCCTTTCCCCATCTATCCCATTTGTGTGTTGCGCCTTTCTTAATCATCTCTTGTATAAGCTTAACTATTTAGGCGTAATTAGAGATGAACTTTCTCAAGAAATTGATCTTTCCTAAGAAAGACTACATATCTTTCTTATTCACTAGAAGCAATATCTATGTAATAGATTTGACCCTCTTAGGATCAATTTATTTTCGCAATGATGTGCCCTAAGAGAGTCCCTTCATACACACCAAAGACGCTTTTCTTGGGATTAAGAGATATCCCATACTTTCGGAACCACTTAAATATCTGTTTTAGATGATGTACATGATTTGAAATTCTTTTGGAAAACACATTAACATCATCCAAATAAAAAACTATGCTCTCACTAATAAGGCCATGAAAAGCAATGTCCATTGCTTTTTGGAAAGTTGCGTTGACGTTGATAAGACCAAATGGCATCTTCTTGAAAGCAAATGTTCCCCATTTGGTCCTGAAGGTAGTCTTCAATCAATCGGGTTCTGCTACTAGCACTTGATTATAACCAGAGAAACCATCTAGTAGTGAGAACATATCAGACCCAAATACTATCTGGAGTATCTATTCCATGGATGGAACTGGATAATTGACCTTATCGGATGCCCGATTTAGATTAAAGAAATCTACACATAGCCTTATTTCATCAGACTTATTCTTAACTGGTACCAAATTGGAAACCCAATTTGAATGTCTGACGTGAAAAATGATCTGAGCATCCAACAACTTTCTCAATTCCTTCTGTATGAGGGGTTTTAGTGTTCGATGAACTTTCCATAGTTTATGTTGGAAAGGTTTTACCCCTTATTTTATACGAATGACGTGCTAGGTAATAAGAGTATCATATGTCTTTAAATCGTCATATGTCCATGCAAACACATCACGATACTATTTGAATAAGAAGATAAACGCTTTCCGTTCATATGGAGAAAAACAAGTATCGAGGTTCACATACTTCATATCTTCTTGAGTTCCCAGATTGACTTATTCAGATGATAACTTTTAACTCTAGTCTTTGTGTTAGTTGGTCCTCTAAATCAATTCTACGGGTCATATAACTTCTCCAGGGACTCTACACCTTTGGGCATATTGTTTACTTTTGTTACACTAGATGCCTCTTGCAAAGCCTGATTGTGCTCATCCTCTTCTATGGAAACATCTTTGAATACATCAACATTAGCCATAAAGTGTAGTGCCTGTTGGTCGTTATTGAAAACACATAAATTAGTGACATTTTCAGGTACAAATGGTTTATATACAATTTCAATAGAAAAGCCATTTTTCTATGGCGACATCCTAGCGGATGCATTTGCTAATGCATCTGCTGTGACATTTCTAACTCCAGGGAAAAAATTAATATTGAAAGCTTTTAAGTGATTAATTAAACACCATACCTCCTGCTAGTAGTTTTTATGATTCAGTGAAACATAGTGTATAATATATCGTACCTAAAGAGTGACCACCTTTGGGTCACCAATTACCAAGAGAATCTCTAGCTTCAGGTCAATATATTCCTTTAATTCGAGTACGAGTGCTTCATATTCGTTAGCATTATTAGTACATTCAAACTCTAGAAGACATGAAAGGATATGCTTCTTATTACGTGGGTCTAAAAGCACGCAACCGACTCTAGAGCTATCCTGTGTCTTTGAACCATCAAAATATAGAGTCCAACTATTATTAACTACTATGTTTCTTATACTATTATTAGTAATACTATGTACATCTATATTACATGATTCATTTGTACTAGTTGGAGAATATGGAAGGAGCTCCAGCTATGTATCTGGTGGAACGAGTGACGATTGTGCTTGATCACACCCGAGGTCAGTTTTAAGGAAACAATTTTCAAAAATTAAATCAACAAAATAAACAAGCTCATTGTGGCCCTCAAGTGGTGTCATAGTGTGTTTCATGTATGGCTCACTGTCCACTTGAATTAGGTTATTCCTTCCCTTGTAAGGAAGCCATAAATGTGACCAGTCGGTGGCAAAATACCCCTATAATTTACTAGACTAGTCTCTGCTGAGGAGTATGCCATAAGCTTTAGGCATGTCCATAATTACAATATTTATACGTTGGTGGGCTTGATCATCAGATGATAATAGGATCATAACATTTTTGAGCTACTTGGACTAGAGATCTGTCCAACTGAATGATCCGTGCATCGATTTTGTCCCATTTAGCGATTATTTTCTTTGCAACAGATAATGGCATTACGTTCACAAATGCATTGGAACATACTAAGAAATTATGGACATTGTAATTGAAAATTTTAAAAGTTAATAAAAACAAAGGGTAAAGAGTGTTAACATCTAATTTTACAACATTAACTATAGATTCAAGGGGACCAGATGACTTACTAGACACCTTTTGAGAGGAAGAAGCGTTATCACCTTACAAAGGATGTGAAAAATCTTGGAGGAGTAGCTCATGCCGGCCTGCTATCTTTGCCAGCTCATTTATTGAAATATTGGCACAAGTTTTGTTCAAATCCTAAACTATGTTATAATCAATTGTTTCACCTCTAGCAGGCATTGTTGAAGTGTCTAGAGGAGTGGCTTTATTTGATACTTTCAGAGGAATGGACTTAATATTGTTGCTGAATGAAGGGTTCTTGGAATTAGCTGCATTTCCAGACTTATTCTATGCATTCTGAGCATGATTAACCGATGGTGAGATCCATCGTAGCAATTTCTCCTTTAGTTTTTGTCTCATCACCTCCTAATTTGAAATGTTCCCTTTACTCCTCAAACTATATCGACCTTTTTTCTTTGGAGGAGGGTCTTCATTTTGTGGTTTTTCTTCAACATTATTCTTGTGAGCATTGTAGATGCAATCAAATGCATTCACTGCATGTTCAATACCTTTTCTCTCTTCAGCGACTGCAGGTTCCTCTATTTCTTCTGTTTGTTACATTTTCTCATCTTCTAGTAAGGAATCCACAATTTGTGTGGACATAGCATTCATGTTGTGGTTCCATTGTGGGCATGTATTTTCTCAATGATGTTCCTGGTAGAAAGAAAGTTAACTATCCATGCCCATACTTTCTATATTCAACATAACATTCGAACTCTGGGCAGACTTGGCGGGCTAATTGTTGCAATTATTATTACTATTATTCCTTCGAAAAGGGAAGTACTTGGGATGCTTGCTGCTAGTAAAAGACTCGCTTGATCTTTTCTTTAGTTCTGAAATTTCGTTGGTAAGTGCTTTCACCATCCTAGTCAAGCTTTCAATATCTGATGCGTCCTTTTCTTTAGCCTTACTTAAAGAAGGCTGAAACTTCCTACTGGTTTCTTTGGAGTCCTTTGAGTCATCATCATCAGTAATGACTCCAATAGCACACAAGTCTTTCTTGACGTCGATTTCCTCTACTAGTTTAATGCCAATGTTGCCTTTGTAGCCCTTTTAACGAATTGGTAATTTTAGTGGGAAAGGCAGTTGTTTAATAATAGATAGTAATAAAATCATGCTCTTGCGTTCCCGGGAGAAACTTATTCAATATATAATTGAACTTTTGATTAAATATTTTACCTTCTCCTTTTCCACCATCTTACTGTTTTTGATCTCTTTCAATAACATGGAAGGAGTCTTGTCATCGACAAATTTGTCTAGAAATAACTTCTTAAACTCCCCCCAACTATGGACAAAATTGACGGGCATACTATGGTACTGTGTTGCTGCTCTACCTTCTAATGTATAAGGGAAAATTCAGCAAGCAACATCATCATACCTTACTTCCAACATCCGTAGATGCATTTGGAAGTTTTCAAAGTGATCTTCTGCCTTTGTCTTCTTGTCTAGATCAAGAATTGATAATAACTTTTCCAGATGTCTAGGCATCTTATGAAGATTGTCTCGAAGAGTGAAAGGCCCTTGGGCCATCCAATCCAAGTCTTGATCGACCATGTCTTTGTCTTTGTGTTCCTCTTCCTTTTCAAAATCTGAGGAGTGTTTTCCTTCATCATCCAAATCGTAAAAAATGTCATCAGGAAGAAAAATGTCATCCTTGTACCCTTTGTTAATGGGTGTAAGTTGATCCCGTTGCACTGTATCATTTGAGGATTCTGCTAACTCTTCAAGAGTGGAAAAAACCAAATATTCCACTGTAGAAATTAATATGCCAGTAGGAGTTGTTTCTTTCTTCTTTCGGAAGTGCGGGAGATTCTGTGCATCCGGAATTGAAATGATAGCCTTTGCAAACTGATGTGTTATAGGTCGAAGTGCCTAGATTTGTTTGTAAGTAACCTTATATGCCAACTCCGGACTAGGCTGAGAAGACCCTCCTGCTTTGGGAATATGAGTTGGAATGGTGCTTAGAATGTTTCTACCTTGTCCAGAAGGTGAATTTTCTGGGTGTGTGGAGTTATCAACCATAAAAAATTGGCTTCCCTCCTTCTAGCGCCAAAATGTTGACAACGTTGGATACTGCCAACATACATGGGATCTCCCCGATATAAGGTCCCAATTATACCTCACACTGTTTGGTGTAGATTCCCATCTAGAATATGTCCCGAATATTGTTTACTTAAACATATGCCTTGGCTTAAGTTGTCAGTACGAGAGAGAAGCGCGTATGTGATTTTGAATGAGCAAGAGAGTGTGCCTTATGACTATTCGATTGTAGATGTATCAAGGTTCTCTTATTGCAAGGGGAAAATAAAGTGAGCCTCTAAGGGAGAAGTAATAGTACTATCCTAATGGAGACATACATTAATGAGAAAGACTCATCTCACATCAAGCGAAGTAGTTCACATAGATGTGATGATCATTATAAACATTACAACACACTTCCAATAAGTTGAGCACCAAAGTTGTCGAAATATTTTAATTACTCTAGTACACGTGAAAGCAAAACATGAATCATAAACATCCAAAGAATAGTCTCAAAAACATTCAAAAATCCATGTGTGGAAATATGTTGGCCTGGAAGGCTTCGATATTAAATACATAAATACAATGATCATCACTAGCTCCAATAGTGGAGCATTAGAGCCACTACTTGCTCCCCAAAAGTACTAACTCTCTCTCTCTTTAATGCCTTGTGGGAGAAGCCAAGGTTAAAAGTCCTTTACATGAGAAATGAGGATCATTTTATAACTTGAGGCATGACCTTTCATGACTCTCGAATTTCCAATTCCTAATGACCTTTGGACTTCTACAACCATTGGACTTCCAAATGACTTTTGGAATTACATACATGACTCTTGGTGTTACATGTCTTTTGGATTTCCATGAATCTTTTTTCCATACATGACTCTTGGACCTCTACTTGCTTGTCTTTACAATGATTACAAGATTACATCATAACTTCCACATCATCATGTGATGAATGCATGCCATGCCACTATCCTTGGTGACTGGGACTAATAGTGACTGATCACATGGATTTTCTTCAGTGGTGATATGGATGTCACTCTTGTCTTCATTCTTTATACAACTTCTGATCATTGATTCCTTCACCCTCCAAAGGGTCTTTGATCTTGGAGTCTTTAGGGTGTTTCGATCATCAAGATTTCATTGTGTTATTTGTTCTTTGACGCTTCCTTTGTTTGTATCTTGGCCTGATATTCCTCATTCGTGCTTTCCATGCTATTTTTGGAACACTTGTATCTGCAATCACTCATGAAAAGCAACCATCAACATGAAAATATCCTATTTTAGCATGTTTTATGCATATTTTCCGCTCATTCCTTTTTAGTGCACTTAAAATGGAGGAGAGCTTCTCGACGCGTTGGTGCACTTCAAAGGGCTGAAGAGCTAAAGAGGGGAGGCTTCAGGGCTTTGGCATGTGCTATTACGCTCAAGAGGAAGAGACAATCAAGGAAGTTCACATTATGCAAGTCCAAAGGATGAAGGGGAAGGCTTCGGGCTTCCCAAGTGCACTGTGCGCTCAAGGGAGAGAGGGAGGGTGCAGGGTGCAATCCTGAAGGATAACGGGGGAAGGCTTCAGACCTTTAGGGTGCGCTCTTGTGGCCAAGAGGCCCTAGAGGGAACATGGCGCAAATATAAAGGTTGAAAGGTGAAGCTTCGTGCCTTTGGAGTGCAGTCATGCGCTCAAAAGGTCTAGAGGGTGCATGGCGCATTATGGAAGGTTGAAGGGTTAAGCTTAAGGCCTTGAGGGTGCGCTCATATGCTCAAGGTGATCCATACTTATGCAGGGATGCAAAAAAAATAGATATAAACATAAACACAAATATGCAGTAGAAATAAAACTTCATTTCATTAATATCAAAGAACTGAAATATGCTTACAGACAGAATGCAAATAAACTAGCTCGGGCAATGGTAGCTTATCTTTGAGAAGAGATGTGGTAGATACATGTCTATGAAATATGTTACAATGAGGCTCAAGGGCCATTTTATTATTGAACAAGAAATAAAAACCATAAACAACCAAAACCATAATCCCATGAGATGAAACACCAAGAGTTTGTGGGCCCTGTTGGGGTTAGTTTGGCAGCCAACTTCCTGGGGTCGTAGCTTGGTCATATGATCTCTGTTTGGTGCGTATGATACCTTGCTGGAAAGATATCTCTGGGTACTACAAGATTTTCCATAAGGTCTTTCCTATGGGCTTGTTGCGGTCCTAAAAAAAATGTCGTTTAGGGGGTCAAAACAACTCTAGAAGTTTAGGATCCGAAAAACTGCTAAAAATAGTAAATGCTGCTATAATCAAGGAAACAGATGAAACCGACTGGAGGTATACGTGGAATAGGTGGGTGGCCACCAATATCCGCCTGTATCACAAGGAAGGTGCATTCCTTCGGGTCAAAGGAGTGCATTCAAGGAATACTTAGTTTCTTGAAGGGCGGAGTTCAGAACAAAGAAGGGGAATGGCTTGAGGAGTGCGCTTTGCGCTCTTGGTGGGCGCATGACGTACTTCTGAACAACAAAGGATTCTTGATCAAGGCTTCTGAGTGCGCTCATGCGCTCTTGGCCTTAATGGGTTTGCTTTGAAACCAAAATTTTCCTAATTTTGGAAGATAGGAAAAAGGGTGAACATGATGAGTATTAGACATAAAACCTTGTGCAACACATTCCCCAAGTACAACAAGTCAAGTGCGTGTGACTGCAACCAAAAAGTGTCGTTTTACAACAACAAAGATGTTGCGACCAATGAAATACACCAAAAATGTTCTAATCAATGTGACGACACTTGAGACCACTCAAGAGCATTTGAACACATAGAACGACATGAAACAACACTTGATGATGAAGGTGACACTTAACACGACAATAAGATAGACTCCAAAATTTAAATGTAGTGAATTTTTTGGAGAATGTTGTAATAGTGGCAACAAAATAATACATATTTTTTGTATTTATGTTTTATATAGATGAATATTAATATAATTGATAATTTATTAGATTTTATAATTAAAAACATAAATATGTTAATGTACGTAAACTTTTTTTTTTGGGATTTTAGATTTGGATAAGAACGTCAAATATAATGTTATACCATATAGTAAATTCAACTTAAATTGAACTTATTATTAAAAAATCATTTTTAAATAATATTAAAATAAAATACATATATATTTTTAAATCAAAATTATCACATGGTTTTGGTTACTTTTAAAGTTTTAAGGGGGGAAGGGCATCCCCGCTGAAGAAGCAACATATACAATATATACATCATCTGTACATCAGAATTGATACCAATATCAGTTGCACGCAGGCAACTCAGCATACCGACGAAGTGGCGAAATGCAATGTTACAAATCGATGTAGAGCAACGCATCATGCAACCGTGAATCAAACCCAAGTGGGGTGCCGAAAACCGACCATCGTGACCACCAGGCCAAACGACCACGTGCTTGGTTACTTTTAAAGTTATAAGTACATGGCATTTGATACTCTCGAATGCTTATTTTTAAAATACAAATTTCTTTTAGTTTTGCGCCAATTTATATTACGTATCTACCACTAAGGAAATGGAATGAATCTACCCCTATGACAATTCGAAGTGGAAAGGACATCCCCTTCTATAGTGTCTGGAGGTTGCTCAACTGGTCGATCTTTAGCGTTACAAACAATTACTGTGATAAATGAATGACATTTTTATCATGCATAATTTGAAAACCATGTAGTGATTTGACGTACTATATATTTTGCTACGGGTGCCACTCATATCAATCTCCCCAATATCAAATTCGTCCCCACGCGCCATTGAACGGGGTTCGTTAACTAGGTACACCATCTCCCTTTAGATCCGGAAGAGACTTTGGCTCTGCAACTTCCTTCTATTGTCGTGAGAAGCCATGATTTTTCTTTTGTTCATTACGTTGTCAAATTGAGTGACAAAAAATATAGGTTGTGAATGTACGAATCTGAAAGAGTATCAAAATATAAATTTATCAAATAGAGTAAATTAGCAATTGCCCTTAAAAGGTGTAAAGTAAGTTGATAAGATTACCAAGTCAGAAAAAGTTATAGATCAAAAGACTATATGCACTGGGATGCTTTTGAATACAAAAAGGGCGAGTTGCACCAATATTTGGTAGCACTCCATTTCTGTGAAGCTCTCTTTGAGGACATTGCATACGTCAAGGAGCTTTAACCCTATAGTCCAACTAGTCCATTTTTTATTTTATTTTTTTCACCCAAAAGAAACTCCAATTTTGTTATTGTTTTGGCGATAAAGGAATTACTCTCATATCAATGCTTTAGATTATGTGAAAACAACATCTAACTTATATTTCTAAGTACAATAAATATTTGTAATACAATAAAAACAAATTACAATATGCAAAGCAAGCAATCACTATGCAACATAATTTCCCATAATTAAATACATTTAAAATAATACCTTAATACCCAATTAATCAATAGTTACCAAAAACATACATCTCAAATCAATACAATATGCAAAGCAAACAATCCACTATACAACTTAATTTCCCATAATTAAGTACATTTAAAATAATACCTTAATACCCAATCAATCAATAATGACCACAAACATACATCTCAGGTCAATAATTAAAGTTATTTCAAAACGAACAACCACACAACTTAATCTAGCATAATTCATCCCTTTCATAGATTGGAGAAATTAATTACATTTAAAAAACTTTCTGGTGCAAAATCTTGATTGAAAATTACCTTTTATCATGGGCAATTAATTATATTTAAAATGATTTTAGGAAATTGATAATATTTAAAATACTTCTATAGTACAATCCTAGCAGTGAGTTTCTATTAAAAGAAATTTAATGGAAACCTAATATTGTACTGTGAAAATGAAAAGTGGGGCATGTCATGAAATGAGAGCATCGTGGGATATATCATCTAGTTCCTTAATTTTCTTGTCATTTTTCTACAACAAATTAAACATTTTATGTGTTTTTTTTGGTGGATAAGGATTATTTTTTTGTGTCCAAGATTCTACCAAAAGTTAGAAGATGTATGTTTTAGGGATATTGGATGTTGTTATTTTATGTCAAAGATTTTGACCAAAAGTTGAATAATCTCACTAAAATTGAAACAACCAAAACATATACGTGCTACCTTTGAGAAGTTATCCTTCAATTTGGGCTACTATCATAACTATACCTTCCTTTTCGTGGGAAATAGATAGGATTACGTTATTTAATTTATTTTCAAACAAATAAGTAATATTGATTGAGATTCAAAAACACCTTAACAAAGTTATACCCTAATCATTATCAACCTTCCTGGTTATACCCTGTCACCAACTAGGATGAACAACAGGTCTCCTTGTCAAGTTTCTAGCAATATAGTTATGGTATAAGATAAACTAATAAGACTATCTAAAGGGGGAAATGGGTCTCATGGGCGCTTATAATCCAGTTCATTTAAAGTCAAATTTCAGGCTCAATAGTTAATGATAAGCAAGAGTTGATGATAGAAGCTTTAATATCTTGAAAAACATGAGTGTCTCTACATAACCAAGTTCATTATTTCTATATGCTCATGCCCATCAACGCTAAAGCTCACTTAGATCCGGTACCACGAGAACTTAAAATTAGTTCAAAGATAAAGTTGATTAATAACTCTTGACAACTTGTAAGATAATATCCATTATTATTAAAACACTATGTGACCATGGGAAACATGTAGGTAACGAGAAATGAAGCTAGAGAGCTTCATGAGATAACATAAATCTACATCTGGATATATCATGCATATAAAACTGATATATCATGCATATAAAACTGATTAGTAACATGAGGTCCCCTCTCATAATATATTATGCATATCAAAATCATTAGTAACGTACTTATGCAACATCGAGAGAAAAGGGGAAATAGGATGAGTAGGCGATCTCTTATGGTCTCCTGGCAATATTTCTGGTGTGGTGATATAGTTATAACATAAGATAACCTAATAAAACTAATTTGGGAAAATTGACCTTTAAGGGGAACTCCGAATAATCCAATTTAAATACTGTCAAATTTTAGCCTGAATAGTTCATTACAAGAAAGTGTTGATGATGGGAACTTTAAAATTTTGTCAATAGTTAGGGTCTTTGCTCGACCAACTTCATCCAATTCATACACTCATGTCCACAATCACTATATCTCATTTAGTTCCTTTCCCATGAGAATTTAAAATTGCAAAGATAAATTTAAGCATGAGCTCTTGACATCTCAAGAATGGCAAGTGCAAGGGTGGAGTTCTCTTTCATCCTAGAGGAAATCAAGAAATTCAAGGAAATCACAATATTGGGAGAATTATCACCACCTGTCTTCACACCAGTGCATCCCACAAAAAAGGTTGGTTGCAACAATTAATTCTTTAAATAAAAAAAATGCGGCATCTCATTTTGAATCCATTCATTTTATCATGTGTTAAGGATCAACAACCACTTGGATGACAAGTTAGCAAATGTTCAAGACACTTTGGGTGAAGGTAGAATAAGTGCAAAACATGAGGCTCTAATCCCAAAGATCCTCCCCTGAATTATTATGCATTTATTTCTTTATGACAGAGCTAGACAAGTGGCTACACTCACATGCACTAGATGACAGATACTATTTGCTTCTTACTTCTCCTTCCTCTTCATTTGGCACTCTAGAGGCAATGGAGCTATTATTTCAGATCATGAGAGGCTCTTTGTTTCTGTGTGGGATGGTTGGTATGTAGTGATATGGTAAATGTTTATCTTCAAAGTTTGATTTTTTTGGCTTGTTTTTTTCGGTTGAGACAAGATTCTTCAGAGTAGGGAAAGAAGTCCCGCCCCCACAGAATCCCTAGAGACAATCGTGCAGTGTAGGGGAAAGAGGTGTGTAATGTGTGATTTGGTCAAGATTCAATGATATATGAGGGTTATAGAGAGGGATTATGGATGGAAATGACCAAGGAAGCTTTGCATTGGAGTGACTAGCACTCTTGAGTGGCAAATATTCTTTAGGTTGATACTTAGGAAAGAGCAAGGCATGTGATTTAGCTGAAGGCTCCAATTCAATATTTGACAAAGATAAAAACCAAAATTTAGACCCATATGCTGACCCATGAGACAAATTACTTATTCATGGTTGAGCAGTTGGAGCAGTGGCAACCAGGCTTGGGAATATTGAGATATGTTGAACTTTGCTCTATTGGGTAATCTCTCTTTCTCTCCTCTAGGTCAACCTACAATGCCTTAGGAAACAAATCAAGGAGACAACCCAGAAACAACTACGCTAGACATTCCTCAAGCAACAATTACAGATGTGGAAGGTCTTCCGGGCTCAGCTGAAGATCTCCAGGTTACTAAAGGGGTCCTTCATGGAACAGCTTTTTAAGTTTCTTTAGATTTCAGTATGTTTTGTAAGTTATGGGACAATATCTAAGGCAATACTCTCACCATATACTGATATTAAGGTGACAAATAAATTCTATAGTGACCGTTATTTCCAGTATTGGACATTCAATGGCTAGCTATGCTGTGACTCCTTTTCTATTATAAGTTTATCCATTATTTTTTAAAACAAAAATCTGCCGACAACTCTTAAGATGGTTATTAATATCCATTATTATCAAAATACTACGTTACTAGAAATGGAAAATAGGAATATAAAAAGAAATAGGCTAGAGAGCATTAAGAGATAAGAAACATGAACCTCATCCACACATCTTATGCATACAAATTGATGAGTAACATGAAAACCTCATCCATCTATATTATGCATAAAGAATTCATTAGTAATGAATTGTCATAGTGCCAAAATGGGAAGGATAACAACATATAAAACATGTCTCCTGGTCAGATTTATGGTAACATAGTTCAACAACTAAAAAACTCACAAATTCTATGAAAAGTCAAGGCTAATAGCAATTGGTAGATGTTTTTGGTAAGAAGAATAAGTGATTCTTGAAAAATCCACCGGTAAAGAAAGAAAAAATTAATTGTTTTTTCAAAATTTAAAAATAAAACAAAACCCCCAAAATATATTCAAGAAACCTAAGATAAACAGATAATAAATTTGCACCTTGGTGGCATCGTTGAAAGATATTGGTTGGTAGAGAAGAGCATATATGTGCTTCTTGGAGAGAAAATGGGGCTCTGAGATGAACAATTTAGAGAGCATCTCCTGGTAACATATGGGCAATTTATGCTCCCACACATAATCACAGGAAGATGCACCCTTGAAGGTCCACTTGAGACTAGCAAGCTTGCATATGTCAATCGGACCCAAATGCTCGAAAATCCTTGCGACAAATCTCTCTGGTATATCAACCAACCCTGGATACAACGTCTCTACCTCTCCTCTATAGGGTCGTGAGGGGTTCCCACCCATTAACCCACGCGAATGACAACACAGTCAATTGTTAAAGTAAGGGAGACCGAGGTTTGGTAAGGCCAAGAAGGATAGGATGAAGGATTACAGATGCCCAAGACGTTAGCTAAGGACTAGGATAGAGTATAACTAAGAAGTTTGAAAACTTTATATGAGGAATGACAACCTGAATAATGTGCGCGTCGGTGCTTGGGAATCCTTAGAGAAGAGGGAGTGTAGTCCCACAGAGGGAAGGTGTCCAAACACTCATCCATCAATCTACTAAACAAGAATGGGTCAATGAGGCAACCATGTCTGAAGAAGGAATCCAATAGGCTCAAACCCTTTAGCTCAGACTGCATCTTTGCAACTTTATTCCCTTTTCCCCTTGGTTGAAGATTGTTACAATCACCATAGCCGACAATACTGTGCAATACACACCATTGCCTGTTAGAAACAAAGTTTGGAAGCAATAGATTTGATAATGATATTTGATAAAAATGAAAAGAAATTATTGAATAGTTTGCTCAAAGAAGATATGAGATATGTGCGAGTTGCGGGGAACCATACCTCATAAAAATGGAAAGATGAACCATATTTGATAAAAATGGAAAGAAATTACCGAATAGTTCTCTCAAAGAACATATGAGATATATGTGAGTCATGGGGAACCATAACTGATAAAAATGGAAAGATGAACCATAAATGTCAATTTTTTATTGGGAGGAGGAGGACGAAAATAAAGATCTATGATTGGATGGATCTGCCTAGCCAAAGCCTGCAGAGGAACACTTATCGACGTAATTATTAATTTTTTAATTTTTTTTTTCCCTTTTTCCTTTCTTAAATGTAAAGGAATTGGTAATTCAAGAAGATTATATAGCGTATGTCCATGTTTAAAAAGAATTAGCTATAATTATAAATACTATGTTAAAAATAAATTTGTTAATGAGATTTTCATTATTATGTTTCCTTCTCAATTGCTAATTTGAGAGGATTATATAGGGTATTTCCTAATAATTCAACACAATTTGTACATTCATAAGCATAAATCAGGACAAGTTTTTTGTTCAAATTCTAAACCAAGGATTAATTGAGTTGGGAAAATAACCTTGCATTTATTATGGACAAAGAAAATTAACAACAACACCCATACAATTCTCAATCTTTTGAATTATTATGTCACTGTGGTTGATACAAAAAAGCAAAATGTAGTGACATGCCACCATGTGGCTCTTGTTTTACAATTGTATGCATAGGTATAATGTCCACATGATATAAAGGTGAACACCCACTTAATCATATATCAATATGAATTGATATATGGCAACATTAAATGTTGGTCCAATCCATTTATAATAAAGATGCTTAATTTTTGAATAAAAAATGTCATGATGAGAGATAAAGACGTTGAGTGCAAAACTTGAAAACATGTTTGTTCTTCAAGAGCTTTGATCCCTCTTGGCACTTGATAAATCTAGAGTTATGATCGATCTAGGCTGGTATATATATATATATATATATATATATATATCTATATATATATATATATATATATATATATATATATATATATATTTCCACTGGGAAAATCATAATCTTTCATTAACTTTGAAAAATTACATATTGTAGATGCATTGTGCATATGTTGTAAGTTCTTCTGCCACATGTGGGCATAGTTATATGTCTATTATGTCTGTTCAAAAGCAAAAATCATCACGCAGGATGTTCCTTGTTGATCTGTTATATATACATATTGCCACGCAGGGCTTCTGGTATGTAATACTATCATCTATGTACAAAATGTTCAAAAAATATCATTTTTCAGATCTGTATCTCATGGGCTGGCTGCCCTGTGATAGTGTGTATTATATATATATATATATATATATATATATATATATATATATATATATATATATATATATATATATATATATATATAATGTTCCCAATTTTTGTGAGTGCAAAATTCACTAAGGAGTTTTTCTAATTTTTGGTGATATTAAATAAAAAGGGGAGAATATTATTTTGTGGGAGAAAAGTGGAAATTATTATTTTAATGAAGAATGGTGGCAAACTAATATTTTATTAGTGGAAGGTGGGGACCACCAAGAGAGAGGACTAGCAATTATAAATAGAGCTTGGAGGCCTCCATTTGGTATCTTTTATCATTTGACAATTCAACATTAGTTCTCTTGAGCTACTTAGCCAAGACAACCGTGCTGTTCAGCACAAGGAATTTCTTAGAGGGAATTCCACCTTCATTTCGGAGAAATTCAAGTGTCTCCCTAGTGAGGCAATTTGGGGAGCTCAATTTAGAGTTTCCATTGGGCATATTTGCAATTTATTTAAGTTGGGATGAGTTGAGAGAATTATTCAGGCCGAAATTCTACATTTCTGGAAGTGCGCAAGGGTTGGAGGAATAGAGGTTGAGGAGAGATAAAGGTTGAAGATTGGAGGCATTCTTCAGGGGAGAATTTAGCCAAAGTTGGGAGAGATTTCTAGTGGTGGATTTGGTCTTAATTCAATAGTATTAGTTTTGTGGGGCGTTTTCTGACCAAATTGGGCAATTTGCACTTATTGGGGGTCACCGGGGATTGGTGGATTCAACCAAAACCCTTTCTGGGTTTTGTGGGTTTATTGAGAGGAGTCTATAGATAATTTTATAGAATTTTTTGGGGCGATATTCAAACTTGAAATCCTAATTCTCATAGCAAGGCGAATTGCTAGTTAGTTGGGAATTTGCACCATTTTGTGGGTTCGACTTTGGCTTGGAGATAGGCCAAACCCTTTTTGGGTTTTGGGCAAGGAGAACTGTCCTAATTTTATAGAATTTTTTGGGCACTCTAGTGTTGAAAAATTAGAGGGCGAAGTCCAGCAATAGTACAATTTTGGAGTAGCAATGCAGTTTTCTAGAGGAGCTTTCTATTATGGTTGTTGAGATTTCTTGTATTCATCACTTGGTGCTTGTAGTTTGCCTTTTGCAATCGCAAGTGCATTTTCTCCAACTCATTTGTACCACAACACTATTATTAATAAAATCTTGGCCAGTTTGTGGATTTAGAAATATTTCTAGTTTATGTGTATGCATTTTTGAAAAATTCTATGATATTATCTTTGCATGACTTTGTTATCATTGTAAAATTTCCATTAGGAATATTACAGTGGTATCAGAGCACGATTTTGGCTAGTTGTGGAGTAGCTATCAAGATCATGGAAGATTTGGGCATGTATGCACTATGATGGGTGAACTATAGACAAACCCATGGCTAAAGGGAGAGTGAGTATCATTGAGGGAAAAATGATCCTCACCCACTTTGATGGTTCAATTAGGAGTTCTGTGAAAAAATGGGTACAATAATTGGACACATGTTTTTGGCTAAACCCCATGAGGGAGGTAGATGCTATTAGACATGTCACTTTGCACTTGGATGAAGATGTTATGGAATGATGGTACCGAGGGATGATCCCTTTGGGTCATGTACGTATCACATCCTACAAAGAGTTCACACAGAGGCTTGTGGAGAGATTTGATCAAAAGGGCACCAGACCCCCTCAAAGGGAGTGGATAGGACGAGGAAAGCTAGAGGATGAGACTAGGAGGCATTTCTACTGGTGGAGACCAGGCTTTAGATGTCAGAAGCTCAAGGAGGAGGTTGAGCAGGAGGACACACAAGATGGTGAGGGGCACATCAATATACCCAGTGTGGCGCAGGAGTCACCATTGTTGGAGGCCTCTTTGGTACCTCCAGCTGACACCTCGGTTGAGGGAGTAGAGAATACGCTTAGAGGGCCATCTATTGATGAGATTTCAACAATCGATGAGGTACCCAGTGCTATGACCTAGTTTCTAGATGATGGCCACCCGCAATAGGTTGATGAGGTGCTTGGAGGCATACTTGTCATTGAGGAGGTACCATAAGAGACGGAAGGGTCCAGAGTGGTGACCAAGTTTACAGAGGATAACCGCCCTCCACAGTTTCATTAGTTCTAGGCTAGCCTTCTAGCATTGAGAAAGAAGGCCACGATAGTGCAAGAGGCTATTCTACAGTAGAACGAGGAGTTGGAGGGCATGAGAGCGGTTTGTGCTGAGTCAGCGACCAAACTGACTCGCGTTGGGGAACGGTTGGGTTCCCTAATGGTTTAGTTGGAGTGCACATTGGAGCGATGGGGCAACCCTATTCAAACATTACAGGTCAGTAGAACTAGCAGATTACCACTACACATTGGAGAGGAAGAGGCAGAGTCACCTCGACATATTTTATGTGTGTACCCGGATGGTGAGATGAGGCGACATGAGTTGCGCAGGGTGCATCCTTGGCAGGATGGAGGGTTAGTTCCATGTACGAGAGTTTATGCTCTCAATCCTTCCCTTGGGGTTGGATGACGAGAGATATTGAGTTAGTATCTAGTGGAGATGGCTAGGAGGTTAGATGCATCCATGGCCACAGCTCAGCGGAGGCTGTGGATTACCAGGGGAGCTCGAGGGCCAGATTGTTGTTGGGATCTAGGTGGGATTCCTCATCAAATCGTGGAGTTGGTAGGTCATGGTAGCAACTATGTGATGGACTCGGTGGTTGGGTGCACACACCTTTTCATATCCCCTTTAGAGTTCCTAACAACACTAGTGACAAGATGGATTGGCAGAGGAGCAGGAAAATGGCATATTGATTGTACATGGAGTCACAGGCTGATTAGCCTACTTTGGCAAGAGCTGGTAGGAGGAGGTGGAATCGGCAGACCACTGGACAGGGCATTACATGGAGACAATGCTCTCTCATTGGTATATTAGACACTCGAGCTACTAAGGATAGCCACAATAGTGTCATTCCCATTAGCATGTGAGGAGTCAGACCGCTCAGGTCTTTCAGAGAAGATGGGGAGATGTAGCCCACATCATGGAGAGATTACTAACAGAGTGGTGGATGCGTTGACACATGCAGGATCACATATGATACAGGGTGGTACAACAGTAAGCAGTGGTACCCATGGGTGCACAAGGATATGCCGCAGAGTCCAGTCTTATGCAAAGGGATGCAACTTGATGCATACAGACCCAATTTTAGAACCTAGCATCTAATGTTGTATAGAGGTGTGAAGTGATGAGAAGTGGCTTGCAGAGGGGCATATGGTGTTACACAACGAGGTCTTGGAGGGTTTCCTCCAAGGAGACTTATGGAAGGGGACATCGGGCATACCTTTGGGTGTACTTCACCCAGGATCGACAGGGACACAAATGAGCAATACTTGATGGCATCCATGGGGACTCACATGCTTGTCCTTCTTATACATCACTTATAGGCACAAACGATTTGACTGTTGTCCTTTGACACTCTAGGCGTGAACACCTGGGGACAGGGAGCTCACCTAAGATATTGGGATGACACTCAACACACTAGGGGAGAGAATTCTTAGTGGTGGCATTGGGTCAGTGCACAAGTTGACAACCACAGGTTGTGAGGTGAGGTGATCATCTGTAGGGGTGGCATATCGTTCATCATTGAGCCTACGTATTAGGAGCAGGTCACGAGGGAGACATGTGTCACTCTTCCACAAGACATGTCAGGACCATGCATGAGCAGAGGATACCATGTACGATTGAGGTAACTTTCTAGTATGTGTCCAACTTCCAGACATTGTATTGGCACATTATCAAGAGGGTGGATGGAAGACTCAGTGGTGATGGTTGGCAGGAGCGAGATGGGTCTGCATACACTGAGTCGATTGGAAGTATCAGATACCCATCTATTGGCTGCCTTCAAGGGGTAGTTATTTGGCACATGTGGCTTCCAACAATCGTCGGTACTATGTAGTGGCAGGCATAAGGCAATTTAGCATGCATCAGATTAGTTCATGATATATGGGGCCTATATGTCAGTTTCATGCAGGGATTAGGGACGAGGAAGAAACAGATTCCAACAGTTGTTAGAGCTATGCTGCAGCAGGTCTGGTTATGGGATCCAAGGATTGAGTTGATTGATAGGACACTCCATTCTATGATGAGTAGGTTCATGGGAGAGAGTGATCTAGTTCACCTTGGGTGTGACACATGGGAGATTGTTGAAACATCCATTGTATGGCGAGGTATATTTATCCTGTCACTGCTCAGGATTGAGATTGACAGTGGATGGGTGGAAATTTATATCATGGAGATGCCTGGGTAGAATAAGCTTGGCCTTCATAGATATCCCACCACCAGGTTTCGAGAGGGGAGGATACAGTCTGAGCATGATGGGAAGTTTGTTAAGTTAGAGTGGCATAGCGTCAGCATGGTGGCACCCTTCTGAGACTAGCATGGGATCCAGGTACAACTGGATTTGATGATTCATCTACCCTTAGGGGTAAGATGCTTTCTACAGGGTGAGATCATTCAAATATTCCATTGGAATCTGGTGATTCGCTGTTGACATGGGGATCGCCACTAGTATGGTAGGATGTTCAACAATGAGGAGTGGTTCAGTGTCACATTTGGGACCCTGGCATTGGCTAGGCCAACATTTGGAGTAGTAGGATATTGCTTGAGGACAAGCAATTTTTGGCGGGGAGAATTGTAATGTTCCCAATTTTTGTGAGTGCAAAATTGACTAAGGAGCTTTGCCAATTTTTGGTGATATTAAATAAAAAGAAGAAAATATTATTTTGTGAGAGAAAAGTGAAAATTATTATTTTAATGAAGAATGGTGGAAAAGTAATATTTTATTAGTGGAAGGTGGGCACCACCAAGGGAGAAGACTAACAACTATAAATAGAGGTTGGAGACCTCCATTTGGTATCTTTGATCATTTGACAATTCAACATTAGTTCTCTTGAGCTGCTTAGCCAAGACAACCGTGTTGTTCAATACAAGGAATTTCTGAGTGGGAATTCCATCCTCATTTCGTAGAACTTCGAGTGTCCCCCTAGTGAGATAATTTGGGGAGCTCAATTTAGATTTTCCATTGGGCATATTTGCAAGTTATTTCAACTGGGTTGAGTTGAGAGAATTCTTGGGGCTGAAATTCTACATTTCTGGAAGTGCACAGGGGTTGGAGGAATAGAGGTTGAGGAGAGATAAAGGTCGAAGATTAGAGGTATTCCTCAGGGGAGAATTTAGCTAAAGTTGGGAGAGATTTCCAGTGGTAGATTTGGGCTTAATTCAACAATATTAGTTTTGTGGGGCATTTTCTGGCCAAATTGGGCAATTTGCGCTTATTGGGGGTCACCGAGGATTGGTGGATTCAACCAAAATCCTTTCTAGGTTTTTGTGGGTTTATTGAGAGGAGCTTATAGATAAATTTACAGAATTTTTCAGGCGATATTCTGACCTGAAATCCTAATTCTTATAGCAAGGCGAATTGCTAGTTCGCTGGGGAATATGCACCATTTTGTGGGTTCAAATTTGGCTTGGAGATAGGCCAAACCCTTTCTGGGTTTTTCTGGGTTTTGGGCAAAGAGCACTCTCCTAATTTTATAGAATTTTCTGGGAAATATAGTGTGGGAAAATCAAGGTGTGAAGTCAAGCAGCAGTACAGTTTTGGAGCAGTAACGTAGTTTTTTAGAGCAACTTGTTATTATAGTTGTTGAGCTTTCTTGTATTCATCACCCGGTGCTTGTATCTTGCCTTATGCAAGCCCAGGTGCATTTTCTCCAACTCATTTGTACCACAATTGTATTATTAATAAAATCTTGTCCAGTTTGTGGATTTGAAGATATTTCTAGTTTATGTGTATGCATTTTTGAAAATTTATGTGTTATTATCTTTGCATGACTTTGTTATCATTGTAAAATTTCCATTAGGAATATTACAATCTATATATATATATATATATATATATATATATATATATATATATATATATATATATATATATATATATATATTCTTGTCACTAAAGCTATTCTTGAAAATTTATGTGTTATTATCTTTGCATGACTTTGTTATCATTGTAAAATTTCCATTAGGAATATTACAATATATATATATATATATATATATATGTATATATATATATATATATATATATATATATATATATATATATATATTCTTGTCACTAAAGCTATTTTATTTCAATGACCATTCATGGCCCAAAGACAAATTATAAAGGAGTCTCCACACTTTTAAATAAGCTATATTACATAAGAATACCATTGACAAAACCATGGGTTGTCAAAACTTGGAGACCAAAAACCACTTACTATAAATTGACTCTGTGACCTTATTTTTTTTCTTAATAAAAAAATCGTAACTTTCTATTAAGGCAAAAAGCTACATGTTGTGTATGCATTAAAATGCATTCAAGTTCATTTTTGGTGTATAATCTACAAAAATATAAGCAGGTCTTTTATATACAAGCCCTTTTAACATCAACAGATACATCTGATATGGATAGTTCTTGACTGAGTCAAATATAAACAAAAATAAAACGATATGATCTGCACTACATTTCGTCCTCAACATGCTGCTAGGAGAAACTGATAAAAAAATATAATAGATATGTTAAAACTAGAAATATTGCCTGCAAAATGACCCGTGTGGATCAAAATAGACTAGTCCATGATGAAATGGTGATGATAGAACTCCCTAACTGTCCTAGCTATGTGCTCCATGATCTCCTAAGTACCCACAAGCCGTCGAATTCCCTCTTTAGATAAGAGGTCTGCTGTAGTGTTCCATTCCCTGTAGAAATGGAAATAAGTAACGAATTCAAATCCCTATTTTAACTGTACCACTTCTTTTATAATTAGTAGTAGTGTGTGATTGTGACATCGTTGTGATCCATTGAACTAATTAGTATTGTTTAAAGAGTCACTGTAAACTTAGAGAGAGTGACATTTGTTTTCCAAAGCCCAACATAATAGAGGTTGGAGAGAGAAGCTCAACGAAATTAATGGATCCTATGCCTAGGCCAATCTTTGATTTCATATAATGTTGTTAAGTTATGTATAGGAGCGGACCACCTCCACATATTTCATCTTCATTAGAGGCTCCATCAAAGTATGACCAAGGTATCTTCTTGTTTATCAATTCTTCATTTATGATGTGAGGTGGATGGTGTTGTTCTTTTGAAGGAAGGAGTACATAAATTGAGGTAATTTGTGTAGATATAAGATCTGGAGCTGACGTGTCTTTAAATATAAATTTATTTCTTTCTAGCCAAACCCCTCAGCCTATGTTACCAAAAACGGGACGGTAGCGAGGGTTTCTGGAAAAAACGCACAAGAAATGGAATAGGACGGAAAACACATTTTCTACGTCCGTTCTGGTCTTCATGGTCAGCACTCAGAATTTAACTTTCATTACCTGTTTGGGAGGTGGTTTGGGGTGTGTATGTTCAACAATGCACGTCGAAGAATATATAATGACGATTTGAGCGATTACACTAATATTCCCAGACAAGGAATCTATAGTTTGATTGAAAGCACATAGTTTCATTGCAGATGTCGCTTCAATTACCAATTTGGACCAAAGCTTATTTACAATCGGGATTTGTGGCATTTCCCATTACATTAATGTATTTTCCATTATTTCCCATTTTTCTGATGAAGCTATAGTTTTTATCACTCAAATAGCATACCTCAAGCCAAACTCTACAACCAACATCAATCCTACAAAGATTTTTAATGTTAGAAGTTACTAATTTGGAGAAGATATAAGAGTCCACTGTTATATCTCCCTGCATTGTAGTAGGTCATAAGAGTCCACTGTTATATCTCCCTGCATTGTAGCAGGTCATAAGAGTCCACTGTTGTATCTCCCTTGGAGCAGGGTCATATATTCGGCCCGGGTTCTGGCCATACACACTAATCCATTATGGGTAAATCATAAATGGGATGATTACATTTTCAGCTACGTAAATGAATGTTTTGTTTCATGTTTTATTTATATTTTCTTATTTTTTCTCTCTCCTCGTTTCTTGAATGCGAAACTTCTGAATTCGGTTTCTCGTCTCTCCTCTCGTTCTTGTTTCTTGTTTCCTTTCCTGTTTCTCGTTTCTGGTAACATAGACCCCAACATATCGGGGGCATAATAATTCTGAGGGTATTGCTATTAGTTGAATCCCACCCAAACTTACATTCCTCCAAAAACGTATCTCCCCTCCAGTCTAGGTGGAAATCTAGGAGTTGTTTGGTTTTTTTACCAAATATTCAATGCAAAGGGACTTTGTAGAAAAAGACGTGCGACATATTCATCCTTACACAGTATGCACCATTTTGGACTTTCCTTGCAACAATTTTGTAGGTTGCCCCATGGAGGAATCTTATTGTTGATTATACACCCCAAAAAAAGTCTTGGCTTAGCGGGATAAGTGAGTTTCCATATGCACTTCCACCACCATTCTCGATTTACCCCTTCTCTTCCAACTATTAGATGGGTATGACTAGTTTTTGTGGTGTAAGATCTTATCGGAGAAAAAACCAATCTAAGAGAATCTTCCCTGTCTGTAATTTTGACATGAGATCCTTTGAGGGAATTAAGATAATTTTACCATTCGACAACAAAATCATCATGAAAATATAGTTGAGATTTCGATTTCTAGCCTTGTACTCAGAAAATGGTTCACCCGTCATTAACGATTTGGTTGAGAAAGGTGATCCCATGATTATTTAGACGTGTCAAAAGCTCACTAGGAAGCTGATAATTTGCAAAACAACCAATCCAAACCAATTTGAAGTTTTTCCCCATTACCCACATGCCAAGAAATCCCACTATGAACCACCACAAAATAAGATATTACCGCCTTCCATATAATAGATGAGTTGCACGTTCATTTATTAGGAAATCAAATCCAATCATCAATAGAGAGGGGAAAGATGTATTTTTGATACACAACTGAAGTCCATGGAATATCTGTTGAGAGTAGTCTCCACCCTACCTTTCCAGCCAAAGACTTTGCGAAGAGAAGATGTTTCAGACCCCAACCTCCCCATGCTTTTGGGAGTTTTATCTTGTCCCAACGAACCCACATTAAAATAGATTCGTCCTTAGATCCAACCCATAAGAAGCACCCACAAATATTTATCATAGATTCTAATATGCCTTTAGAGACCCATGTTAGGGCCATCTAGTAAATAGGGATGGCTTCAAGCAAAAATTTAATCAACACTAGTCTTCCCTCTCAAGACACGCATTTGAAGATCTAGTTCTTTAATCTTTTCTTCACCTTGGCCAACAACCATAACGAATTGAATTTTCTGTATGTATTAGGCTTTAGGTGAAATCCCAAGTATTTTAGACTGTTCTGAAAAATTTTGATAGTAAAGGGAAAAAAGGTTTGAGTCCTGTGCACCTCCCCACGGGATAGGTCAACATATGAGAGGGTAGATTTCTAAATATTTATGATCATTTTGGTTGCTTTTGGAAAGAGTGTAAGAGCATCCTTAATAAAGTTTAAATCCTTTCTAGACCCATTGTATAAAAGAAAAATGTCATCGATGAATAGAAGGTGTGTGATGAAGAGATTGTCTGCCACCTCAATACCCTTTAGATCACCTCATCTTTTCATTGCCAGTAGTAAACATATCAAACCTTCTGTAGCTAAAAGGAAAAGGAGCGGGAATAGAGGGAAACCATGCCTCAGACCTATTTAAGCGTCAAATAAATGAGAAGCCAATCCATTGATTAAAACTACAAATGATATAGATGTGAGGCAATTCACTAACCTAATTGATGGAAGGGACCTCAAAACCCTGATGTGTAAGAATCATCTGAAGAAATATCCAACTGACCCTGTCATATGCCCTTGACAAGTCTATTTTGGCCATGATTCCTTTCAAATTCTTGATTTTGAGACTATGAAGCCCTTCTTGTGCTACTCCAATATCTAAAATCCCAAATTGTTCTTTGGAAACATTCCTAGATAAAATGGGTCTAATTCTGTTGGCTATAATTTTTCAATGATCTTATAGACGCAATTATAGAGATATATAGGGTTGTAATCAACAAAATATTGGGGATCATTATTCTTAGCGATGAGAGCAATGAAAATCGAGTTGAAAGAGTCAAATATCCTTCCAAATGAGCGAGAGTCTTCAACTACTTTGAGTAAACCCCATCCCCCCCTCCACTAGCTTAAGGAAACCCAGATAAAATTCCACCGTCTAGCCATCTAGACTAGGGATTTTATCCTTTTGCATTCCTTTCAGCAAAACTTCTAGCTCCCCAGCCAGGACTGAGGAATGAGGATCCATTAAGCTCTGGTTGTCCTCCCCATCCGAAAAGCAGGGAAGAAATTGAAACAACCTAACAACTTCAACTATGGTGGTTTCTTCCAAAGCCTCGAAAATATTTTCAAAATGGTAAATTCCCATGGATGCAAGTTCTTCAAAGGTTACTGCTCATCCTCCATCTAGCTTCGACAATTCCCAAATAGTATTGTTGTTTGTTCACCCTCTTGCATAATTTTGAAAACAAATTGAGCTTTTGTGACTGCTTTTTAGCCAGGTTGCTCTACTCTTCATTATCCAATGTTCTTCTTTTTTCATCTAAAAGTCTCTTCTTTTGTGCCTCCAGATGCAAAATTATTTACTTGGCTTCTATCAAATCATATCGCCCACCTTCCAGAGATTATAGCCTTTCCAATTCTTCTTCCATTGATTTGAGCTCCACCTCACCTCTAATCTTTTTTTGATGAGCCGATTAAGTGGACACCTGCTTTATCTTCTTAAGGTTCTCTGTAAACTGGCGAGAAGGTGAGAGACCACGATTCTGATTAAATGGGATCCATGTCTCTTTTATGAGTTGAACAACACCGTCATTATTAATCCAAGTGTTGGCTACTTGAATTTTTTATTGATTAAACAGTCAGAGTACCACGTTAATTTGTCAACCCGGGAAAGTCCTTTTATTTCAAAGGTGACCTCGTACTGTATGTACTTAATTCTAAAAGCATTAAAAGCTGTAGTATAATTCTATCTTCTGTCAAACTCCTTACTCTATGTTATAGCAGTTAAAATATATTGCAGAGATGAAATAAAAGCAGTTGACTAAGAATACAAATCTGTAAAGAAAAATAATGGTTGCTCTGTTAGCAGAGGATCAGGACCCTATCCTCATGGTAAGGATGTTCAGCACCTGGCCCTGTAACCAAATTGCCAACACACACTGCAATTTCTAATCACCGGTGAAGTATTAACAAAACAGAGTATCAGCAAAAGGAAATTATCAGAGGTAATGCTACAGAATCCAAACAGAGCACCAGCAAAAGGAAATTATCAGAGATAATGCTACAGGATTCAAACACACTCACACACTAACAGAGAATAAATGGGTGAATCTTGTGAAGAAGGTGGGCCCTGTCCCTCTTACAAGATTCCCCAGAACACAGACGCCAGATTAGATGCTCGGAACAACCTTTTATTCATCTGCCAAAATTTCCAGTTACAATAAAGATTCAGACTTGCTTTTGTTTTTCAAAATTTCCCTTACAACTTGTTTTTCTCCTCCCCTTCCAATGTAGATGTCTCCTCTTTATAGAGGAGACATCTATTACAATAGACCGTCATGGTTCATTCAGTTTAACATTTTTGTCAAAAATAAGAAATCCATCCTTGTTACAGGATGCCGTTACAACAGTGTGACGGTGTATTCTTTCTTGGGTCTCTTACTGTTACACAGCTGGTAAACAAACCTCAACCCTCTTCTTGGAATCCTCGTACTATCCTTTGCCGCTTCACCATTGTTGCTGATTTAGTAAACTCATGCTGTTCCTGGTGTTTCAGCAACTGTAACTATGTTTTACCCTTTTTGGACAATTGCTGATCGTGCTATGTCAGCATGGAACTCTGTCGATCTTCTGATAGTTGCTGTTTGTCATTTCCGTTATTCCAGTTGTTGCAAAATAACGCTTTCCCTGCTTTAGATAGTTGCTGTTGCTGGTGTTGCAGCAACTGCATAGTTGCTGTTTCTGGTGTTGCAGCAGCGACGAACTATAATTTCTGCAGACTTTAGACAGTTCAACGGTTACTTAGCAACTTGGTTAACTTCTCCAAAGATTAATTATAAAGATAACATGAATATGTAATGAATGATTAAACATATAGTAATGAGGAGAGTTGCTTCATACCTTGGAATGATTAGGTCATTATATAATCAAAAGCTTTCAACTTATGGACTGAAGAGGGTAATATTATAGCAAAAATACAAGGTCAAAAGTGGTCAATTCGGAGTCCTAACATCCCCCCCAACTGAAAGGGTTGCATGTCCTCATGCAATGCTTACTCTGAATCTGAGTCGGAGTACTGGGATGAACAGTGTAAATTACTGATACAGTAGCTATGGAAGGTGTTATCAAACCTGTCTCTGAACCCACAGACAGTCTCTAGTTGCGTCCATGCTGCCACCTCTTCCTTTTTGGATGATCTAAACTGACCCTTGTATTGCTGACCAGATAACCATAAGAGGGGAAATTTAAATCTGTAGCCAATCCATTTCTCAGCACATTGTTCCATACATCTAACATAGTAAGGTACCCTTGAAATTACTGCCTGTAGATTAGGGGGATTGTAGGGATGATACTCCTGTCTTTCCTTGGGACAGTTTTCCCAGAATAGTTTGTTGGATTTAATAGCCAAAGGTGCCTTTGTTTTCACATAGTGTTGGCAATCTCGCAAGACCACTACTTGTAGTTGCCTAATGTGATCAGTCATTCCAGGTTCACTTAACATTCTTTGGTGCTGTGCAATGAAAGTAGCTGCATTTTGGGGTTCATCCCTAATCCAAAGGAGGCAGTTCTGTTCATTGTGTTGTGCTGAGATGAAAGCGTTTTGCAAAGTGAGTTGGTTGGCTAGAAAGGAAATGAAAGCTTTGAGTTGTATGTCGCCAACAAGAGGGAGTATATTCATTTTTCTGTCTTCAGACGTAGCTTCGTTGTGGAGATAAAGCTCACACAACAAATTCTGATCATTCTTGGGTGCTTCTGCAAAGGTTTCAATAAATTGTTTTGATGTAATCACCTGATGAGGTCTGCCATCTCTAACTACCTTTATCTGTAAGAATGTTAGTCGTTCCCTCAAAAATGCTGCATAGTTGAAGGAAGGTTTTCTTGTAGCAAGTATTCTTTGAACCAAATCAAAGATCTGGGACAGTCTGGCTTTTAGTTCCTTAATTTCTTTGTACTGAGCTCTAGACTGCTCAAGTGCTTCCCAATTCTTATATGCATAATTGAACCAGATTCCCTTTTTCTGTTGGAATGCTTTCCCTTGTGACAACTCATATTCTTTCCACCATATTCCCTTTAATTCCTGAAAACTAGCGGTCTCTATGCATGCATCACTGACAGAGGGAGATTCAGTTTGTGTAAAGGCATCAACAAGAATTTTCTGTTCTGTGATAATTGGAGTAGGCCGGGGTGGTTCGATGTCTTCTTCTCCATTTTCTGCTGATTCCTGTGTAACAGCCAATGCTTCTTCTTCTTGATCCATAACAGTTAGGGTATGCCGGGGTGATTTTATGTCTTCTTCTCCATTTCCTGCTGATTCCTGTGTAACAGCCAATGCTTCTTCTTTTTCTTGTTCTGTAATTTTTGGGGAGCCTGCTGGTTCTTGTGTTACAACAAGTTCTTCTTCTTCTTTCTTTACACTTTTTGGAGATCCTGCTGGTTCTTGTGTTACAACAGGTTGCTCTGTTTCCACCTGCACTGTTTTTGGAGAGCCTGCTGGTTCTTGTGTTGCAGCAGGTTGCTCTGTTTCCCCCTGCACAGTTTTTGGAGAGCCTGTTGGTTCTTGTGTTGCAGCAGGTTGTTCTATATCAGCAGAGGGTTGTGGTGGTTCTGTTTTTGCTTCTGCAATTTGTGTAACAGCAGGTTCTTTCATTTCAACTACAACAGCAGAAGGTTCTGGAATGACTCCAGTCACTGGTACTGCAACTATCTTGTATCCTGCTTGAGTGTAGAGCTCACCACACTCGGCGCACATATACTCACTCTCTTTACTCCTCTCCGCTGCAGATGCTACCTGTGCTAAAATGTGCAGGTTGCTCTCATTTTGATAAGCTTCTTTGACCCTTATTATTTCCTCCTGATAATCCTGAATTTGGGATTTCAGAAATTCAATTTCTTCCTGTAGGGCAGATATGGTAGGCTGAGCTTGTGGAACTGCAGGTTCCAGTGGAGGCAGAGGTTGTGTTTCAGCATTCATTTGAACATTTATACCCCCAACAGGTGGTTCTTGTGTGTCACCTGGTGGGGTAGTGGTTGTTTCTTGTGTTGCAGTCACTTGGCCAATATTACCTTGGGTGTCGGCAGCTGGTTCTTGTGTGACAGTTGCCTCAAAAGATAATGTCACGAAACTGTGAACACTCTGCATCTCAGCCCCAGAGGGTGAGGAAGGGGAGTTTTCAGGGCTGGTGGGAGTACGGGTTCTTAACATGATGGGTGGAGAGCTAGGGAGAGTGGGGCTAGGGGATTTAGCTGTTACAGACGACCGAGTCCTTTTCTTGGGTAGAGAAGCAGGGAATTCAGATATTTTTCTTTTTCGGCTAGCTTTCTTTAAAATAGGGGTAGTGGCGGAAATAACAGCTGCCTTGACCGAAGCCCTAGTTCTTCTTCTTTTCGGTGGGGTTTCATTTTTCTGTTGCTTCTTTCATTTGAGAAGGGTAATAGGGATGTTATCATCAGAGTTGTCGGTAGAAATACCAAGTATGAGAGTGGATGGTTCGGTTTTATTGCGGGATGGGGTTGTTTGCATGGGTATTTCTACTGCTGATTGTACATTTTCAGCAATTTGTGGGGGAGATTTTTCAGTTTGCTGGGGAATTTCTTGGGGTATTTGCTTTGAAGTATCCTCTGTTCACTGAGGAATTTCTTCATCCTTCTGAGGTATGTCCTCAACTTGATGAGGGATTTCCTCTTCCTGATGAGGAATTTCCTGCTCTGGCTGAGGGATTTCTTCCTCTTGGTGGGGATTAATGAGGGGAGGGGGGTTATTTAAGGCAAGGCCTTTATTTATCAATAATTGAGCTAGACGGTGGTGTTTCAAGGAATGGAGCAGATGCTTTGCGTTGACAGTATAACGTGACATATTTTTAAGACATCCCAATAGATAGTATGGCATATTTATCAACTGACCATGCCTCAAGTGATTCAACACGACGAAATCGTGCTGGTAAATTACCTAGTACCGGCCTTCGCACGTTAGGTATTGCTTTAAAAACTCAACAACTTTCGGCCATGGTTGAGGCAGTGATTGAAGTGCTACGCCTCTGCCCTTGGGTTCCACCTGCTCGCCTGGTTGAAGAAAATCTTGCTGCGCGTTGAGGATCAGGTGCTTCCTATTGAACCAGCGCGTGCCATTAGCTGGTAGCCCGGTAGCTTGGGCTATGAATTCCTCTGTGACTGGAATTTGTACTCCCTGAACGACGGAAAACCCCTCTGTTAAATTGCATGCAAACTCAAGGACTTGCTGTGCGTCGAAATCTGGAAGTCTCCTAAAATAATCTAGCCATCCCGCTTTCAGGAAGATTTGGTAGGCCTTGGGATAGAGCTCAAGAAGTGCTGTTGTGCTAGGTTCGTATGTGATGAGATTTCCTCCCATAGCTGTTGTTTCAGTGAGAATTCTCAGTACAGAGCCGAGTTTCCGAGTTCAGTCCAGAGTAAACCGTTGCAAATGGTAACATGACACGATGAGGTGACTTTTACATATTACCGGGAGATTTAAGGGCGGCGGCAGTTGGCGTGCTATGCAATTATGACAGCGCTTTGGTAATCCCCCCCAAAAGCTACGACTAAGTGATATGATTGGAAGTACGATTATTCGGTAGTCCTATCAACGTCTCCACATTAACTACTATTTAATATCCATGCATAATCATGCGTACCTTTATATTTTACCTTTTTAGTTGCTGCGTCGAAAAGTCTTGTCTTGTCTTTTGCTGGATTAATAATGATTAAAGCGGGTCTAAAAGTATGAGAATACTGGCGGTTTTTATTACTGACGGGAAGTAATAGTGGAGGATTGTAATCATCATAGTGTATGGCTGGTTCTTTTGGTAGGAGATGGTATATTTTATGAAAATAATAATTCATTTCTTGGGGACTGAAGTGGAGAAACTGGTGCTTTTTTAGTATAAATGAGAGAAATATTGAAAAAGGTATTACGACATCGGAAAGTGGTGTTGCAGCAACGGGATTTGGTGTTGCAGCAACGGGAGTTGGTGTTGCAGCAAAGGGAGTTGGTGTTGTAGCAACGGGGAATGGGTTGCAACCATAGGAAATGGTGTTGCAGCAACAAGAGTTGGTGTTGCAGCAATGGGGAGTTGGGTTGCAACAACAGGAAATGGTGTTGCAGCAACGGGAAATGGTGTTGCAGCAACGGGAGTTGGTGTTGCAGCAACGGGGAGTTGGGTTGCAACAACAGGAAATGGTGTTGCAGCAACGGGAAATGGTGAAAGACTGATTTATGGTCCAAAAAAAACGTTCCCAAGTCCGCAAAGTGATTCTTTTGAAGTTTTTGTTCTCCGCCATTTTCCAAAGCTAAGATCTGCAAATAATGAATTGTAATATGGCAACCCTTGGCAGGGATTATCAGTTGAAAAGAATATCTAATCTAAAAATAAATAAATGAACAGAGATTTAAGTGCCTTGAGGGACAACAAGTTCCCTTAGGAAAGCATAATGTATATCCGTCATGCAAGTAGCTTTAAAATCTTCTTTAGAAACAGGTCGCTGATACAAACAGAGTCGATACCCATTCACTAATAGTGGTGTTCTGCTATCATCAATCGTTAAAAGTCTGACTGCCCCATTTGGAAAAACATCATCTACTTCATAAGGCCCTAATCACCTTGTTCTTAACTTACCTTGGAAATTCTCAAAACCGGAGTCATAGAGTAGAGCCCAGTTATCTTTCTGGAACTGCTTTTGCTTGATGGTTCTGTCATGCCACCTACTTCTTTGTTGCTGTATCATGGTTGTTTGATGGATGGCATCCAGTCTCTTCTCGTCCAATTCTTCAAGCTGCTGCAACCTGGTTGTCTATGCATCAGTCAAGTCAAGGTTAACAGCTAAAGTAGTTCTTAAAGTTTTGATTTCAAACTCTACAGGGAAAACAACATTTTTTCCAAAAACTAATTCATAAGGTGAAAAGCCCGTAGTATTCCTCCACGTAGTTCTATAGGCCCATAATGCCTCAGGAAACCTTTGAAACCGGTCCCTTCTATTATCCTTTATTGATTTTGTCAAGATGGCTTCTATGACTTTATTGGTGCTTTCTACCTGCCCATTTGCCTGGGGGTGATAAGGTGTAGTCATTTTGTGCTTAATATGATATTTCTGAAGTGTATCCTTGAGGCCATGAGAGTTAAAAGGAGGTCCTCCATCCGTGACTAGTTCTCTAGGCAATCCAAACCTAACAAAGATCTCTTCAAATAAAAATGTTAGTACTGATTCTTCATTAGCTTTAAGGATTTCCTTAGCTTCTACCCATTTAGTCATATAATCTGTGCACACTAATATGTACACTCTTTGATTGGATGGGGGATTAATGGGACCTATAAAATCTAATGCCCATCTCTCAAAAGGTTCGAGAATCACCTGGGGTTTGAGTGGCATTTCATCCCTGTGATTAGGCTGGCCCATTCTTTGATAGCTATCACAGGCCTTCACATATTTCTTTGCATCTTTGAAGAGTGAGGGCCAATAATAACCCATTCTGAGTACCTTGTGTGCTGTTCTTTTATCTGCAAAATGCCCTCCACATGGGCCATCGCGACAAGCTTTTAACACATCATAAATTTCATCTTCACCAATGCATCTCCAGATTTCTTGATCGAGTCCTGTGTGGAAAAGAAACCTGCTTATCCAGCTGTACCTAGCACTTTGCTGAATGATCTTTCTTTTTTCCCTGTGTGATAGGTGCGATGGTAATTTTCCTGCAACTAAATAGTTGGCAATGTCTGCATACCAAGGTGAGTGAGCAGATACTGCAAATAAATATTCATCAGGAAAAGAATCATCTACTGGAATATTTTCATCAGTTTTTAATCGAGAAAGGAAATCAGCAACTACATTTTCTTTTCCTGGCCTATCTACAATTGTGATGTCAAATTCTTGTAATAATAATAACCATCTGGTAACTCGAGCATTTGTAACTGATTTATTCATTAGATATTTAATGGCCGAGTGATCAGTATGCACAAAAGTAATATAGCCAGTAATATAATGTCGAAACTTATTGATAGCATAAATGACTGCTAAGAATTCCTTCTCAGTGACTGTATAATTCAGTTCAGCTGGTGTCATATTCTTACTGATAAAATAAATAGCATAGGGAAGACTATTTGCTTCTTGACCCAAAACAGCTCCAATTGCATTATCTGAGGCATCAGAGGATATATGAAAGGGTAGTGTCCAATCAGGTCCTCTCAAAATGGGAGCTGTAGACAACTGATGTTTAAGTTCATTAAATGCTTTTTCACAATCATCAGTCCACTTAAATTCAGCATTTTTTGTTAATAACACAAATAGAGGAGAAGCTATTTTGGAAAAATTCTTGATAAATCTTCTATAGTATCCAACATGTCCTAAAAAGCTTCTTACATCAGTTTGTGTTTTGGGGATAGGGAGGGTCTGAATTACCTGTATTTTGGCTGGATCGACTTGAATTCATAGGAATGAGATGAAGTGACCCAATACAATACCTTGATTCGTCATCATATGACATTTTTCAGTGCTTAAGGCAAGGTGTGCTTCTATACATCGCTTAAGTACTTTTTCAAGGTTCTGCAGTGCATTCTCAAAAGTCACTCCATAAGGAGTAAAGTCATCCATAAATATTTCTAAGGAATCATTTAGCATATCAGAAAAAATCCCTATCACTGCTCTTTGAAATGTTGCTGGAGCATTACATAGCCCAAATGGAAGAACCCTGTAAGCAAAGCTCCCCCATGGGCTAGTAAACGTGGTCTTGTCCTGGTCTTGGGGTGCAATCTTAATCTGATTGTATCCACTAAATCCATCCAAAAATGAAAATAATTTCTTACTTGCCAAATTATCTAATACCTGATCAATGAATGGTAAAGGGAAATGGTCTTTCTGGGTGGCTTTATTTAAGGCTCTGTAATCCACACATACTCTCCATTTGCCATTTTTCTTGGGTACAATTACAAGTGGTGAAACCCACTCACTGTCAGATATAGGATATATAAATCCTGCATTTAATAGTTTTGAAGTTCTTCCTTCACAATTTCCCTTAAATTGGGATTCATCCATCGCTGGGGTTGACAGACAGGGCAAGATCCTTCTTTAATGTAAATGCGGTGGGTGCATAGCTCAGGAGAAATCCCCTTCATGTCTGTATAATCCCATGCAAATGCTTCTTTATTCTCCCGGAGTAACTTTATTAACTGCTGTTTTTCATTATCAGTTAAGTTAGGATTTATATTTAATGTTTTGCCAGGCTCAATTTTTATTGTTGTACTTTTGGAGGAGCTGCCTACTATTGTCTGAGATAAATTTTTAGTTTTCAGGTTCTGCTGAGATTCAGATTCCAAGATTACAGTGAAGTGATTATACATTTCTGGGCTGACCGAAGAAGGTTCAGAAATGAAGCTACTGATTAATTCATCTTCGATAGAATTTTTGAAAGTTAAAGCTTTTCCGATAGTCAAGATAGGTTGGGTTTCTTCATCCTCATAATCTACCCATACAAAGTTGTCATTATTAATCATGGGTGTAGCATGAGGATAAAGGATAAGCTGTTTGGTTTCCTGCCCATTAGAGATGGTCATTGGTCCTGATCTACAGCTGATGAAAGCATCTGCTGTAGCTAGCCAGGGTCTTCCTAGAATCAGTGGATGGCCCCCCAACTTTGTTTTAGTTTGTAACACCACAAAATCAGCTGGGTAATTCCAGGATTCTACATAAATTATTAGGTCTTCAATGACTCCTTCAGGTTTAATTGTAGAGCGATCAGCCAGCTCTAGAATAGTTGGAGTTTCCCTAATAAAGTTTTTTAACTGTGTTAGCTACCTATACCAATAGGTTTCATATTTCATGATTGGCTATGAAAGGACCAAATATGCTCTGCTTTGATGATTCAAAGATCACATATTTCCTAGAGAATCCAATCTGTGCTTATAGCTTGGTATGTACTTAAAAATTTGATGGATGGTCCAACAGTCTAATCTGGATCATTCCATGGTTTAAATTTGCAGTTGTAGATTAGAGAAGAAAGTCTGTCCAAACTGTTTAATCTTGGCAGACAAGTAGTTCAGGTAGAGAAGAAAAGGCTCCCAACAGCTTAATCTGGGACCTTGGAAGAAATAAGGGTAGAAGTAGATAGAAAAAACAAAAGAAAAAGCCAAAGAAAAGAAAAGGCAAGTAAGGGTCTGCAAGTCCAAGTGCACCCTCCAAGAAGAAATAAAAAATGCTAGGCAAGTAGCTGGGTAAGTAGTTGGGGTTGCAGAAAGGTTATCTTTACCATTGCAGATGTGTTAACTGTGTTTACCAAAGCAAAGTCAATCAATTGACAAGGTGTTCATCTTCATCAAGTTGCAGCAGGGAGCATGACTAACCTCCCTCCTTCCCCCTTCCATTTCATTACTAACATCCCCTCATCAGCTGAGATTCATGG
Source organism: Pinus tabuliformis (assembly GCA_031772625.1). Classification (NCBI taxonomy): domain Eukaryota; kingdom Viridiplantae; phylum Streptophyta; class Pinopsida; order Pinales; family Pinaceae; genus Pinus; species Pinus tabuliformis. Next base: position 1,041,243,871 of record CM062809.1, read on the forward strand.
AAGAAGATTATGGTTTCATGGTGGTTCTTGTTCATTCAAAAGCCACATTTCTTGTGTAAAAATCTTTTCATTTTGATCTACTCTTTAAGCCAAGTGTTTCACAAACAGACTTAGTGTTTTCCCCCTTCATCCCCCCCCCCATCCATATTAACTCTAACTTTACTATATAAATCCCTATGTCACCCTTTCCCCTACTAAAATTAAACACCATGGTGTATAAACCCCAAATTTTGTATAAATACCCCTCCCCTTGGCATTATAGCCAATAAGTCCTATGTCAGGGATCAAAGTGACATCTGGCCACTTGGATGAACCTATACCTCATCTTCCCCCCTTGCTTCAAGTCATTCCACTCATTAAACCATTATTTGCAAAGAAAAACCCTATACAAGCCCCTTTTTACCCATAACCCCTTTGAAATCATAAAAAGATCCAAAAAACCCACTTCTGCCGCTTAACCAAAGTCTCGGCGCATATATTTGTTTTTTTGAAATACATTGAAAACCTTACTAAAGCACTATACCCCGATGACCCTCCGCCTAAGCGCGCATCCCGAAAATAACTATTAAATAATGCCGCGCCTTCTGCCATATCCACAGTGCATGTCATCGACCCGACAGCCGTCCGATCTGATCTTGAGCATCCAACGGCTCTTATCACATCGGAGCGGCTCCGACGTCTGCCGTTTACCCGCCGTATCTACCCATCACATCACTTCCCCGACAGCCGTTGGATCGAGCCCTCCAGATCCGACGGTCATCGTTGATATCGGAGCGGGTCTCACGTCCGACGGATATCGTCCGATGTCCGTAAAAAGGTTACGTCACTCGGCAGCCACGCGTCTTCGCCACAGCTCGTCGGAGGTACGTCTGACAGATTCCCCCCCGTACCATAAGCGGTGCGATATGAAACCGCTGGCTGTTTCCGGTTTCGGCTATTCCGCCTATACTATGTCACCTCCACATCATCCCATGTCACTGCCACCATGCCGTCACGTCAACCCTTGTGCCCGACCGCCTGCCGACCTGTCCTGCCACTTCGCCATCCCCGTGGACCAATCAGAGCCCGCCACCTTACCTATGACGTCAGCCGGTCCTGACCCCACCTATGACGTCATGCTGACGTTAGCAGAAAAACGCGCCAAAAGTCCAAAAAACCAATAATATGGTGAAATTTCATGTTTTTTCACATTTTTCTCACAATAGACTTTGTTGCACCTGCATGCGATTTTCACGTCCAAAGTCCACCAACCTGCAGAACCTGACCAGGAGACCGGAGGCGCGCCATTTCCACAGTCATCCGTGACCATTGCCTACTCCTCACCAGGTATTTTCCGCTATAAATCCTTCACGTACCTGCTTTATCTGTTATGTCCCTCGAAAGAGCTTAGAACAGAGAAAACTCTTGAATTCACCGGCAGAAATCCCTGCACCTGCCCCTTTGACAGTTGTGAACTCGAACACTACTAGCCGAGCCTTGTTTACCTGCATTTTCATTGAAAAACCAAGCTCTGTCTGCGCAATCGCGGCAGACTCATTCAAACCAAATTTAACTACTGAGAGAGACAGAGTGAGGCCAAACATTTGTCCTATTTTGCACTGCAAATAGTATTTCAATTGCTATTTACTAGAACTACCCTCTGTTCCTGATAATTTCACCTCCCTGGTACAGAGGCATTCCTCTGTACTGCTCTGCTCAAATTAAAACCATTTTGCACTCACTTCAAAGTCCTCTTGTGCAATGGAGACACCTGTAGTACTAAATGTTCAGCCTCTGAATGCCCCTCAAAAGAACTTGAAATGGCAGACCTTGGCAGATATGGATTACCAAATTACAGAAGAAAAGCTTATGAGCAGCAAATTCCACATTCATCTGTTGAATGAGTTGAAGGCCAAGCATGAAAATGGGACAGATATATTGGGCTTATGGGACTCTTTCCTCCCTATTTTCAAGCTCCCTCAGGTCAACCAGTTCCCTGAACTAATCCACCTCTGTGCTGAACAATATGATGCTTCTCAGAGGGCTGTTGTTGACCCATCTGGTTCAGTACTTTTTTATGTTACCCCTCAAGCTATCAGAGACATGCTTTGCTTCAACCCTTAGAAGAAGTTGGTCCCTTTGTCACTAGTAAACCTAATAAAACAAGGGGATAAACTCACAGATGCTCAAATTATCAAATTTAATCAATTATACATTAACTCTGACATTGTGATGTACCCTCCAATTCTTCATGTATATCTCAATGAGCTGGGCAGAGACCTTGCAGATATGATTTCTCCCATCTTGGGATATAGTTCAATTGAGCATATTGATGCAACTGTGCTGGTAATGATGCTTATGTTTGCTCCTGGCAAGTCACCAGTCTGCTATGACTATGCCACCTACATATCAGACAAGATTCATGAGCAATTGATGAATTTGAGGAGAGATAGGATGTTCAGATACACCTCCTACATTTACCATTTGATCTTGTACCATCAACATGAGAAATTTCATTTTTCAATCAAAAGAATGGATGCCCAAGGCAATCCCAGATCAGTGGTCTATTGGTCTTCTGTCTTCCACATTAGACCTGAGTCTCCATACACTTACTGTGAATTCATGGATCTGTTCATCCATCCAGCTATGGCAATGCTGATGAGCTCACCTCCTCCGAGACTCACTGATGACATGCAGAGAATTCTTCAGCTGTCCAAAGCTTACAGCATTGGGGATTGGTACTTCTACCAAAACCACACTGTCATCAGGATATATGGGTGTGATCTACCTCCATTCAAATTACCTAAGTATGTGCCTATGAGGCTATTTGCCCTAGAGTACTTTAGGCAATTTGGCAGAGTTGATGTGCTTCACTTTTCAGGAAAAGGCAAAAAAGCACAGTTGAAGGTGAAAAGCCAACTTGGCCATTTTATCTATAATGAGAGGGAGCAAGGATGGAGGGAAGCAGAGAGAATGCTTGAGGTCCTTGGCCTGCAAACCAGTTTCCTATGGGCACCCTATGACCCTAATCATTTCATATCTATGAGGAGGCTCAAATATAAGTTATCTGCCTATGATCACCATACTATCCCTCACATTGAAAAATATGCAAACCAAGACAAATGGAGGAGAGGGACCTTAGAAGAGCCCATGTCACAAGAAGAGCTAAACAAGAGGGCACTAAGGAATCTAAGGAAGATGGCTGACCTTGAACTTTGTTCACAGGTATTCACACTTCCAAGCACACAAGCGGGAGCAGCTGCATCCTCCTCAACTGCCAAACAGCAAACTACCAAGGCCACTGAAAATATATCCAGCAGAGGCAAAGAAAAGGAAATGGAGACAGAGCAACCACATCAAGAGAAGGAGCAGTCACCTCCAGTGACTCAAGAGCAGGCAGATGAAGAAAAGCAGCAGCAGGCAGAGCAACAACAACAACAAGGAGTGCAGCAAAAAGAAGGGCAACATGACAGACAACAGCCCTTACAGCAGGAAAGAGTAATTGATACTCCAACTTCCACTGAGAAACAGGCTCAGAACATAGTGCCTCCTAGGCCAGAAGTCACCACTGATGCCTCGGTCCTCCAAACTCCACAGAAGGAGGACTTAAGCAGAAAAAGGGATAGAGAAACTCCTCTGACTTCATCTATCAACCAGGGAGAGAAAAGACAAAGATTGAATGACTTCTCGGAGGATGACATAGCAATAAGACAAGCATTGAGCATGGGCCCACCCAGCAGAGAAGCTTCAGCAAGTTCCTTCCAGCAGGAACAGGACATGACTATGGGAGGGGAGGTCAGCTCCTCCAGCCGGCAAAAAGAAGGACAAGTAAGCATCAAACATCAATTTATAGACATCAAAAGGAGGAGTGATCCTATCAAAATACAACTGTACAATCATCTATTAAACATGGCTCCTACCAATCAGCAAAGACTTATGTCTGCCTTTGATGTAAGTGAAGTCAAAATGATCATGAGTCATTTCATGCCCACAACACTGCATCCCCAATCTGCCTCGGATTACCTCAGGACCAACCTGGAAGTCCTGGCCAAAGACATACACCCAATGGATAAGATTGAACTGCACAAACAGACTGGTGAGATGGTGTATGCCTCCTTGGCAGACGAAACATTAGAAAATTACAAGCTAAAGAGCAGCCTTAACGCCACAGCCTCTCAACTGGAATTGGAGAGGGCATCATCCCAGGCGAAGGACAACAGAATAAGGTCCTTGGAGGACATAATCATTGAAATTGGGCATGATCCCAAAGATATTTCAGGAATACAGGAAATCTTGAAGATAAGAGATGCTGACATGGCTGCCTTGAGGAAAAAAATCAAACTCCCAGCTACCATTCACCCTCAGACAGATGAGGTAGCCCAACAAAGGCATGAGCAGGACACCACAGATTTGTTGATCTCCATTTATAAACAGCTTGTTCAGGCTCAAGAGAAATTGGGAGAATCTGAGGCTACACAAGCGGCCCTGCAAGCAGCATTGAAACAAAGAGAAGAGGGTCAGACCTCTCAGCCTCCTCCTCAGATCATCAATCTTGAGGAAACTGCTCCTATCACTGCTCCTCCTCCTCAACAAACTGAACAGACGGCAACATCTACTTCAGCAGCGCCAACAACTACAGAGCAGGCCCAAAGCCTGGATATGCAAAATCTGAAGAATGAAATCCAAATCCTGGAAGCTCAAATGACAGAGTTAAATGAGACCAGGGAAAAGTTAGCCAAAATCAATGACAGGCATGATAAATCAAAGAGAGAAGTGGCAGAAAAGAGCAGGGAAATCAAAGCCCTTAAAGACAAGATCAAAGAGCTAGAGAATGAGCTCAAGTTGGATAAGGTGGTGGCTGAGCTTAAAATAGTGTTGTGGGCTAACATTGGTAAATCTATCAATGAGCAATGGCAATATATTGAAACTATCCACGAGCAATTAGAGCTCATCCCAAAGGCACAAAAGGAGGTTCACAGATCAAGAGCTTTATTGAGTAATATGCCTGAAGTGGCCACCAGGATGATCAATGTACTTAACCATAAAATAAGTTCTCAGTTAGCTACCATGGGAATTACAAACAGAACTGAGACTATCCAAATGGTCAAAAGGGTTCTCACACTGAGAAACTTAGTGCAGACATTGGAAAGAAGAACCCAGGATATGCAGACTGAGGTGAACAGGTTTTTGGAAAAGTTTCAGGTGTTAGAAAGTAGAGGTCTCCCTGGCTTACTGAACAGCACAGGGAGATTGTTCACACATGACTAGTATGCCAAAAGGGTCAACACATTTGCCACTAGTCAGATCAATGAGAAGCCCAGCACCTCAGAAGAAACAGGGCCAGCCACAGGACAGACTCTCTATAACAGAGTAGAGAATCTATTTTTTATAATGAATGAGATCAATCACCTGTTTGGGGTGGCTCCCAATTTCTTCAAGTATACAGAGGCAGAGGAGACAATGGATGCCATTCTCAGGCATCAACTCCCTACGCAAGACTGGTGGATAAATGCAATACAGAAGATTTTGTAAACAGGGAGCCACTCACCAAGTTTTGTTTCTTAAAAAATATCAGTTGTCATGCAGAGCACAGTTTAACAAAATCAACATGCATTGTGGATTAAAGCTGAGCCAACTCAGCGGATGTATCGGCCAACAAAGCAGAAATAGAAAACTACAGGTGGCAGGGCCGAGAAAATACAGCGCAGCAAGAAGTAAAGACACATTATTCAGCATTTAAGCAAAGCGGCTCAACCGACTCAATGACCTCCAAAGGTCAAATTATCCTCTGACAGACATAAAGAGCATTTATGATGCATTCAAAGTTGTAATAACTTCTTTTCTACTTTCTGTACGAATTTATGAAGATATTTTCTCTCTCAGATGACTCAATGCCTAAGATATTTTGTATAAACATTCCTATAAAGTCCCCTTCGCATGAGCTTGCAAGGGTTGTTGTTTATTTCTCCTGAAGAAGTTCTTATGTTGTAATCCTTTCAGAAGTTAATAAAGAAAGTGATGGAATTTCTCGGATTTCTGAAGTGTTGAAAGCGTCCTGGTGTCTGTTGGAAACTGCTGGATTCCTGTGTATTTCATCATACAATAAGTCTCTGTAACTTCTCTCTGTTATGCATTTCGTTTGTTAAAATCCATATGTTATCTAATTTTAAATATTTAGCAACAAGGAAAAAGAATAACTTTCAGGATTTATTCAATGAATACCCTGAGTTCAATCTGTGTTGTTAATCAATGTTTTCTTCAGATGCAATCTTGATAAGTGTAATTCTTAATTGCTGCACTTTCAGAATACATCTTTCACAGTGACCTTTGTCACAGGAATTCAAGTTTTGCTCCTGTGCAACGTGCTACACTTTCACCTCACCAACTTAATAGAAAATTCTTAATTGCTTTCTATTGGTTGAAATACATCATCATTTAAGCTAAATTTGTTTGTCTGAAATACAAAATTGGCCCTGCAGTTTGAGCACCACCAATCCTTCATTTCTAAGCATTTCACAACTCCAGACTCCATTGCCCAATGATATTTTACTCTCTAAACAGTATATCATAAGACCTGAAAGAAATCCTTCAACCAAAACATAAACCAAAACCTGAGCATAATAGCTAGCCTAAAACACCATCATAACAGAGACAAATCATAAAGAGAGAGCCCTCTCTGATTACAGTTTGGCTAGAAACTGTGATCCAAAGATTGGTTAGTGGTTACCCCGGCCGTATTCCCTTGGGAGTCATAGGGAACAACCTGGGTGTTAACAAACTGCAGCAATTGTGCTATTTCAAGCGTCATAATGTTTATTGCAGCACCCAAATCTACTAGAACTTTAGAGACAAAGGTATTTCCAACCTGAACTGTTACTGTAGGGTGACCAGGGTCACCATATTTCACAAGAGGATTGATGAGCCCCAAAAATGGATAATTATTTGGGCTCATTCAACCTCATAATTTGACTTAATCCACCATTCTCATTAGTTTATTGCATGTTTTTGATTATATTTATGCTAATAGAGTGAATTTGGTTAGTCATTATGCCAACAAGTCTAATGGGTGCTTTGTGTAGCCTTTTTGGTCAATTTGGAGACAAAATTGAAGGTCTTAATGAGCACTTGGCAGCCAAATTCGTGGGAGAACAAGGGAGAGGATTTGTAGGAAGGTGTCCCCTTCATTTATGGGCCCTTACCTCAAATTCTCCACCATCAGCTCGGAGTTCAAAGGCCACCAACTCAATCAACACAAGGGCAGCCAAGCAAGTCAAGTAGGACTGCTGTTAACTAAAAGTCTTGGGCAGCCGAGTCCCTAAATTTTAGGAGGACTGTTGGGTCCTCAAATTGTATAAATAAGAAGGCTTAGGGCCTCATTTTAGTTAGCCAGTGGATGTTAGCTAGTTAGCCAGTAGATAGTAGCTAGTGGTTAGTCATTTTGCAGCCATTAGTTAGCTAGTTTGTAGTTCGATTTTTATGCAATAGATTAGCTTTGCTTTCAGCTAATTTTCACGTCCTTCTTGTGGACAATTTTGATGTAACTCTTCATTCTTGATTAATAAAGATGAATCCATCTTTGCACCAGCTCTAAATCTCTCTTGGGAGGCTGTATCTCTTGGGGTTGGGCCCATCTCAAGCGCCCAGTACCTCCCTTGTTTATCTTTATGTGTGTTTGCTGCGTTCTTAAAATAAAATCTGCTCTTTAAATTTAGATATTTCTTTGTTACTTAGATTTCTTTTGATGGTTAAAGTAGCCTTTTATGTTTAGAATAGAGTGTTTGGATTTAGTCATGCGTTTATATCTCTTTGATAATGTTCTATTCACATGCTGTACGTGATTCTTGTCATGAATAAAGTTGCTGTTCACTGATTTCATTAAACTGTTAGATAGATCATCTGATATTTTGCTTGTATGCAAGACGTAGTTGGTTTGATCAGGTAAACACTATGCAGGGCACCTTCATCACCTCCTCGTTCATCTGAGCCTCGTCCAGATCAGCTCCTCCATCACCAAGTCTATTTCCTCATCTCCCATCTGCTCTTTTGCCACATAACCCTACCTTCTTGCCTTTCCATTGCCTAAACCTTCTTTGATGCAAGCTAGACTTCCACACCCTCTCATCACCTCATCCCTCAGTCATTGGGTTATTCCAGGCCCCTACCCTACCTCCCTACCCATTCATGCATTCTCTCCCACTCACCTATCAGTCAAAAACCCAATCACGAAACATCCTGTAGAAGAATTACAGAACTTCGTGTAGAAACCCCTACAGAATTCCTGTAGAAGTTCATAAACACGGTTGCATGGCATCCTGACTTTGTGAAACTCTCTGAAAGGATGATAGGGATCCCTTATACCCTCTCCAAGTCTTCCCAACCTTTTCCAAGCATTTCTCCTCCTTGATCCACCCCTGCATAATGAAAAGTCAGTTAAAAGCACATGCATGATAATTCTAATAGCTTAAACAAAAATACAAAAGATGTTTTCTTCAGATAGTGATAACTTAGACACATGCATTTTACCTTCTTAGAAGTAATGGCATCTCTTTCGGTAGTTTGCATGCTCTCCTTTGCATCGGTAGGACTAGCTGGTAGAATTAGGGTTTGCTAGGGTTTGTGTTTCTTTTTGGCTTTCTGTTTCTCTCCACAAGTAGATTATCTTCCATTGAGTTAGCTTTTGTCCATCAGTTAAAAAGCTTCTTCTAAGAGCTCATAGAAGTTGGCTTGAGCCCCTAGCGGACTTGTGCCAACTGACCAAGTGACAGCTGCGGCAAGAGCTAGTACTTGTGCATATAGCACCATCGCTTCCAAGTTTGTTACGAACTACCGGGTTGATAAAATTAGAGAAGGAAGCTCCAGGAGTTGTAGCATTATTGCTACAATACCGGAGCCCACCATCTTTTTGGCGCAGTTGCCGGGGAAGCGTCAGAGTATTGGTGATTGTCGCTTTTCTTCTATTTTCCACTACAATCTTCTGCTAAGTAGTTTATTTCATTTCCATTATGCAATTTCGTTTATGCAAAAGTAGATTAGCATTTCCTGCTTTCATAGATTAGAATTTCAATTCCGCAATTTCATTTCTGCAAGCGTAGATTAGCATTTCAATTCCGCAAAGATAGCCTAGCATTTCATTCCTGCAATTTCATTTGAGCAAAATAGATTAGTCCTTTCCTGCTTTCATTTCAATTCCGCATTTTCATTTTAGCAAGATAGTTAGTTGCAGTTCAATCTATTTCGTTTTTGCAGGTAGAAGTAGAAAAAAAAAAAAAAATCAACCAAAAAGATTTCATTTCATGCCTTGTAGGAGTAGAGATAAGTTAGAAAAATGATTGCACAACACCCCCATTGCTTCACACAGCCAACCTTCTCTCTTCTTCGATGGCTGTGACTAAGAAGAACCCCTGGGTGGACATCAAGGCATATTTAAAGAACCTCTAGGGGAGAAGAAAGAGAAAACATTCCTCTGGAGCAAATGGCTACAAGCAGAAATGTTGGGAGTAGTACCTTGTCTAAAAATGAATTTGAAGATCAGATAGAAGATTTCAAGAGTGATATGAGGCAGTTTCTTGCCATGCAATTGGATACCCTGTGGATCCAAAAGAAGCAAGAGGAAGCCAAGAGGGCTTTGGTCATCTTTTGTCCTAGGTGCACTAGAAAGCATCCTAGGAACGAATGTCTAATGCACTCCCTAGAAGTGTGTTTTGTCTGTGAAGAATACCATCCTACGAATCAGTGCCCTTCCTTGCCTGGACTTAAAGTTGCATATCGAAGAGTTAAAGGAGCCACTGAACCACTCTATCATATGAACCAAAGTAAGCCGCCTGGACCTAGATCTTACCAGCAGGAACTGCAAGGGACATCCGAGACCTATTATGACCCTTATCAAGCCACTTTCATGCCTTCTTGGGGTCCCCCTGCTCATCCTTCCTGGTTCACACCTCCTCCTTGTTCCTTCACAGATCCATATTATGCCCTACCAGTTGCTCATTCATTTCACTCTTATGCTCAGCCACAGCCTCAGTGGAATGCACCTTATCAGGAGTGGAGGCCCCAGTACAACTCTCATCCCGCTCATTTTCCTCCACCACCTGCTCATCCACAACCATCGCCTCCTCCTCCACCAAGGCAACCCCAAATGCCTACCCAACCACAATGCCATCCATCTCCATCTCAATTTCACACCTCCACTCAACTACCCGTACCATTTCCAAAGCCATACAATGGAGCAGCTTAACCCAATTGCAAAGCTGAGGCACAACATGTGCAAATGACTCCTTTTGAGCTCAATGATGTTCACCAAAGCTCAGGAAGAGTGTTGCAAAACAGAGATTATATTGACAACATTGAAGGACCAAAGGAAAAAGAAGATTCCAAAGAGGAGATCAAAGAACCATGGGCTGCACTTGATGAAGAGTAGAGATCAGAATCAGAGATCGAGAAAGCTTCCTCATGGTTACCATCAAATCTTCCATGTATTCAAGAGAAAGATCAACAAAAAGAGGAAGATGAGAAGGTCATGATAGAAGGTGACATGAAGAATGATCCAGATCAGCAAAAGGACCAAAGATATCAAAGCTATATTGAGACATGGTTCCAGACAGTCACTAAGTTGCAGCAATACTCTCTTCCTCAGCTATGTTTGATCCCTTCAAAGTCAGATCGTTTGGTCTCTGAGATCTGGATACCTATCAAAGCATGCATTTCGAGCCTTCACATCATTTTTTCTCTAATCTCGATGTGCACATGGCTCCATTGGAAGTATTCTTATACTTGAAAATGATTTTGTTTTTCAAGTAGGGTAGGGTAGAGGAAAAAAAAAAAGAAAAAAAAGAGAAAAAATGAAAATAAGAAGAAAAAATAAAAATCTAAGGTGAAAACCTCCTCGGAGGCGCCTTAGATTGGCTCATTGATTGAAAACCTCCATGAGGCGGTTAATGGGTTGGAAAGAAGAGAAAATAAAAAGGCAATAAGATCTTTGGGTGAAAACCTCCCTTGGAGGCGCCCAAGGCAGGCAATTAGGGTGAAAACCTCCATGAGGCGCCCTAGTTGTTTTTCAAAAAAAAAAGAGAAAAATAAAAAGAAAAATAAAACTAATTTCCATTGGATAATTTCAGGTTGCAAGAAGGACATTTCATGATAGGAGGAGCACTCAAATCAAGGTTAAAGGAATTTTTCTTGTGCCTTCTACAGGAAGCTCTGTATTTCTACAGGAAACATCCTGTAGAACCTTTGGACGAACCAAATTCAAGTCTAAAATGGAATCTGATGGTGGGAATCTGTTGATTAGGCCTACAAGCACTTGTGTGTCCATCCCTTGCCTTTCTCCATCATTTTTTCCACCTCATTGTGCTTCTCATTGTGCTTCTACAGGAACTTCCTGTAGAAATTGTGGGAAACTAGACATGGATTTCAAAAAGTGGTTTGGCGAACATGGTAGCTTCCTCAAGGGTTCAGAAGTCCTCATGCAATCTTCCAACTCCTCCTCCATCATCTCCATACCTGCATCACAGCCCAAGCTCAGTTTTTCCTTCCATGCAAACATTTGCAAAAACCCTTGAGGCAAAAATCCATAGAACAAAATTTGTTTTTGCCATAACTTGAAAACCATGCATCCATTTGACAAACCATTTTATGGGGAATTGTACAAGGGTGATGGCAACATGCTTGAGCAGTTTCAGCCAATTCCGGTGCACGGTTTCCAAGAAATCAGCCTCCATCACCATCAGACATTTTTTCATTTTCTCCATATCCGTTCATCCGTTTCAAAACCTGTTTCACGGGGATATGCATATGAGTGATGGTAACTTGCCCAAGCAGTTTCAGCCAATCCCAATGCACGGTTTCCGAGAAATTGATCTCTGAAATCTTCAGCCATTTTCTAATTTTCTCGAAATCTGTGCATCCATTGATCACGATTTTTCTATGGGAGGTGCACCATGATGATAAGAACATGCTCAGAAATTTTCAGATCAATCCGGTTCACCGTTTGGGAGAAATGGTGAAAACAAGTTCTGGTCCTGTGAAAATTCAATGGCAGCAGCTTGAGGGTGCAGATCTGAACGTGGAAATGAACTCTTGTTGCATGCATCTGGCCAGAGGACACCTGCACAAGGAAACCATCCATGAATCAACAACCAAGCCATCATGCAACCATAGAATCAAATACATGCAGCAATGACAGCCCACAACAGCTCACGGCAGCCATTCGACTTCAAGGTATGTGACTGAAACTTGTTCTTCTATTGCACAAATTTAATTTAAAAACAACATGAATTAATGGAATGGTGGGATTAAGCCACGAATTAGCAAGCTTAAGCTGATTGTCTTCTCTAGCACTCAGCCGGTAGTCACGCAGTACATGTGGACAGGTGACTCACGTGAAAATTAAAAAAACAGAGAGTGTTGGCCATTTGAACTCTAGTGCAACTGATCCAGAAGAGAACATGCAGTTCACAGCACTGCCGTCTGCATGTGGCCACGTACACTTGGCCACTGCACTCCCTCACCATGAATCACGCCAAAATTAAATGACGCTCGGCTGACTCTCACACCCTCTGTTCAACTGCGGTCACAACTGGAGCACGCATCCGCCACTTCCAGATCAGTTAACCAATGGTCCTCTACAAGTTTTCTTCCTGATTTCTTAGATTTTTGCCGTTTAAAAATAAAAATAAAAAATCTCCCACCTATCACACTCTACAGGCGTTTCTACAGGAAACGCAGAAAACAACCATGCAGAAAGAAAATATGGGTTTTTCATCGAAATTCAAGCTCCAAATGAGTGGTGGACGAAGCTAGAACAAATCATGTTATGGTAAGGACTGCAGATGTTTCTCATATCATGGTGGATGAAGGTGGATTAGTCAGAGCCATGGAGAAGAATTTGAGCTCACAGGTTTTCGATGGTAACATTGAAATTTGTTCCCTGTCCAATAGTCTGGGCCCTCAGTTCTCTTTCTGCCCTGGGGAGTTTGAGAATGAAAAAGGGGCAGTCGATGCAAATACAATATTGACAACTACAACTGGCCTACATGAACTTCTAATGCTGGCGGAGGAGATTGAATCTGAAGAGGCCACAAAAAGAAAACAAGCAGAAGAGAAAGCAATTGTTCAAGACAGTACTGAGACAGATGGTGAAGCATACGATGACCACAAACGTCAGTCTGAAGTACGTGATTCAACTGCAGGCCAATCTAATGTGACTGACGATAAAAAGAATGGAGTTTCTAAGGGTAATGGAAATATGTCTAACCAGCATTTGACAGAGTTGAAATCACATAGGCCTGGTTCAAGTGTTCTTGGTAAAGGTGGAAATTCTCAAATGCAGAAGTCAAGGCCATTTCATCCAAGTACTTCTATCAAAGGGGTTGTAAAGGTTGGAACAAGAGGTAGAATTGACTTGAGTTCACATGGAAATACGGGAGAAAAGTCTCAATTGGAACATATGGAAGTCACAGTGTCAGCTACAGAAGGTTCAGTTCATCGGCCAACAAAAAATGGAACTGCAAGGTTGAAGTATAATGTTCCACAACCATTTGCTCTTGCAACTGACAAAAGGGCTTCCACAGGAGTACGACCTATTGATGTAGCAGCTAATGATATGAACAAGCATATGGGTGCAAGAGGTACCCCATCTTCTTCAGTTCCTTAAAAGGACAAGATGTCAGTGAAACTGGATACACAAGTTGCTTGCAATCCTTTGCTCTCTGAAGATCTACATCTACATGACCAGAATGTGAATCCTTCTAAGCAAGTGAATATGAAGCTAGAGGAAGATGCTCATTCCACTTTTTCCTCAACTTCAAGTGCAAAATCAATCAGAGATTCTAAGGGCAAGTCTGGCAGTGCTCCTTCTGGAGTTGTTTTCAGCTTTAGATGTGATGAGAGAGCTGAGAAGCGTAAAACGTTTTTTTTTTTTTTTTACAAAATTTGAGGCAAAATTGAAGAAAGGAAACACGCGGAGGCAAGAGAGAAAGGCAGTGGTAAGAAGACCCAGGATAGGCCATCACAGGAAAAGCCATAAGAACAACAAAAGGAAAAGCAAGAAAAAGGGCCAAATTGTTGAGGCCAAAACTGTGGGAGGAATGAATGCACTAACACCCAGGGAGAAAAGACTACAGAGCATAATGGAAAAGACTGAAAAAGTCCACGTCAATGAGGGCACCTCTAAGGTAGCCACAGCCAAGCTGAAAGGAAAATCACCCATAACCAAGCAGGATACAGTGGTGCTGTCTGTTTCTACAGGAAGCCAGAATTCAGCTACAGGACTTTCTACAGGAAGTTATGTATTTTTACCAGAAACATCCTGTAGAAGCCTTTGGGTAGGCTAGAATCAATTATGGAGAGGGATTTGAAGCTTGAAGACTATTGAGGAGACATGCAACCACTCTTTTCTTCCATCCTCCACTGGTTTCATCTCCTTTCGCCACCATTGCTGCCATCAGATTGAATATACTTGCACACTCATACCAAGGCTGAGAATTCACTAGGAAAAGGAACAGGCAGTGGGAAGAAGCAAAGAAGCATGGTTTCATGACAGAAAAGAGGACATCACTTTAGAAGCTTGGCATGAAAAGGAGGCCACCAGGGCCATCAAAGATGAGGAGAGAGATTGGTTGCTCAGAGGATGAGCAACACTTTCAGTAGGGGGGTGATGATGAGCCCCAAAAATGGATAATTATTTGGGCTCATTCAACCTCCTAATTTGAATTAATCCACCATTCTCATTAGTTTATTGCATGTTTTTGATTATATTTATGCTAATAGAGTGAATTTGGTTAGTCATTATGCCAACAAGTCTAATGGGTGCTTTGTGTAGCCTTTTTGGTCAATTTGGAGACAAAATTGAAGGTCTTAATGAGCACTTGGCAGCCAAATTCGTGGGAGAACAAGGGAGAGGATTTGTAGGAAGGTGTCCCCTTCATTTATGGGCCCTTACCTCGAATTCTCCACCATCATCTCGGAGTTCAAAGGCCACCAACTCAATCAACACAAAGGCAGCCAAGCAAGTCAAGTAGGACTGCTGTTAACTACAAGTCTTGGGCAGCCGAGTCCCTAAATTTTAGGAGGACTGTTGGGTCCTCAAATTGTATAAATAAGAAGGCTTAGGGCCTCATTTTGGTTAGCCAGTGGATGTTAGCTAGTTAGCCAGTAGATAGTAGCTAGTGGTTAGTCATTTTGTAGCCATTAGTTAGCTAGTTTGTAGGTCGATTTTTATGCAATAGATTAGCTTTGCTTTCAGCTAATTTTCGCGTCCTTCTTGTGGACAGTTTTGATGTAACTCTTCATTCTTGATTAATAAATATGAATCCAGCTTTGCACCAGCTCTAAATCTCTCTTGGGAGGCTGTAGCTCTTGGGGTTGGGCCCATCTCAAGCGCCCAATACCTCCCTTGTTTATCTTTATGTGTGTTTGCTGCGTTCTTAAAATAAAATCTGCTCTTTAAATTTAGATATTTCTTTGTTACTTAGATTTCTTTTGATGGTTAAAGTAGCCTTTTATGTTTAGAATAGAGTGTTTGGATTTAGTCATGCGTTTATATCTCTTTGATAATGTTCTGTTCACATGCTGTACGTGATTCTTGTCATGAATAAAGTTGCTGTTCACTGATTTCATTAAACTGTTAGATAGATCATCTGATATTTTGCTTGTATGCAAGACGTAGTTGGTTTGATCAGGTAAACACTATGCAGGGCACCTTCATCACCTCCTCGTTCATCTGAGCCTCGTCCAGATTAGCTCCTCCATCACCAAGTCTATTTCCTCATCTCCCATCTGCTCTTTTGCCACGTAACCCTACCTTCTTGCCTTTCCATTGCCTAAACCTTCTTTGATGCAAGCTAGACTTCCACACCCTCTCATCACCTCATCCCTCAGTCATTGGGTTATTCCAGGCCCCTACCCTACCTCCCTACCCATTCATGCATTCTCTCCCACTCACCTATCAGTCAAAAACCCAATCACGAAACATCCTGTAGAAGAATTACAGAACTTTGTGTAGAAACCCCTGCAGAATTCCTGTAGAAGTTCATAAACACGGTTGCATGGCATCCTGACTTTGTGAAACTCTCTGAAAGGATGATAGGGATCCCTTATACCCTCTCCGAGTCTTCCCAACCTTTTCCAAGCATTTCTCCTCCTTGATCCACCCCTGCACAATGAAAAGCCAGTTAAAAGCACATGCATGATAATTCTAATAGCTTAAACAAAAATACAAAAGATGTTTTCTTCAGATAGTGATAACTTAGACACATGCATTTTACCTTCTTAGAAGTAATGGCATCTCTTTCGGTAGTTTGCATGCTCTCCTTTGCATCGGTAGGACTAGCTGGTAGAATTAGGGTTTGCTAGGGTTTGTGTTTCTTTTTGGCTTTCAGTTTCTTTCCGCAAGTAGATTAGCTTCCTTTGAGTTAGCTTTTGTCCATCTGTTAAAAAGCTTCTTCTAAGAGCTCATAGAAGTTGGCTTGAGCCCCTAGTGGACTTGTGCCAACTGACCAAGTTACAGCTGCGGCAAGAGCTAGTACTTGTGCATACAGCACCATCGCTTCCAAGTTTGTTACGAACTACCGGGTTGATAAAATTAGAGAAGGGAGCTCCAGGAGTTGTAGCATTATTGCTACAATACTGGAGCCCACCATCTTTTTGGCGCCGTTGCCGGGGAAGCGTCAGAGTATTGGTGATTGTCGCTTTTCTTCTATTTTCCACTACAATCTTCTGCTAAGTAGTTTATTTCATTTCCATTATGCAATTTCGTTTATGCAAAAGTAGATTAGCATTTCCCGCTTTCATAGATTAGCATTTCAATTCCGCAATTTCATTTCTGCAAGCGTAGATTAGCATTTCAATTCCGCAAGCGTAGCCTAGCATTTCATTCCTGCAATTTCATTTGAGCAAAATAGATTAGTCCTTTCCTGCTTTCATTTCAATTTCGCATTTTCATTTTAGCAAGATAGTTAGTTGCAGTTCAATCTATTTCGTTTTTGCAGGTAGAAGTAGAAAAAAAAAAAAAATCAACCAAAAAGATTTCATTTCATGCCTTGTAGGAGTAGAGATAAGTTAGAAAAATGATTGCACAACACCCCCATTGCTTCACACAGCCAACCTTCTCTCTTCTTCGATGGCTGTGACTAAGAAGAACCCCTGGGTGGACATCAAGGCGTATTTAAAGAACCTCTAGGGGAGAAGAAAGAGAAAACATTCCTCTGGAGCAAATGGCTACAAGCAGAAATGTTGGGAGTAGTACCTTGTCTAAAAATGAATTTGAAGATTAGATAGAAGATTTCAAGAGTGATATGAGGCAGTTTCTTGCCATGCAATTGGATACCCTGTCGATCCAAAAGAAGCAAGAGGAAGCCAAGAGGGCTTTGGTCATCTTTTGTCCTAGGTGAACTAGAAAGCATCCTAGGAACGAATGTCCAATGCACTCCCTAGAAGTGTGTTTTGTCTGTGAAGAATACCATCCTACGAATCAGTGCCCTTCCTTGCCTGGACTTAAAGTTGCATATCAAAGAGTTAAAGGAGCCACTGAACCACTCTATCATATGAACCAAAGGAAGCCGCCTGGACCTAGATCTTACCAGCAGGAACTGCAAGGGACATCCGAGACCTATTATGACCCTTATCAAGCCACTTTCATGCCTTCTTGGGGTCCCCCTGCTCATCCTTCCTGGTTCACACCTCCTCCTTGTTCCTTCACAGATCCATATTATGCCCTACCAGTTGCTCATTCATTTCACTCTTATGCTCAGCCACAGCCTCAGTGGAATGCACCTTATGAGGAGTGGAGGCCCCAGTACAACTCTCATCCCGTTCATTTTCCTCCACCACCTGCTCATCCACAACCATCGCCTCCTCCTCCACCAAGGCAACCCCAAATGCCTACCCAACCACAATGCCATCCATCTCCATCTCAATTTCACACCTCCACTCAACTACCCGTACCATTTCCAAAGCCATACAATGGAGCAGCTCAACCCAATTGCAAAGCTAAGGCACAACATGTGCAAATGACTCCTTTTGAGCTCAATGATGTTCACCAAATCTCAGGAAGAGTGTTGCAAAACATAGATTATATTGACAACATTGAAGGACCAAAGGAAAAAGAAGATTCCAAAGAGGAGATCAAAGAACCATGGGCTGCACTTGATGAAGAGTAGAGATCAGAATCAGAGATCGAGAAAGCTTCCTCATGGTTACCATCAAATCTTCCATGTATTCAAGAGAAAGATCAACAAAAAGAGGAAGATGAGAAGGTCATGATAGAAGGTGACATGAAGAATGATCCAGATCAGCAAAAGGACCAAAGATATCAAAGCTATATTGAGACATGGTTCCAGACAGTCACTAAGTTGCAGCAATACTCTCTTCCTCAGCTATGTTTGATCCCTTCAAAGTCAGATCGTTTGGTCTCTGAGATCTGGATACCTATCAAAGCATGCATTTCGAGCCTTCACATCATTTTTTCTCTAATCTCGATGTGCACATGGCTCCATTGGAAGTATTCTTATACTTGAAAATGATTTTGTTTTTCAAGTAGGGTAGGGTAGAGGAAAAAAAAAAAAAAAAAAAAAAAGAGAAAAAATGAAAACAAGAAGAAAAAATAAAAATCTAAGGTGAAAACCTCCTCGGAGGCGCCTTAGATTGGCTCATTGATTGAAAACCTCCATGAGGCGGTCAATGGGTTGGAAAGAAGAGAAAATAAAAAGGCAATAAGATCTTTGGGTGAAAACCTCCCTTGGAGGCGCCCAAGGCAGACAATTAGGGTGAAAACCTCCATGAGGCGCCCTAGTTGTTTTTCAAAAAAAAAAGAGAAAAAGAAAAAGAAAAAGAAAAATAAAACTAATTTCCATTAGATAATTGTAGGTTGCAAGAAGGACATTTCATGATAGGAGGAGCACTCAAATCAAGGTTATAGGAGATCGTGCAGACTGGTACCTTATCTACTGGGCATTCCCTGAGTGGGTGTTTTTCTCTGCATTTAGAACAAAAAATAGCTAGGGCAGCTTCTGCTTCTGCCTGTTTCTTTTTTACCTGCAGAGCATCAATTTGTGAAGAAAAAGAGCTTAACATTTCAGTTTTAAATTCTTCCAACAAATTACCTATTTCAGCCCTTGTTGCTCCTCCACTTGCTGACTTCTGGACTCTTGAATATACGCTGTCCCTGCTTTTTGGTCTGCTTACTGCTCCTCTTGAACATCTCATACAGAGTGTGGTAATTTCATCAAATGGTTCCTTGGAAATATCCCCTTTTCCAAGCATGTTTAACATGTCCAAGCAGTCATCTCGTACCCCTTTCAATAGTATTGTTTTCAGAATGTCTTTACTCATGGTAGGGTGGTCAGATCGCTGCAAATTATACTGCAGTCTTTCCACAAAGTCCTCCAGATTCTCGTCCTCCTTCTGACCCATTTTAAACAACTCTTCCTTCCTCTCTCTCGTTCGGCAGTAATCCTGATATTTGGCCATAAAACTTTCTTTCATCTGATCCCAGGTAGTGATTGCTGAGCTCCTAAGCTCATAAACCACCTTAACGCATTCCCTTTCAGTGTTGCTGGAAACAGTTTTAGTTTCTGATTAGGGCCCACATAATCATAACTCCTACATAGTATATCAAATTCAACGAGGAATTCATCCGGGTCTTCAGAGGATAACCCATGAAAGTTGGGTAATGCTGAAAGTGGAATGTTCTTCATAGGGGTTGCCCCTCTCGGGAGCTCCCCAATAGGGAACTCCAGGGTAGAGAGTGAGTTTTCCCCCCTTCGTTCTGCTCTGTTAACCTCCATTGGTCTTTTTCCTGAATCGCTTGCTCTATCTTCATTATCTTCTGTCTCTTCAGGTTCTTCTATCAGTTCCTCAGTGTGCTCTGGTACTTCCAGCTTCCTTTCAAGTCCTAGTACCTCCTCCGTCTGTCGATCTGTTTGTGAGGAATACTGGATCTGAGGTCTCCGGGAACTCATCCTCTGTGATGTCTCGGCCTTTGAAATAATTTCGTCAATGAAGGTCTTTCTTCCTCCCCCGCCTTTGCCGCCTGTGAAATTAGGTTTCCTGCGTCCTCTCATGCACCTGTTATTCTTAAAAAGAAATCATTAATGCTTTTAAAATCTCTAGTCGCCTTCCCCGGCAACGACGCCAAAATGTTGGCTACTTGAATTGTTTATTGATTAAACAGTCAAAGTACCACATTAATTTGTCAACCCGAGAAAGTCATTTTATTTCAAAGGTGACCTCGTACTGTATGTACTTAATTCTAAAGCATTAAAAGTTGTAGTATAATTCTATCTTTTGTCAAACTCCTTACTCTATGTTATAGCAGTTAAAATATATTGCAGAGATGAAATAAAAGCAGTTGACTAAGAATACAAATCTGTAAAGAAAAATAATGGCTGCTCTGTTAGCAGAGGATCAGGACCCTATCCTCAGGGTAAGGATGTTCAACACCTGCCCCTGTAACTAAATTGCCAACACACACTGCAATTTCTAATCACCGGTGAAGTATTAACAAAACAGAGTATCAGCAAAAGGAAATTATCAGAGGTAATGCTACAGAATCCAAACAGAGCACCAGCAAAAGGAAATTATTAGAGACAATGCTACAGGATTCAAACACACTCACACACTAACAGAGAATAAATGGGTGAATCTTGTGAATAAGGTGGGCCCTGTCTCTCTCACAAGATTCCCCAGAACACAGACACCAGATTAGATGCTCAGAACAACCTTTTATTCATCTGCCAAAATGTCCAGTTACAATAAAGATTCAGACTTGCTTTTGTTTTTCAAAATTTCCCTTACAACTTGTTTTTCTCCCCCCCTTCCAATGTAGATGTCTCCTCTTTATAGAGGAGACATCTATTACAATAGACCGTCATGGTTCATTCAGTTTAACATTTTTGTCAAAAATAAGAAATCCATCCTTGTTACAGGATGCCGTTACAACAGTGTGACGGTGTATTCTTTCTTGGGTCTCTTATTGTCACACAGCTGGTAAACAAACCTCAACCATCTTCTTGGAATCCTCGTACTATCCTTTGCCACTTCACCATTGTTGCTGATTTAGTAAACTTATGCTGTTCTTGGTGTTTCAACAACTGTAACTGTGTTTTACCCTTTTTGGACAGTTGCTGATCGTGCTATGTCAGCATGGAACTCTGCCGATCTTCTGATAGTTGCTGTTTGTCATTTCCGGTATTCCAGTTGTTGCAAAATAACGTTTTCCCTGCTTTAGATAGTTGCTGTTGCTAGTGTTGCAGCAACTGTGTAGTTGCTGTTTCTGGTGTTGCAGCAACTACGAACTATAATTTCTGCAGACTTTAGACAGTTCAACGGTTACTTAGCAACTTGGTTAACTTCTCCAAAGATTAATTATAAAGATAACATGAATATGTAATGAATGATTAAACATATAGTAATGAGGAGAGTTGCTTCATACCTTGGAATGATTAGGTCATTATATAATCAAAAGCTTTCAACTTATGGACTGAAGAGGGTAATATTATAGAAAAAATACAAGGTCAAAAGTGGTCCATTCAGAGTCCTAACACCAAGAAGGGTTGTACTTGAAAGGGTTTCTCGAATTTTGATTTCCTCCTTTTAACTCCAGAAAGATTGGGTGATGGTATGAAGCCCCTCCAAGTTTGACCCATTGACGAAATAGGGGGATTTTTCCAACCAGTTCCTTAACCATTAAAAATCTGTCTAATCGCTTGGCAACCATTACATCCCCTGATCCAGACTGAAACAGGAACGCAACAAATTACAGAGATAACCATATACACAAAGGTGCAGTGGAAATAATACTTCATTTCATTAATGGAAAATATTGAAATATGCTTACAACCAGAAATGGAAATAAACTAGCTAGGGCGATGGTAGCTTATCTCTGAGAAGATATGTGTGGCTACATGCCTCTGAACTGTGTTACAATGAGGCTCGAAGGCCTATTTATTGTTGAGAAATAATGGAAAACCCTTCACATTCCAAAACCTAACCCTAGAAGACGAAACGCCAAATTGTGGGCCCCGTTTTTGGGTATGTTGGTACATCAACTTCCCGGGGTCGCGAATTGGTCATATTATCCCTGTTTGACGTGCATGATAGCCCGTTGGAAAGATCTCTCCGAGGACTACGATGGAAAAAACGATTTTTAGGTGGAAAAATCATTGGCGGTATATTTCCCAAAAAACGTCGTTTAGGGCCTCAAAACGACTCCGGAAGTTTAGGACCCGAAAAACTGCTAAAAATAGTAAAGTATGCTATAATTAAGGAAACTGAAAAAACTGAAAGAAGCACTAGAGGGGATCCAATTGGAATTAGCGGGTGGCCACCAATATCCACTTGGATCATCTCCCATCCTCCTATCACGCCAAGATGGTTTGTTATTTATAAGGTTTACATCAATTAAATGACAGTCAACGAGATTATGGATGAAAAAATGTGCTAAAGGGTCTGGTAGGGCTTGAGGTCCCCATAGTTTAGTAGCTCCTAGAGAGAAGTTTAGGTTAAATATTCCATAATCGTAATTTCTCATGGTAGGGTACATATATGTTGAGAATGCTTAGATCAATACATAGTTTTGATGAAAATATATCCACCCCAATTAGCTGGTATATACCCTAAGAACCATGGACTTTAATGGATTTAAGTTTAAATCCCATAGCTAATCACTCAGAGTGACCTCTAGCATCATTCAAAAAGAAGTACCATCTGGGGAACATTTTATTCAAAATTTCAAAGATCCTATAACCCTCGCCCAAGGTTTCTTAGAGCAAGAGAGTGTCAGGGTTTTCAGACTGAATCATCCATTTAAGGGATATATTTTTTATGGGGCTAGCAAAACCCCTGCAGTTGAAAGAGGAAAGGATCATGACGAAACCACTCTGGGGGCTTGTGCTGCTCTAAGTGCCCCGATAAGTGATTTTTGTTTCCCTTGTACTCTATCAAGATGAGACTTCAGTTAAACTTTCAAAATATGGGACATTCTTACTCTATTGTGACCGTCACCTGAATTCGGTGGAAGGAAAACTAGACCTTCTTTCTCGGTACTAATATCTTCTATAGAGTCACCTTTGGGAGGATGGAGTATGAGGTTATAATGATAGTCCAAAAATGGCAAGGGATATGGTCCACAAATGGGAGTTTAATGGGGGGAGAAGAGGAATTGGAAATAATAACACTATCTGAAGGGATGCCCACAATACTAATAGGAGAGGTTATAAGAAGAGAGGGTGCGATCTTGGAGGGACCAGGCTCCATGTGCATATAGAGATATTACATACAAAAATAGAGGAAGGGGGAGAAGAGATATGTGTACCAACACAAGTAGTGTTCAAGTCCATATCTTAAGGCTCCTCTCGATCTTCCAAAATTTCTTCCTTCGTGATCTTCGTTTCATTAGCAAGTATCGCTTGATCCAAGATGGTGGATTGCCTCTGACCCATATAGAGTGGTCCATTTTTCTCTATAATGACATCATCATATTTCTCCACCAGAACTTCTTCTGTGCTATTAATATGATGAAAGCTAGTGACCCTTTTCTTCCCGTAACTATTTTTTTTTTTTTTTAAATGAGGGTGGGTGAGTCCCTCTAGAAGAAGCTGTATTAACCCGAGATTCACAATTTACATATATTTACAGAAGCGGGATTGAATTCGTAATGTATACATATTTACAGAAGCATGATTTGTACAATATATATGCTACGGAGCAACTAATTGTGCAATCCTTCACCAGATGGCCCTGATGATGAAAACACCTACACCAAAAAGGGAGCTCTTCGTAATATATCTCCCGTAGATAATTCTATCCTATTGGTTGTAGTATTATATGTATTAATGGTCCAACATTAATTATCAACCAGCTGTTCGTACACTTTGAGATGCAACACAAGAAATTCCTAAAGAGACTCTAAATATCTGCAACTTAAATCCTTACTTCCAGTCTATTCTCCAACAACTTCTGAAGTTCCTGTACTTACTTGTAAACTCCTGATAAAAACCTTATAAACACTTAGCAGTTTATTAAAAAAACCCTAAACTACCAATCAACCTTCAAATTGGTAAATGACTCCTGAACTAAGTGTGCAAATCAATCAAAAGTACTGTTTTACTAATCTAGGGATCTTGAACAAATAAACTCAAACAATCCAAAGGCTTCCAACATCAAACAAAGCCTTTAATATTAAAATAAACCTCTATTAGAGTTCTCGTATTCAATCCTCTTTTCCTCTCAATTCTCTGTGCAAACAAAATAATCAAATTCACTCCACTCTGAGTGTAAACATAAAACTAAAAGTGTGACTCAAATATTCCTTCAATATTATCAATGCAATTTAGTGTATCATTTTTAAAAACAACCACTGCGTGAAAAATCAACCTCACTCCAACTAGTGTTTTCTCAATCCCTAAAACACACTTCAATAAGCGATATTTTCAAACAAAACTTGAGAAACTAAAATCTACATTGACCACACTCCTGAAAGAAAATTTTCTTGTATCAAACCTATAAACAATTGTCAAACAATACTACACGTGACAATCTCCTTCATTACCTGTTCCAGCTAGTTTATTTTAATCATCACGAGTGCAAGATCTCGCAAGTACGGATCACTGTTCAAATACCCAAGTGCATAATTGAATCACCAATAATGACCAAAGATAAAAACGTTAAGACAATGAATAACCAAATCAGACTAAATGAGCATGCCTTGTTGTTATGTCGATCAATCATGAACCAAATAAGACTATGGCTTACAATTGTCTTAGGTAACAATTCCGATATGCTTTCCAGTTTTTGAGTATCTAGGGTTATTAATGTTGTATAAAGCTTCATATTGGGTAAGTGTAGATCAAATATTAGCACGGATATAGATTGTTACTTACTTCAAAATTTTGAAGGCCTTGTTGTATAGTTTATAAACCCTAATCCAAGAAAAAAATTTTCTCAGGCTTAGAAGTATATATGTATGGTAACAAAGGGTTTGCAGGATTATGTGAAACCTCCACTTCAGTATAAAAAAATATCTCAAAGTTACAACTGTTTTCCACCCCAAACCAAAATATATCAAAGTTGGTTACAACGCAATAATAAAGTTTTGAAGGTTCATAGATCGAGTGTTTATATGTGTAGTGGCAGAGGATATTAGAGTTACAAATATTTCTTCTCTCTAAACCAACAATGGCTGAAGAGTTACAAGTCTCGACTCACTTAGAGATATCCCGATAAGGCTTCACAATATGCCAGATCTATGATGGAATCAACACCCCAAGGTAGCTAGTATCACAGTGGAAGAACCCAAATCGTTTCTGCATATAAATCAAGATATCATCACAACATGATAATTATTTTGATCATGCAATAAGTGCAATGTTTGAAAATAATCTCACTCTTTTAACCTCTAAGATCTCAGTGCTCAATCAATCACAAGTCAAAGAACCATGCATATATGAAGAAAACAAGTGTAAAGTAGGCATCCAAAGATCTATCAAACCAACTAAAGAATCTTAATGTTAACACACCACTATAAGGATAAAATACTCACCAAATAGAAAATATGCAAACCACATAGAAGATGCACAACTAGAGGGATGTCGAGTTGGTCTGGTGGGCCCTACTAGTCCAGCTCACACCCTCATTTAAAAACTTAGGTTACAGAGTTGAAGTGATCATTAAATACACAATAAATAAAAAGAGGAACCTGGCATTAGAAGCCTTTATATTAGATCAAAAAAATCTTTTACATCAAGAGACAAACCCAAATCTAGTTGAGGAGTGACACCTTATCAAAATAGCAACATCTCCTTAACAAAGGGACATTAGCTTGGCTTAGAGCCATAACTCAACTTATATACAATTTTACAATACAAAACTGACTCTAGACAATCCAGTCTGTTACAAATGAGATAAGTAGGCGAATCACAACTATTTCCATCAATAGAGATCTGATAAAGCCACTATCAAAACAAGGGGACCATATCTGGTAGTGAAGAGATTGTTTTAGTAAATGACCTCCTCTTCTTAGCTTGTTATTAACAATAGGAGAGAAGCACACAAATGACTCCAAGATAATATTGAATAGGTACTCATAGAGCCATAACTCAACTTATATACAATTTTACAATACAAAAATGACTCTAGACAATCCAATCTGTTACAAATGAGATGAGTAGGTGAATCACAACTATTTTCCATTAATAGAGATCTGATAAAGCCACTATCAAAACGAGGGGACCATATCTGGTAGTGAAGAGATTGTTTTAGTAAATGACCTCTTCTTCTCAGCCTGTTATTGACAGTAGGAGAGAAGCATACTTTTTACTATCAAATGACTCCAAGATAATATCGAATAGGTACCCATATTGCTAGCTATCCATTTGCCTCCATGGAAAATCTCAATGATAGAGCAGTCCACACATTCTTTGACTCAAGTGTAGGATCTCCATGGAGTGTAAGAACTACATATACTTGGATTAGTGGATTTTTAATGATCATAATACTTAGAAAATACATACAAACGAGAAAATTTAACTTGAAATAATGATTTCCTATCAACTCCTTTAGAGCTTATGCAGATTCACATAAGCCTTCATGACTATGTAAAAAATATAAGGGGAATGCTAGGTAAAATGGTCAAATTTTGGTAAAACAAGGGGGTAAAAGTCGAAAAAATAAGGAATTTCATGATCCTGACATCTCCCCCAACCAGAATCCTTTATGTATCCTCACACAAATAGGGGTGTGTTGCTGCTCTGCAAACAACCCAAAACCATGAGACTCCTTCCCTATCACTTTTTGATCTAAATATTGATCTCTGTATTTGAGCCCTAAACTTCCTTCAATTTCCTTTTAAGTTTTTTTTTTTTTAAATATTTAAAAAGGCGGAGTTCATCCTCCATCTTTAACTTTCTCCTTTAGAACCTCCACTTCTTTCAATAAATCATTGTTCCTAGTTCTCGGTTTGGAGTTGTCAGACTATAGAAAACGATCAAACACTTCCATCTCTAGAACTTTCACCTTCAAGGTACAAATCTTCTTCCTGTGCTTAAATTGTTCCATATAAGTTTTGAGTGACATTGATTCTTCTTGTCCTTTAGATAATTGATCCACATGAATATCACTGGGTTGGTTTATAACTGTAACTGCATCTACCAATACAAATAATTTCTCTTTTCTAAACAGAAACCCTTTACCAAGAATAAACTCTTTATCACTTACTACACATTTTGCATCCTCTTCTATGGAAATTTCTTTTGTGGGATCTACACTAAGGGGAATTTGTACTTCTGTCTCCATATGGAATTTTTCACTCACTCCCGGTCTCCGTTTTGCATTAAATCCTTCATCTAATAAAGAAGCCTGGGGAATTTCATCTGGTAAAGGAGTTTGGGGAACTGCATCTGATAAAGGAACTTTTATAGAGGAAGGAGGGGTATGCCTTGTTTTTAGCATCCCTCATGTTACTCAGCGGGTCGATGCTAGCACCGATACCATAGATGGCATACCTTCTTTCTTATCTTTTTCATTCTGCTGAGAGCACCCTTGTTCCTTTATTGCATCAACTCTCTTGTCAACTTGAGTAGACTTAGAACTTGAACCCTTAATTTTCACTGCAAAGCCCACAGTCGATTTTTCTTGAAGGTTAATGCTCTGTTTAATGTTTCTAGTCCTATGAAGTGTAAGAAAGTCACCCCAATTGGACCCTCTCTGGTTCAACTCTTCAGAGATTAATATCTTGATCAAATGATGCAACTTATAACCAATTTGATCAACAAAACTTTTCTGGACACTTCGTGACATTTTGGTTAAACTTATCAAAATAAAAGAAGGGAAATTTATATGTTGACCTTCTTTAGAGTGAAATAGGAGCTGAATGAGATATAGGAAGGTTGTAGAATACTGTAGGGGAATTCCCTATTTCCTTGCTTAGTTCCCAAGGAATTTATCACCTCCTTAATTACCAAGCCTGTACACTTAACTAGTCTAGAATTGATGATTATAATGTGCCTTTTCCTCCACTCTAGATAGCTAATTCGAATTCCATGCATGTCTTGGCTATTTTTAGTTGATTAACTAGTTAAACTGAGAGAACACTAAGTTAACAACAACTCTACTACTCAACTGACCTTCAACTAACTCAACTAATGACTTGAGTTCAGTTAACTGAGTTCAAGAAAAAATATTTGAACTAGATTGCTAAATTTTAGCAGTCACTACATGCACAAATCTACTCCAAGATTATAACTCGAATTTACTAAGTTAACTAGTAGACAATGCCATGTCACTCTAGCTAACTGCCATCCAAGTCATCCTGCTAATGTGGAAAATTGAATTACTCAATTTGACTAAGGAACAAGTCAAATTGAGCCTTTTTTGCTACAATTTCTAACACAATGTTGCAACTCTTGCCTCATCATTGCTACAAATATGAGGAAGGGTGTTGTAACTTTGCACCAACTATAACAACACATCATTGAAGGGAACAACTATTGTTTATGGATCGGTTGGGTAGTCAAACAACCAATCTACTCACGCAAGAACATGAAAAAGGTGAATAGGAACTCAAAAGGATGAATGACTCTACCGCCACTTGTCATACAACTAATTAATTTAGCTTGTTCCCAATTTTACTATCTTTTGGAGAAAACAATGTAATAAGTTGGAACATCCCGATTCTCTCAGTTTTCCATCGACTTCTTTGATTAATTTAGAGATGAAACATCATGTATAAAGATCCCTTATTCCTCTTGCATTAACAAACAAACATTTAGTGAATGAATAATCAACCATTGTATTGATATTTATGTTGTAATTACTTTCTTGCAATACAAGTTCCATTTCATTCCTATCCAAGTGATGTTGTGTTGAGAATTTAATGTACTACTTTTGTAAACTAGTGCCTTGTCTAAGGAGGTAGCCCCCCGGACTTAGTCAGGTACTTCCTATACTCATTTCATAGTTGTAGCGTAATTTATTGTTGAAGTTATTTTGAAATTGATTTATTTTTCTTAGTGTTGATGGTGCTGTATGTTTCCAACATACAAGGGATCTCCCCTATATGAGGTCCCAATTAGACCTCACACCGTTTGGTTTAGGAGTCCCATCTAGTTATAGGGTCCAAACACCAATGCCAATGGTTTAGAGGTGAGTCTTTGTTACAATACATACACAAGAGATCATAACTACTCTTTGGGGAAGCAAGTACATAAGCTTTGTGTGACACCGAATGTAGAATGCATAGGAAACTTCCACCACTGAGAAGAGAGAAAAGCCTCCTGTTAGGGAAGTAATAGTACTGTGTTAATAGTGGCCCATAAGCGAAAGAGGAATACTTTTTGATTAAATTGCATATTATCTCACAAGATAAACAACAATCATAAAAACATAACAACAATCATTCAACAATATCCATATCTAAGTAACGAAATAGTTAATTAATCTTAGTATGTATTATGCCAACATATATCACAAACATATCAAGAATAGTCTTACTACATTCATGATACATGCATGAAGAAGTGTTGGCTCGAGGAGCTTCTAATTATTAATTAAAGGTTCCAAGTACACTGTTACATAGGTGAAACAATAGATCCAATAGTGGAACATGAAGCCACAATTTGATTCTCCAAAGGATGATTTTCCTCATATGCAATACAAGAGAATCCAAGGAAAAACTCTAAGAATCCAAGCCCTTTACTTGAGTTATGAGGAGTTATTTATAACAAATGACAATGAATTTTGAGTTTCCTCATGACTTTTTAACTTCTATGATCTATGGGCTTCCATACAACCTTTCATATTCTTTATATGACCTTTTACATTCAACACGTGTCTTTTCATGTTCCACACATGTCGTTTGAACTCCATTACATTAAACTTATTACAAAAGATAAAATACATAAATGACATTGGCTATATAAGACAAAAATAAAAATGCTTTCAAATGGATTATTGAGTCATTTGCTTCTTCATGGAGCTCATTGGTGATGTATGTATGCCATGCTCTAAATTATGTAGCAATGACTTTGATCTGGACTAGAAAATCTTTTTCAAACTGCATCTTCAACTCTAATGCTTATGACAATATGGATTTGGAGCTAGATTGTACACTATTACACAACCATGACAGTTTCATGTGAGCTTTAGCTGGTGCAATGGCGTACTATAGAATAATTTTGTTAGTAATCTCAAGGCCTTCCTGTTCTAATGCTTGTTTGATTTACTCAATGTATTGCTTCACTTCCCATAAGATGATAAACCTGCCTCTTGTCTCTTCAAGTCTAAAGGCTCCAAACCATTATGCAGACTACTATAAACAACAATAGTGTTAGCTGAATGTTCTTTGAGATAGATGTACTTCTGATTGTGGAGTATAAAATGTACTCTATCTACTTCATCAGTAATCATGCCCTTTCTGACCAGCTATTGCGAACCTCTGGATATTTGGCATCCTATTCTTGTATTTGATCAACAACTCTATTTTCCACCTTTAGGAGCTTTAGGAATTCTTGCGATTTCTTTTGTATACTAACCAGGTGTTCCATTACATCATGTAGAAGTATCATTTCATCATACAATTTTACCATGATGTCCTCCATTGACCCCAATTCTTCATGTATAACTGACTACCACTCCGTTGCATTGAGGCTGTTAGAAGATAATCATTGATTTTTTGCAGTGAGATGCTCCGCTTATTTCTTTACTGCATCCAATTCTTTTCTCAGCCGTGCATTCTAATTCAAGAGGTACTCTGAGTTATCCTATGCTATTGTGGCAAAATAAAAATTAGCTACCATAATTTCTTGGGGATTCCTTCAGGTGTTTGCAGTTATCACCTTCTCCGTGGATAGAGAGACTAGGTTTTGGGGATCATTCGAGAATAATATCCATATTTCATGCACGATCCTTCCTTCAGTTGATCAAATGTAACATTACATACGTCCATGAATTTGTCTTCTGGTTGAGGTGTGATTCCAATCTCATCAAATGGGAGATGGCCACCTGTAAGAGGAGGTTCTATTGGAGAACTTGGTTCATCATCCATGAGATGGATGGCATCATATTTTTCCAATTCTAATTCTATTTCCTAAGTCATACGTTCTTATTCTAGCCTCAGTGTTTCTTCCTCCTCCCGTGAGTAGATTTGTTGTTCTTATTCTATTCTCCTTCTTTCCTCTTCTTCTTATTATTTCTTTCTAAGCAGTTCAACCTATATCCTCTTCTCCTTTTCCTCTTGCTCCATATTTTCCTTCAATTTTCTCTTCTCTCATTCAACCTCAACATCTCCTTTATTCAATGGATCAACTTTCCACTTTCTACTACTTTCTGCTATCGAATCTTCCTTGACCCTTTTCCTCAGAGATGCAGTGCTTTCTTAAGCAGTTGTTGCTTGTTGTGCATCCTATATCTATACATATTCAGCTTGTGGAACTTGGGAGGGACAAAATTCAAATCATGGGTGTGGTTTCCTTATTGCGTTGCAGCAATTCTTCACAATTTCATATTCAACATCAGTCATTGGTACGTAACCCCAAGTGTATCCTATCTTGTCACAATGTGTCTTGCACACTTTCCTAGGGTCATAACTGTGAAATTTTCTGACTCCAAAGCGTAGGAACTCCAACTCTTGTATTCCAACATCGTTTACCTTAAGAATCTTCAGCTCATACATTCCAATTATCAAAGGGAAATTGGGTTTGTTTCACTTCATTTCAATTTCTGAGAGAAAACTTTCCCAAAATTAAAAATCGAAAATATTTTAGTTTTGATATTGAGCATGGAGAAGACAATGAACTTCTTGATCGAGACTCCTTACCCTTGTGTTTCTCCTCATTTGAAAAAATAATAGAAAGTTATAAGCAAACAACTAAGCGATTTGTCAACAGTATAAATGGGAAACCTTCTCATGAATCAATTGAGGATGTCACTTGTGATATGGAAGCTTCTTTCGCTCCAGAATCGCAGCCACTAAGTTACATTGAGTTTCAAACCATAGATGAAAGCTTAGAACCTAAAACATATTATCAATTGATGTAGGATAATTCTGTACCATTAAGTTTTGATTCATTTCAGTTTTTGAAGAAAATTTTTGATAATATCTCTGAAGCAAAGAATGACAAGCCTATAGAAAATCATGTAGTCTCATTGGAACCAATGTATAACAAGTTGTAACAGTCTTCTCAGGTTCTCCATGATCCAATAGCTGATGTTTTGGATGATATCTGTAGTCAAAGTCCTTCTCCATTAGCTAGCTATGACCTTAAAAACAAAGATGATAAAAACTTGACTAAACAACCAGATTCTTTGTCATTTTTAGCAGGAGTCTCATTACAAAGCTCATATGAAAATGTATAGTCATATTAGGACAATTACAAGTTAGAATAGTACGAGAGTAAGGATGAAAATGAAAGTTTATATTCATGGTATAAAGACCGTTTAGAGTAGAATTACAATCTGTTGGATGAGCTAAACTTCAATGCACATTTGTTTGAAGATCCTTTTGCTAATTTGTTGCAGTCATCAAGGGAGATGAGTTTATTGTAATTATGGATCATATATACATGTTCATTGGACACTTGGAGTGACCTAGCATTTGTTTTTTCTGAATTCTCAAGGAAAGTGTGAGCAAGATTCAAGTAAGTAACCATTTGCTAGATTGGTTACACTGGAGGGATCATATCGCATGATTATATATATATATCTTCAGTAGGTGGTGTTTATCATCAGGATTTGAAGCCTAAGGTGAAGGTCCTAAGATCCTAATGGTCTACTGCCATATGTAAGTCAAGTAAGTTTTGCAGTCAAGTCAAGTCAGTTTTAGTTTTTCTTAAGTTTAGTCAGTTAGTATTTTGAGTATTAAGTGTTTTGACTCCATCGCCCAATGGATGAGGCTACCTGGTCTGTGGTGTTCTTGACACCTCCTAATGGAGCTGCCATCCCCAGTTGGAGCCAATGTTAGTGTCTGTCAGTCTTGTCAGTCACCAGTGATCAAATGTACTCTTTCAAAATGGTTGATTAGGGTCCTAAGTCAAATTTTTATAGTTTCAATAGGTTTTCAAATAAAAATTTCGTCAGTGGTTCATACGTCTAGGTCACTGCTACTCCCTCCACCTACTCATAGTCTTCATCACTCATCATGGTCATTTCTTCATTCAGGTGTCTTAGGTCATGAAATGGTTAATATGTCATCATTTAGGTCATGGTCTAGGTTTCCACTTCATTTGTCATCATAATGCCATTTATTTAAAGCAAAAGGGAGTCATGTTCATCAAATGAGTCATCATTAAAGGGAGTTAGCAACTTAGGAACAAAAGGAATAAATGTAAAGATAACATTTCATTTCAAATAAGATCATGCTACAGTCACATCACATCATTTCTAAAAAATATTGATGATGTCACCTCCATTACTTAAGCAAAAATCGACCTATAGCTTATAAAAGACCATTCAAAGAATTCAAATTGTTCATTTCACTTTCATAAGAGCTCTTCCCACCATCGAATTTCATTCCAGAGTTCAGAGCAAGCAAATTCTTCCTTGAAATCCTAAATTACCCTCCTACGCTACGCTTTCCCCCCTATGCTATGCTTCTGGTATCCATTGTTGCATGTTCGAATTGGAGACAAAGAAAGCATCCACAAGGTTTCATCTCAGAAATTCAGGGCTCTCAATACCTCTTGGACAAGTAAGTATCAGTTGGCTCTCTTCTCTTGCATCTATCTTCTCAAACATTTCAATGAAATTCCGTCTCCTAGGGTTTCAACGTGTTTTTCATTTCCATGTGAATTTGTGTCAAATCAGTGGTAAAACCCTAAGTTTCCTACTCCCCTACATTCATCTACAACTTTCATACTTCACTAAACACTTCCCTCACATATTCCCCTTCATCTCATACATTTCTCTACAAACCCTAGCCTAGGCTGCTCCATTGACAATTTCCTAGGATAAGATTGTGTTTTTGTCATTTCCACACCCCCCCCCCCCACCTTTTTTAAGAATTATCACTCCCCTAAAGTCCCTAACATATATCCCTATCCCCTAAAATTTCCCCACAAATTTACACACTCCCTAACCCCTCCATTCCATTCCTTCAACACCACAGTCCCTTGTCCCTTGTTTTGCAGTCATACCTTATTCCTTTCCTTCCCACTTAGCTAGGGTTTTGACCATGGAAACTAGAAACATTTAAAATGAGAAGAAAAGGTATAATAAGGGTGGGCAAGTGTCCAGGTATGAGCCATCACAGGTCCAAGAAATCATGGCCTCACCCTTCATTAAGAAATCTTTCCAAGATGCTGGCTACCTAGGTTTCTGTGAGAAGATCCAAGAAGTAGGTTCCAATGTAAAATTGACAAGCCTCTTTGCCACCAACTTCAGGAGGGATAAGGCCAACATTGCCGGAGTAGACTTCATCATTTCAGTAGATTCTATTTCCATAGCTACAGGTATTCCAAATCATGGATAAATCTAGTTTAAAGGGATGGATCTAGACATTGAGAACTATAAAACTTTCCTAAAGCCATAGTATAAGGATGCTCCAAAACACATTTTTACCTTTACACAATTTCTTAATAGGTATGCTCCATTAATGAAGATGATAATGAGGTACTTTACTTGTGAAGGAAGGTTTTCAAGACTTTATCAGTACCACATAAGGTTCCTAATGCACTTCACAGCAATCAAACCTCTAAACTTGCCTCATTATTTGTATAAAAGCCTTGTCAAGATGACAAAAAAGGTACAGAGTAAAGGGAAGGATCATCAAGCTAACTTGTTTCACCATGGCTTGGTCAAAGTCATTGTCCTCCATCAGCTTTCAGAGATCAACATGCCTTGGGAGATACTCATCTAAATAACTTCACTTTTGCCTGCTACTAGTCAACCTAGCAGCCAAGGTACACCATCATCAAAGCTACAACAACTTGGCTCTTCAAGATACCTAGGGCATCAGGTGGCAAAGATACCTAGGCAGAGGTGACAAAAACCTACAACAGAGGGAAAAGGCTTGTGTTTGCTCCTTCAAAACACCAACATGTTGCACCCTTGCATGATGATAAGCATGCGCACTTTGAGGATGACATGGTAGAGCATGAGGAGCACAAGTCACCTACGGATATTATAAATGAAAGGAAGAAGAAATTAGAGATATAAAGGACATACTTTCAAAGGATAACTTCATGATAGTATTTCTTCAGCTGGAGAACATGCAACTTCAAGTAAATCAACTTTTGCTCACTAAACCTAAGGCATATTTGGAGGTGGAGGATGGAAAAGGTAAGGTTGTCATTTATGTTGAGTAGCTTGAGGATAGAGATGTGCCAATTAAACTAAGGAGGCCAAGAACAAGAAATCTCAAGAGGTAGAAAGAGCAAGAAAGTGAACCATCTCCATCACTAGGTCAAAATGACTTTAATGAGCTAATTACAATTGAGATTGATCAAGACAAGGAATTTTGGCTTGGAAAAGTGAATGATCACTTGGAAAATCTTCTCAAGAGGGCCAATAGGAACATAAATCTCCAAAGGCACATGGCAAGGAGCTACTGCACAAGAAACAAACTTTCTCAGATTAGGGTAAAAAACATGAAAAAGAGGCTAAATCAAACCTTTGTTGGGTTATGTTATATTCTTTCCATGACTAACCTACGTAGTGAACCGGGGGGTTAAAGGGGGAGCGGAGCCCACCTTTCACTGCACCGATTGTGCAGCGGG
Organism: Pinus tabuliformis; assembly: GCA_031772625.1. Classification (NCBI taxonomy): domain Eukaryota; kingdom Viridiplantae; phylum Streptophyta; class Pinopsida; order Pinales; family Pinaceae; genus Pinus; species Pinus tabuliformis. The sequence goes on from CM062809.1 coordinate 1,041,279,549, forward strand.
GGGGCCACATGGGGGCATGTATCCCCCTCTACGGGGTCTGGGGCAGCGCCTTGGGAAAATTTTATTTGGACCTTATATTAGGTTGGGCGGACCTACCTATGGTTTTCGGTCCATGGTTTTGGACGTGATGGTTTTTGGTCCATGGTATTGGATGCTTAGGGATGTATAAATATGTATTGTAACATTGAAAGGAACATAATGAAAAATCAATTTGGTAGTCCTGGTTTTGGGATCTAGGGGAAAATCTCTGTGTATATGTGTTTTATGTGTTATGCTCTTGCATTGTTTATTTTTCTGTGTTTTAGAATTCGTATGCAGGTAATTTCTGTGCGGGGTTAAAACCTACATTTGGTATTAGAGATGTTTTGGCTTCAAGGGGATGCCTTTGTTGCTGAGGGGTTTCGCTCGGGCCTGTGGTAGACCTTGTTCAGTGGGAGATCTGCGGGATCGATTCTGGTGGTGAAAGAAGATGGCGAGCAGTGGAAAGATAGAGGTCAATAAATTTAATGGTCAGAGTTTTGAGTTGTGGAAACTCAAGATGGAGGATCTGTTGGTGGATAAAGATCATTGGATCGTAGTAGATCTAGGTACTAAACCAATGGGAGTGTTCGATGAAGAATGGAAGAAGTTGGATCGAAAGGCTAAGAGCATAATATGATTGTGTGTCTCAGATTCAGTGTTGCTGGATGTATCAGGGGAAGCTAAGACAAAGGCTTTGTGGGACAAGTTAGGGACTTTGTACCAATCTAAGTCTCTGGTGAATAAATTGTTCCTACGAAAAAATTTGTATAACATGAGGATGAAAGATGGAGACTTAGTGACAGAGCATCTGAACGAATTTAATACAATGGTAAGTCAGTTATTATCTATTTATATTAAAATTTCAGATGAAGATAAGTGCATCAGTTTGTTGTGTTCTCTACCAGATTCATGGGATAGTATGGTTATTGCAATAGGTAGCAATGCAACTGCCTTGTAATTTGATGAAATAGTCTCATCCTTGCTAAAGGAGGAGATGAGACGGGAAAATATGGAGAGCCAGAATGGTGATGCCTTTTCTGTACGAGGACGGTCCCAAAACAGAAACAAAAATAAGTTATCGAGTGGGAGATCTAAATCTAGACGAAGATCTAAATCTCCAGGAAAACTTGTAAAGGTGGTGTGCTAGAAATGCGGAAAGGAAGGGAACTACAAAAGGGACTGTAAACCTAAAGCTCCTGACAAAGGAAAGGGATTTGATGATGCTTCTTGTGCAGAGGCGAAGACCACCTCAGATGAAGGTGGGGACATGTACTTGTCTTCTTCAAGTACACATGTATATCATGAGGCATGGTTGATTGACTCAGGTGCATCCTTTCACTTCACTCCCCATAGAGAGTGGTTCTGTGAGTATGATAAATACGATGGTGGTGATGTCTTCTTAGGTGTTGATAGGAAGGCTAGAATCATTGGTCGTGGAAAAGTAAAATTGAAGTTGCAAGGTGGAAGGGTTAGAACACTTCGGGTGTTCTGCATATTCCTGCATTAGCCAGAAATATGATTTCTGTAAGCAAGCTGGATGATGTAGGTGTAAAACTAGTGTTCGAGAAGGATACCTGCAAGATGGTTTGAGGAGCACTGGTATTGATACGGGGAGTTTAGACTGGAACTTTGTACAAGCTATAAGGTAGCACTGTTGTTGATGGATGAAACAGTTCTGTGGTTCCTGAAAGTGGAGCAGAAAATCTAGTGGTCTCTGGAGAGAAGACCATGTTGTGGCATCAAAGGCTTGGACATATTGAAGAGAAGGGCCTTCAAATACTTCATAGTAAAGGTATGGTAGAAGGTACGAGTAATAGCTCTCTATATTTTGATTTCTGTGAAAATTGTGTATATGGGAAGCATAATCAGGTGAGTTTCCCCTCTGGTGGTAAGAGGGCGAAACAGATATTAGAGCTTGTGCACAGTGATGTGTTTAGACCTGTGAAGGTTCCATCACTGAGTAAGTATAGGTACTATGTATCATTTATAGATGACTTCTCAAGGAATACATGGATATATTTCCTTAAGAAGAAATCTGAAGTCTTTGACAGGTTTAAAGAATTTAAGGCTTTGGTGGAAAACCAGACAGAGAAGAAGATAAAGGTGCTGAGGATAGATAACAGTGGAGAGTTTTGTAGTAAAGAGTTTGAAGAATTTTGTAAGAAGTGTGATATAGCACGGTAGAAGACTACTCCATATACACCTCAACAAAATGGAGTTACAGAAAGAATGAACAAGACGTTGATGGAAAGGGCAAGAAGAATGCTCAATGGTGTTAGGTTAGGACATGAATTCTGGGTAGAGGTGGTGGAGATAGCATGTTACCTGGTCAACAGATCACCTTCATCAGTGTTGGAGGATAAGACTCCATAAGAGATATGGACTGGTAAGAAACCCTCTCTTTCACATCTGAGGGTATTTGGATGTGATGCATATGTACATGTTCCAAAGGAGAAACGAACCAAGTTGGATAGTAAATCTGAAAAGTGCATCTTTATCGGGTATAAGGATGGTTTAAAGGGTTATAAGCTTTGGAACCCAACAACAAGGAAGGTTGTGTATAACCGGGATGTGGTATCAGAAATTTGATACGTTTATACGGGGGATTGGCTTCACCAGAAGCAAAGTAGATCACTGTGTGTATTTTAAATTAATTGGTGACCATGTTATTTATCTGGTCTTGTATGTGGATGATATATTGCTGGTTGGAAATGACAAAGAAATTGTCCAGGATTTGAAGACCCAATTGTCCTCCAAATTCGACATGAAAGATCTTGGTGCTGCAAACTATATTTTGGGCTTGGAAATTAAAAGAGATCGGGCAAAGAGGAAGCTCTGTTTAAACTAGAGGATGTATGTCGAGACAATATTGTAGAGGTTTAATATGCAGGATAGTAAACCGGTGAAGGTTCCTATTCCTGTAGGTGTAAAGTTATCCGTTGAACAGTGTCCCAAGGCACAAGAAGAGGAAGAGGATATGTCCTGCGTTCCATATGCAAGTGCAGTCGGTAGCCTGATGTATGCAATGGTCTGTACTAGACCAGACATTGCACATGCAGTGGGAGTATTGAGCAGGTTTATATCAAAACTAGGGAAGGAGCATTAGAAAACAATGAAGCGGGTTTTCATGTATTTGTGTGGCACTAGTTATTATGGTTTGTGCTACCAAGGAAGACCAGGATTGGATAGAGTTTTGGATATCCGTGTCTTTGTTGATGCAGACTGGGCTGGGGATTTGGATCATAGAAGATCTACAAGTGGGTATGTGTTTAACCTATTTGGAGGTGCAGTCAGTTGGATGAGTAAGAAACAATCTGTAGTGGCACTATCAACTACAGAGGCATAATACATGGCGGCCACTCATGTAATCAAGGAAGTAGTTTGGTTGAAAAGATTGTGTTCAAGTATGGGGTTAGTACAGGGAGCTATAAGGATAGATTGTGATAGCCAAAATGCAATTTTTTTGGCAAAGAACCCTACTTATCATTCAAAGAAAAAGCACATGATGTTCAGTATCACTTTGTGAGGGATATGATAGAAGACAAAAAGGTGTTGTTGGTAAAGGTGGACACTTTGAAGAATACTGTAGATGCATTGACAAAATCTATGAGCTCTAAGAGGTTCTATTGGTGTAGAGAAACAATGGGCATTTCAGGGTTGGAAAAATGACTAAGCTCTCTTGTGGCCCCTTGTGGAAAGAAAACAACAAGTGGGAGAATGTTGGGTTGTCTTATATTCTTTCCACGACTAACCTATGTAGCGAACCGGGGGATTAGAGGGGGGGCAAAGCCCCCCCCTTCGTTGTGCTGATTGCGCAGTAGGGGGGTCACAGGGGGGTTTGAGGGGGATGGGTAGCCCCCCTCTATGGGTTCCGGGGCAACGCCTTGAGAATTTTTTTTTTGGACCCTATATTAGGTTGGGCAGACCTACCTATGGTTTTCGGTCCATGGTTTTGGACGCGATGGTTTTTGGTCCATGGTGTTGGATGCTTCGGCATGTATAAATATGTATTGTAACATTGAAAGGAACATAATGAAAAATCAAGCTGGTAGTCCTGGATTTGGGGTCCAGGGGAAAATCTCTGTGTATATGTGTTTTATGTGTTATGCTCTCGCATTGTTTATTTTCTGTGTTTTAGAATTCGTATGCAGGTAATTTCTGTACAGGGTTAAAGCCTACAACCTAAATGAAGTTAAGGAAGAGATACAACTTGGATTTACTTGTTGATGCATCCTTGATTTCCTGAACCATCACCCAAGGAGTCAAAGAAACAAATTTCAAGAAATTATGAAGAATTTTTGTAAATTTTGTAAATTTGTGTATTTTAGCAATTTTGAGATGTATAGAAGCACAATGAGCTCATGCTGCGCTTCTTCACAGGAACTCCAAATGGTGAATTTTTTGCATGGCTGGATAGATTTTCATGAGTACAAGTCATATATGTACCTTGATTTCCATGTCAGTGCATAGGTTGGAAGGAAAAGTCAAAAAACATGCTCAAAAACAGGTTTCTGCCATTATTTGAGACCCCACGCTGCACTTCTAGAGCAATCTTGTGAAAAGTTATTTTTGGAGGCTTAGAAAAGGGATTTTTGTAGGTTTAACACTTTTTGAGGTAAGTAGATACAATAAGCTACCATCACCAGTTCTCATATCAGAAAATGGACCAAGAAAACCCCCTCAAATTTTCCTATAAATTCGACACTGCGCTTCTAGCAGTTTCGTTGCGCTTCTGTGAGCAATGTAATTTTTTGGTTTTTATCAATCAAACTTGACTTTCCATGATGTAATTAGTCAATTTGGGTTTCTACATGATGTAACTAAGTGAAATAGGGATTGTAAATGTAAATTTGATGTAATTATGATGGTCATTAATGTTAGTAAAGTCAGTCAAAGTAAATGGAGAGTTTGTTTCTTAGCCTCCCTAGTTTTAAGTTTGGTTAGAGAAAATGATGCACATTGTTCCTATCTTGATGGATTCGACCCCTGAGAAGGGGAAAGTGTTTTTTGATCTATATCTAGGCTGATCTAAGTCATAAAGAGGGTTGTATGCTTGATAATCATAGTTTGGAGCTAGTGTACACTTTTTTTTTGTAATACAAGAGGCAATTGCAACCATTATCTTGGGATTCTTGTGGTATTCTTTGTGACAATGTTTTTTATTTGTTTTATCATCATATTGAATATATATTTCTCCTTACTACCATATATATGCTTCTTGTGATCATCTCATAGGTGTTTAAGCATAATTCATAAGTTATTTGCTCTGTTTTAATGAGATTTTCATGCTAGTGTTCTATTTCTCATGATGAGTGAATTCATGGTTACATGCTCATTCTGATCCTCTATCATATCATCTATATACTACAATGACAACCTATTTCTCTCATTGAGCATACCTACCTTGCCCCATTATATCTCTGCAATTTGATCATTTGAAACCCTAGCCTAGTTCCTAGATCTATGAGGTTCATCCAACAAACCCTAAAATCAAACCATAGTGAGCTTAATATCTAGCCTAACATATGTTTTCCTCTCCATTCACTTCATTGGTTGTGAGATCCTTGAGAAATCCCTCTTTGATTTGGTAGGGCTAGCTACTAGATCCAAAGTTGGTTTAAGGTTACCTCCGTCGGTCTCCTTTCTCAGCCTTGGGACACTGAGGAGTGCTAACAAGGCCAAGGGGAAATATTCCTTCTATTAAGAACTCTTAACAATCCACCATTCAACTGATAAGCAAATTCTTGTAGGACGACCTTGTTAGTCACATACTGTGGCATAACATGGAGCGAAGTTGTGCACCCAAAACATTTGATATATATGTGTTATCTAGAGCATAAAAATAATCTGCGATATCATGCAATGCCTCCTTCACTTGGTCGGTCATGCAAGGAGGGCCAATCTCATAAATCATATGAAATATGATTGCAAAGAAATTCTTTTTCAATCTATCATACGCTCCTCTGAAACTTAACTCTGACAATACCCTGCAATGGAAGTAGATTAGAAACTTATCTTGTGGGATCTAGTTCCAATACATCATTGGGAATGCATACCACACATAGATCCCATCTAAAATATATGTTGACATATAAAACTCTGGTGCTTGGTTTGATGCTAGAGTTTCTTTGGCCTACGCAACATGTCGCTGCAATTTAAAAGAATTTATATATGCCCAATTGAAGATTTTACCTCAAGTAACAACCAAGTTGAGCATGAATACCCAATTATCTTACAATAATTATTCATTATTCTTCCCATGCAACTTACAATACATAGAAATAAGGTACTGGTACCCTCCATCAAAATCCTAGTCAGGTAAGCTGTAGTTGGGCAGTGTCAAAATTTTGCAGGCTCTTGACACCAAGAATTTATAATATCACTTGTGTTAAGATTGACCCATATAGTATATAATTTGTTGTTGGAATATTTTGTGGGTTTCAACATATTGTAATAAGTATGCATGTCCTCTCCAAAGTAGGTGGAAAGATGACCACCAATTTCACTACGAAGCACCAGATATGAATCATCCATATGTGATATGTTCCATTCAATTTCCTTTGCACAAGGCATCATTGGGAACTACATGCAATCCTGTATATCATGGATCACTTGATGTTGATGTAGACTTCCATGTCTTCCAAATCCTCAAGGAAATACTTTTTCATGAATGCGTCTTTAATATCCTTCCATGTGACCTCAAAAGATTTGTCTATAAAGCATTATGTGTCTGTAAGGATAGGAATAATTTCCACTATTTCTTTGGTACTTACCTCTAAAGCTTCTTTTGAGGCCACTCGACGGGTATTGGGAGGCATTGTTTCAACTAATGGTGAGAGAGTAATAAGACTAGTAGCTGGAACACTTGCACGTGGAAACACACTCATGGTGAAGAGGATCATCTTCAATAAATCCTCTTTCTATTACAAACAATAAATTTTCAAATCCTGTTTGAAGAGAAAGAAAATGTATATAAGAGTGTAAGCCTATCAAACATGGGGTGGGATCACCGTTTAGGAAAGAAAACTGCATCAAGAGAGAGGAGGGCACATGTCAAAACAATAGTGTAAGGTTAAGTATCATGTGATCTTCAAGGTGCGCTTGTGCGCCCAAGAAAAATAGAGAGAGAGAGCTCAGGGGCGCAGAGCGCACAATCAAAGCACAAAGGGAGATCACTGTTGGTTCAGGGTGTGCTTGTGCACTCAAGGGGACTAAGGAGGATACAAGGTGCATAATCGAAGCACAAATGGATCATGATCAAGATTTTCCTCTGCACTCAAAGATATTAATGAGGGAATGATGCACACATTTGAAGCATGAAGGTAGATCAATGTTGGTTTAGGGTGTGATTTTGTGCTTAAGGGGACTAAGGAGGGCACATGGTGCATAGTTGAAGCACGAAGGCATCATGCTCAAGCCTTCCCTCTACACTATGTGCTCAAAGACTGAGGAGGGCACAAAGTGCACAATGGAATCATGAATATTGCATGATGTTGCTTCTTCTGGGTTTTCATAATCGACATGATTGTCGTGAGTTGAGACGTTTATTAAAAGATCTGGACACCAGAATTAATCAAATAATTACTGAAGGAGGATCTGTAGAGGATCCAAAAATTTTACCGAAAGCTCGGTTCAATTTAATTCCTTATCGTGAAGTGGGCTTAATGACAACAACGTATTTGTGCCATGTGCTCAAGGAGCGTGCAGTTCTTTGAGCCAAAGGAAGCTAAAGAGGAAAACTTAGTTTTTTGGGTGAAACTTTCCAAGACAATGAGGCCTTCATTTCCAGAAGTGAGCTCTTTCTTGAATTGACTCGAGATCAACTTAAACAAGTCCAATAAGAAGATAAAATGTCTGGAATTATAAGAGGAAGGATATACAAATACTTATATATTATGTTGCAATCATGACCATAATGTGAAGAGTTATATAAAGTGAAGAGTCAAAACCCGTGACACCATATTGACACTTGTACTAGAAAGAATGGACTAAAACGCTAACAAATAAACTTAAAAGAAGTGAAACGTAAGAAAATAAAACAAGATAAACAACAAAAACATCAAAGGCAAGTGAAAGAATTGACATGAAAAAACTTACTTGGAATAAATATCGATGAAGAGCTCCTTGATTCAAAGATGTGCACTCAACCTAGATGGGAATTATTATGTGAAAGAATGATTAACTAAGATTATTATAAAGAGATTGCATGCAAAAAAAATCCATGAATGCTCGCAACTTATCAACGGATGAGTGAGTTAGTTAAACAAAGTGAAGTGGGATCCTATTTTCTAGGAGTGTGCCCACATGCAACAAGAAAAGCGCATGTATGAGGATTAAGAGGGTGCAATTCTTTGAGCCGAAGGAATACACTCAACTGGAGGGCACATTTAATGAGTCTCAAGGAGTGCACTAAACTAGAGTGCAGTGCATGTCATCTTGGAGTTTTCTTTTTCCCAAGGAAGGTACAATTTCATCCACCAGTGCCTCTTATTATTGTTGTGTGAAAATATGTGCCTTTTCCACTTTTGTGTGTGTGGTGCATGTCGAACAAAGCTAGTTACTAACTCAAGAAAATTTATGCTTTCTCCTATACTTGGATAAGATAACACAAATGATCTTAAAGATAGGGTGATGACACTTAGAAAATTTGATTTAGGAGGAGGCGATAGTTAGGGATAACACAAGGATAGTCAAGCAAACATCGTGATGACACTAGGTAGCTTGGAATGATAGTTCACGTAGACTACAAAATTTGATTAGGCATAAATTTTAGAGGGTCATTGCCGCGACGACAACACTTGGAGACACACTAGGAGGAATATAGATTCTCTATTTTTATTTTATTTTATGCACGAAGTTTCAATTTCCAGGAAGTATTGATTCAATCAGTTAGTCACCTCATCTCTTTGTTCTACACGGTTAAATATATAGTCTTCCCTATTCCATTACTCATAATAACACAAAATAAAGCTAGCCAAATCATAATTTTATTGATGAGAATAAGGGTAATATAGAATCATGAGTTACAAACTAATCACAGTATGAGTTTTCATCTCTAGTGTTGCTCCAATTCCAGCAAGCCTGGATAGTACCCCAGCGGAGTCACTTCAGAAACACAAGCAGTTATTTGCTTCCAGTGAGCCTGAATAATACCTCGATAGAGTCACTTTCTTCACCTCTCTATGCAGGAAGCCTTTCTCATCTTTCACCCTTTATTTCTTTATTTAATGGAAATGTGCTTCGACACTTATTATTTTTTAAATGGGACGAAAGAGGGATCCTGACCTATTGAGAGTAGAAGAGGTTTCTCCTTATGAGACAGGTTTATAAACCTCTGATAGTTAGTTCGCTAAATATTTCCCCCTTATCTTTCTCTACTCAAATAGATAGGCAAGAAGAACACCATTGATAAATAAAACTGAGTGTAGGAACAAGAATCCTAAATATATATGGGCATTATGGTTTCACTTATGGTTTCCCGGCTAAAAGGATCATATTTTCCATCCAAAAATAATTGAATTTAAAGATGTATAAACCAAATAAAAGAAGAAGGTAGAAAATTAGCCATGGGTTGCACGTTATCACAACTTTCCTTTTTCAAAAGATTAGCCACATAATCTTGAAGCTCAAAACCAACTCTCATGCAAGGTTTATTAAAACAGAAAAGAGAAAACATAGAAAATTGGAAAATGAAAACAACGAATGCAGTGCATCTAACTAAATGCAACCTACCCTAACCTAGACTAACAATTACAGGGTTGGACTAAGTGAAATGAAACTTCTAATGCAACCATAGAAGCTGGTCCCAAATTTTGAGTCAAAAGATGTGCTCATGTAAAATCAATGAGAGATATAATGTAGTGAAAAAGCTAAACAACCATAACATCTCCACTGACACATAGAAGCATAAGGTAAAACCACAAAGGTGTGACACATTTGACTGCTCCATCGAACAAAGAACTCCACAACAAAAATATTTCCTAGGTTCACAAGCGGTTCTTTGCTGCCAGCGAGCTTGAATAGTACCTCGACAAAGTCACTTGCTTCACCTCTCTGTGTAGGAAGCCTTTCTCTTCTTTCACCCTTTATTTATTTATTTAATGGAACTGTGCTTAGGCACTTATTATTTTTTAAATGGGACGAAAGAGGGATCCTGACTTATTGAGAGTATAAGAGTAGAGACAAGTTTACAAAATCTGATAGTTAGCCCGCTAAGTATTTCCCCCTTATCTTTCTCTACCCAAATAGATAGGCAAGAATAACACCATTGATAAATAAAACCGAGTGTAGGAACAAGAATCCTAAATAGATATGGGCATCATGGTTTCACCAATTTTTTTCCTAGCTAAAAGGATCGTATTTTCCATCCAAAAATCATTGAATTTCAAGATGTATAAGCAAATAAAAGAAGAAGGTAGAAAATTAGCCATGGGTTGCACGTTACCACAACTTTCCTTTTTCAAAATATTAGCCACATAATCTTGAAGCTCAAAACCAACTCTCATGCAAGGTTTATTAAAATAGAAAAGATAAAACATGGAAAACTGGAAAATGAAAAAAATGAATGCAGTGCATCTAAATAAATGCAACCTACCCTAACCTAGACTAACAATTACAGGGTTGAGCTAAGTGTAATGAAACTTCCAATGCAACCAAAGAAGCTGGTCCCAAAATTTGAGTCAAAAGATGTGCTCATGTAAAATCAATGTGAGATACAATGCAGTTAAAAAGGTAAACAACCATAACGTCCCCACTTACACATAGAAGAATAAGGGGAAAGCACAATGGTGTGACACATTTGATTGCTCCATCGAACAAAGAACTCCACAACAAAAAACATTTCCCAGGTTCACAAGCCTTTCTTTGCTGCCAACGAATCTGAATAGTACCTCGACAAATCACTTGCTTCACCTCTTTGCGCATGAATCCTTTCTCTTCTTTCACCCTTTATTTATTTATTTAATGGAACTATGCTTAGGCACTTATTATTTTTTAAATGGGATGGAAGAGGGATCCTGACTTATTGAGATAGAAGAGGTTGCTCCTTATGAGACAGGTTTATAAACCTCTGATAGTTAGTCTGCTAAATATTTCCTCCTTATTTTTCTCTACCCAAATATATAAGCAAGAATAACACCATTGATAAATAAAACTGAGTGTAGGAACAAGAATCCTAAATAGATATGGGCATCATGGTTTCACTTATGGTTTCCCGGCTAAAAGGGTCGTATTTTCCATCCAAAAATCATTTAATTTCAAGATGTATAAACCAAATAAAAGAAGAAGGTAGAAAATTATCCATGGGTTGCATGTTACCACAACTTTACTTTTTCAAAAGATTAGCCACATAATCTTGAAGCTCAAAACCAACTCTCATGCAAGGTTTATTAAAATAGAAAAGAGAAAACATGGAAAATTGGAAAATGAAAACAATGAATGCAATGCATCTAACTAAATGCAACCTACCCTAACCTAGACTAAGAATTACAGGGTTTGACTACATGAAATTAAACTTCCAATGCAACCATAGAAGTTGGTCCCAAATTTTGAGTCAAAATATGTGCTCACGTAAAATCAATGCGAGATACAACGCAATGAAAAGGGTAAACAACCATAACATCCCCACTAACACATAGAAGCATAAGGTGAAAGCACAATGGTGTGACACATTTGACTGCTCCATCGAACAAAGAACTCCAAAACAAAAAAATTTCCCAAGTTCACAACCATACAAGACTGATTGAATACATTAAGTAACAGGTTGTGACACATGGGTCCTGTTGAAAATGTAACTAGGTTTGGTCTTCATAATGACATGTAATTATGAATTTTATAAATGATGTAATAAAATTATTTTTGTAAGCCTTGTTTCATGGGTTTCATGAGCAAGTGATTTTTATTTTAGGTGGATCCCATTGAGAGCCTTAGGATTTGTTCTTAAGGTCAATGAGTTAATGTCATGTATGAAGATATCTTCTTGAGCATCTGTAAAATATATATATGTGTCAATATCGCATCTAGGAAGCTCTCCAAAAGACAAGCACAATCCTCTTGATGTTGACCTGCAATATCAAGAAAAATAAACTTATGTCGGCTCACTTGAAGTGACACATCGGTTCATTGGTTCATGTCAGCTTGAGTACATGGACAAACTACTATATATATCCAACTAGAATCTCCACATAAGAAAAGAACAAAATTCAGATACCTCTGTAGTTTTTGGTGGGTAATCATAGTGACAAGTTCAATGGAAAATCACAGTGAATAGACTCCGCAGATCTGAGTCCTTCTATGGTGGAAATAGAGAACAAAATTCACATGACTGAGTGGAGAAGACATAACATAATTCAGAAAGGTTTCAGATGGGTACATTATATTGGATGAAATCACAGTCAAAAGACAATTCAGATCCCTCTATGATTTCAGAGAACAAGGGCAGAAAATAGTTTGGATCTATCTATTCAGATGGACTAGAAGACAATTTCGGATACGTCTATAATGTAGTGATAATTTTTGATGTTGAAAAGAGTCTACAATTTGGTGATCTAAGAAGACTATGGTTCGGTGTAATTTCTAGATAAAGGAACCTCGGTGCTGCCATAGGAAGAAGGATCCAGTGCTAAACACAGTCTCAATAATGATGCAATTCGGACATGCTTACAGTACAGTGATATTACAATGATGAATTTTAGATTTCTATCTCAGTAAAGGTATCTAGTGATGAAGCCTCAATAATGGAAGAATAATATAGAAGCCAGAAGCAAAGAGGACTCGTGTCTTAGTCTTAGAGTGGCTAATAGGTCAAGGGTCTTGATATTGGTATTCATCAATTGGAATTTATATAAGAAGAATTTGTGCAGGGTTTTCCTCTCAAAGAGTGAGAGGTTTTGGACCTGGCTCATAGCCTACATGATATGTCTCTTGTGTATTTATGATCATGCACTGGTTACTGTTTGATGAAGAAGAACACTAATAATCTAATATGAAGAAGATCCTAATCTAAAGAAGTAAAAAGCATTCACAAGAAGCTACTAATATAAGAGAAATCACTTAATGCTAATGCCCTAGATTTCTCGACATGGTATTAGAGCTAAGATTCTAAAGTCAAAGGAAGGGCATCTAGTCAAAGATAAATTCAAGGATTGAAGGACGTCAAAGAAAGTTGAAGGTTATCAAAGAAAAATATCAAGATCTACATTGAAGAATCAAACCCTAGATCGAAAAGGTAGTCTACAACAACAATAGATTTTGTTTCTATAGTCATTATCAAAAGGCCAAAAAGACCCTCATCAAATTGTCTACAAGGCAAGATAACTTGAAGGAATTTAAAGATGAAGGTCACATCATATTGGAGAAAGTTGAAACACTAGAAGCATTTCTGATCTACATTTCAAGAGAAGTCAAAATATCTTAAAGACTAGAATGCATTGTCACCATCTTCAAGGTTATAAAGCAAGCAAGGATCCTCTCCTTTTCCTTGAAGAGTTCATCCAAGGAAGCAAAAAATCATCCTCATCAAAATAAGAAATCTTATCTATTGAAGAAAGGTTTTTTCATTTGGAAGAAGATCATCCAAGAGGGAGAACTAATACATCTTCTTCAACCATCATCAATCTGATCAAGTATAAGAGTTCATCTTCACTTTTCAAGTAAGTATCTTTCACTCTTTAATTAAATTTGGTAAAATGACTCCATGTTTGAAAGGAGATCTATAAATTGGATGGGTCATCAAAATTCCTTGCATGAAAAAGGAAGATAGACATAAGTCCTCTAAGAAGGTGAAGTCATTGAACATATTAAAAGGTCTCCTATGAATTCATGGAAAGGGATTCTTATGAAAGATCCCCTCATATAGAAATATTGGAGACATCAAAGAGATGTATATGATAAACTCGTAAGAATACCCTCTGATGATGCAGGAAATAAGGCCACGTGACTTAGATCTAATCTACACAAAAAGTAAAGGTGTCAAAGGATGGAGGATATCTTCATAAGATCTTATCTACAAGATCTAGGAAAGAAGATAATCATCATTGATCTATAATGCACTAATTGATAATCAAGGTAACATATATCCATGAGGTAAGAAAGTTAACCCATTTGAAAACTTGTAATTTCTATGCAAGATAGAACAAGACAAGTTGAGGCAAAAGTGTTGAAGGTTAAGGAATCAAACATTTGTTGGAAGGAAAGTAAGTTTAGAAAATTCTGGTTCTCAGAAAGAAGAGCATAGCTGAGATTCAATTCTATGGATGCAAATACTATGAACATTATAGGAAAGATTTTCCTTAGCTTAAGAAGGACAACAATAAGAAGGATAGAGAAGAAGTCCATTTCACCGAAGAAGTAGAGGAGGCTGAAAGAAGAAAGTCCAAGGAAGAGAAGCATTAGAAGCAAGAGCTCGTGACATAACCATAGGGAAACATGAAGGACCACTGGAACAAAATATATGGTAGTAAAATTTGAAATATATATCTCTTGGTGACCTCATTAAAAGATCAAAGGAAGAAGTCGTCCAGGACAAGACTCATCATGTATCAATTTAAAAGGGAAACATATGCTGAATAAGGATATGTGAGATGGAATCCTCATTAGAGGATTCACCGATCAAAAGAGGAAGCAAGTGTTTCATCAAGAACTCCAACTTGTGGATTTCATGGGACGATGGTATGATGACATGAGATATGAAGCCAATCAAGGGGTTGAAGATCTTTTCAATCAAGGAAGTTGTTGAAAATAATAGGGATGACCTAAAGATAAATAAGGTATGTATGCTTGTATTTAATATTATAAAGTAATGTCGTATGGTTGCAGGTAACAAGGATCACTACTTCTATTTTGAGAAGCATGATCAAAAGGAATCTCCTCATATGAAAAAATGTCGTAAAGGCATAAGTCACACTAGATGAAAACAACATAATATGTCCTCATATGAAGTATGAGGTGTTTGACTACGATTGAAGAAATTTGATTAGAAGCCATAGGGAATGAAGTGTGTGAAAATATAGGAAGAGATCGTGATAATATGAAACAAATAAAGAAGACATTGAACATATGAAGTCAAAGAATATTTGACTAGAAGATCTCTCGGAAGAATGTGAAGACTAATGGAAGTCGGAAAAATATATAGACCCATGACACTGGACATTTATGGGAGATGTGTCAATCTGCATGCAGGATGTTGATACTTACAAGAAGATGTCATGGCGAAATATCATCACAAAGGTAATTCTAATTTTAAATTTTCATTGATTATTTTTTGGGCTTATGTAGAACTGTAAAAGGGAAGATCTGTGAATGACTTCCAAGTAGACCATATAGAAGGATGTAATGTCCTTTTCGAAATATGGCATAAAAGAAGAATGAAATGAAGTAAAGCCATATGGAAAATATGATGGATCACTTTCTGATGAGTTGAGGACATTACTAACTCATGAATAAAGTGATGGATGATTTATTCCCTATATATAGAAGTTCCCAAAAATTGAATACTCCTTAAAGAAATTCATGACATCGAAGAAAGGATCTCTTCATGCAGCTGATTGCTTTAGGATCTCCAAATGAAGAGCTGCTATAGGTCCCTAGTTAAGGGGGAGTCTGAGAAGAAGTTTCTTAATTGGAAGAAACTCGGAAATCCATAAGCTGGAAGCTTAGGCACATTCCTCTATGATAGGTTGAGCACATTCCTTTAATGGAATAAAACCTCGTGGTTTAAAAAGGAGAGATAGACACATTGTTTTGTTCTTCACCTAGGAATACAAAATGAAGGATTGTGTAATCATTTGGCATTCGGTGCTTTTAGGGGATGAGATAAGGCATCCCAGGAAAGAGTAGTCACGGAGGACTGATATTGTTTTGGGATTCGAGAGTCTAAGAAAAGAATAGTCCTTATGGAGCATTCTTGAGAGAACCCAGGTGGGGTATGTTCCCAGAGAGACAATGATGAGTATGACTATAAATCATTGGTCTTGCCATGTTAGGTCCCTATACTACTAGTGTAACCCCTTATTGTCATTATTGCAACCCCCTTATTATATTGTTGTGCCCATGTAGTCCCCATATTTTTATTATTATGCCCCATAGAAGCCCACTATTGTTATTATTGTGCCCTTACATTATTATTTTTATGTCGGCTCTGATTATATTATGACCCCTTAGACTGCTATATATAGAAAGGAGGTCTTGTCATTTGTATCATCTAAGAATTGTTCATTTGTATAATTATTGATGCCTCAAAAATCGCTACATCAACATCGGGGAAAACCACACGGTCCGGACCTTAAAGGCAACTCATTTTCCATTTGGTGTGGTGGCTTCGACTGGATATAATGGGACTAGTTTCCCAATGATTTATAAATGGGATGGATAAGTGATTGATTTTCTAATATCTAATGGTAATGATGGATGATTTATTCTAAAAATGCAACAATATAAATAACTAATCTATCCCGGGAAGTCTTTCTTTTTAGTGTAATTCTTGATGATTCTTATCAACAAGTAGGCATATAGATGACTCTACTTATAAACAAAAAAAATTATTCATATGATAATTACTTTGTTCAAGTAGTTGAACAAAGTAATAATTAAAACATTATTACACTATTCTTTATATATCATTGACATAAATATGAATGAAAAATAACAACTCTTAAACATTCAATAGTGATAAGCCAAAGAATTGCTGTGAAAGCGCATACATATATCAATAATAGTAAAATGAATAAATGCTGATTCATATAAAAGAATGAAGCAAAAACATAGATAATAGTACCATATGTAATTTGAATCCCCTTCGATATCAATCACATTCAGATCCCACCTTTCAACTTGGAAATACTTTTACAAGAAGCAATAGTGCATATCGCATAAAAGTAATCTTCATTAAAACTTAGAATTCAGGTCTAGTTTTTATAAAAAAATATATATCGGAAGCAAAGTAGTGCAACTTCCAATCCAAGTCTTAATACAAAATTTTATGACCCTTTCTAAAAACATGAAAGGGTCTATAAATACTATTTAGACTAACTAACAATGAAATAAAAATGCTGTGTGCTAGTATAATCAAATAAAAAATATATGAAAATATTCCCAAAATAGGCATGCTTGCAGTCGGTCATAATGGTTAATTGTTTCAGCTGACTATTTTGTGGCTTCAGTTGGTAAATGGCGAGCATCGGTTGTATTTATGGAGGATGACTCATGCGCGAATGTAACTGGGCAGTATATGTGGCATCAATAATTTTAGGAATCATGTAACTGATTGCATCGGTGAGGCATTTTATCGCTGTTCACTGACTATATGGTTTAACAAGGAAGAACCAAAAGGTTTCCCATGTTAAAGATTGAATGCCCGCGATCAATCTTTCCCTTTTTTCCAGCTCCTGTTTCCATGTCTGCTCCAATGCTTTGACCGATGTCAGTTTCCCTGGAGTACATTCTGAAATTAAATTTGACAAATAAAGAGTATCATTAATTAACTCAATCAGATTACTAGTCACCAATCTGCATCGTGATGTTGCCCTTTCTGCCTTCATCAGTTGAGTTTTCCATTCAAGGAACAAGATTTCCTTATGTGATTCCAGAATTTGGGGTATATTTGCAGATTGTCCTTCCTTGGTTTCTTGCCAAGAGAGAAACTCTGTTAATTTCTCATCTGCTTGCTCCAATTTCTGTCTCGCATCAACAGACTTATCAATCATAGACGATGAAATTTCACATAGAGGAAGAGCGAGAGAGATATTGTAACATAATAAGCTCAACTGATTAGAGAGTGCTTTAATAATTTGGAGAGCCTCTGATTTGAATTCTCCCACTTGAGGAAATCCTTTGAACTTTTCTATTTGCAGTGACAATTGAGCGATCTGTTCTTCTTTTAATTTGCTCAACTGTTCATTCATGGACTTCAGCTTGTTTAATGCTTGAGATAGTTCCTTTTGCTTCTGAACTGCAAGTTGATCTATCCTCTGTTTCTCTTTGAGCAATTGCTCATTTGACTTCTTCTGTGCTGCTAACTGATGTTCTAACTGTTCTATCCTCTGCTACTTATCTTGTACTTGCGTCTCTAACAAGATAATCACTTGATCTTTTTCCTTGAGTAACTTGCTGACTTCTGATGCCTTGTCCATAGTAGATGTTGTGTATGCTCCAACATACTGAGAGAGTTTAGTAAGATCTTCGGAAGGGTTGACTTCTTCTCTCCATACCACATTGGTTATCTCCATCTGTGTAGGCAAAAGAGAATATTGATCAAGTTTTCTCTTTTTTCTCTGTCTCTTATTATAGCCCTATGCTTAGGGTTGTAGAAGACATCCAAGGGTCGTATTTCTTCTACATGCAGAACAATTTCATCATATGGGTTCTCTGGAATCATCTCTACATATTTTTGAGTCCTGGGTGGGCTTCTAGTTCCTTCAGTCGGAACTGTATGAGTTGATGTCTTCTGACCATTTGTCATTTCAGGCGTACTAAATCCTTGCAAGCTCTCAGTATTGCTGATGTTTGAGTCAATTTTTTGCCATTCTTTGAGAAGTTCACTTCCATCCGAGTATCATATATTCAGAATTAAAGCAAATAGTATCCATAATATATGCACTGTAATAGAAAGGGGGAATGGTCTAGGAAGTTTTATGTGCATTTGTTCTGTACTCTAGAATTGTTGTGGCTAGTTTATCAGACAAAATATTTTCCCAATCCATAACATAACCATTGATTGTAGCTTCCATTAGGGGGACCATTTCTATAGTGAATTTGGCAGAATCATGTTGTCCCCATAATCTACATATCATAGCTCCAACATAGCAATAAGGGGAAGCCAATGAGTCAACAGAGTACTTACCCGATGACTCGTGCTTGTGTTTCTCTAGGAAATGCCTCCATTGCTTTATCGGGGCTGACTCTAAGTCATTTTCTTTTGCAAACGCTTCTAGGAATGCCTTGTTGTATCGCTTGTCGGGTGGCGGTAGATGATACATTTGCCTGAGATCCTTAGGTTGGAATGAGCCGAATATCCTTCCATCTACCGTGGAAAATGTTCTATCTGACACGAGAATTTTCTCTACCACCCATCTTACCACATCAGTATATGGCAGGATTTTAGCTTTCGCTGCTATCCTGTGAAGATAAGGACAAGCCAATTCTTTAAGAGTTCCCTCTGATTTGTTGGTTGAATTGGCTGTGGCTTCCTCTGATAACTCTTCGGGCTCCTTTGCTTCTATCAGATTGTAAATGCTTTCCCAGCTAGTATTTCCCAGACCAAGACACGTTGTGTCTGAGATTAATCCTTTCTTGCTTGGTTCTGGTTCTTTGGCTGCTGGAGTTGCTGTGGACTTCTTTGATTTCTTCCCCATTTTCTCTGGATTTCTGGGTTTGGAGGAATTCTGCACAAATAATTGCAAATAGTAATATAGAGATAGTGCTGCCGCAAGCCAATATGACAATGAATAGAATTACGTTGATTGGCATATGATAAATGAAATATAGTTAAGGATTACCACGGATGAAATCTTTTAAAGGATCTATCCTTAACTGTGATATTAAATAGCCGTCCGAACTGCCAATCGTGGTAAATAATATCATAAATGCCCATCTCGTTTGATCATATACCGAATGATTATTTCAAGCGTGCTTTAGATTTCATTGATTGGTGATCGGCGATAAATTGCAAATCGGCGATCGAGAGTGTCAAAGGGAAGGGCTTTAGAATTTTCAATGAATATCTCTGATTTACCGAAAGGTAATATTATATAATAGAGCAGAGTATAATGCATGCAAACTGTTTAGTGTATGTTTACCTTTCGAGATGCGCGCTCTAATTAATTAATTGCAATCGGGATTCGGCTTAAGCATTATCCTCTCGTCATATGACTCTTCCGATTGCGGATTGTGATTTTCTTTATCGCATCGAGAGTTTTGATTAGGCCTTTTCATATGTCCCTTTATTATTGACACGACCGATTGCCGATTGCGATTTCCTTATCACATCGGAAGAGTTGAGGAGGCTTTGTTTCACATATATTTGGCATTTTGCTTTCTCCGATTGTCGATTGCGATTTCCTTTTCGGATCAGAGAATTGGGTGAGGTTTTTCTTTTATGTGTGTTTCCTTTATTGCGATATGCGATCTCCGATCGTTTTATCGCAATGTAGAATGGTTTTATAATATTTTTAAAGGAACACATTGTTGTTGTTGTTGTTTTTTTCTTTTTAAATGCTTTATAAAATGATTCACTTACATTGGGCCTTTTAGTAAGGATTTTTCTTGTGATGAGGTAAATACCATTTTATTCACACATCTAACTAAGTTTATTTAAAAGGGACCCATATCATATTAAGATTTTGTGTAAAGGTTTTATGAAATGGGGGGTTGTTGTACAGCACAACAATTGGCGATTCACTGGAAGAAACAGTTATCTCTGAGAAAGTAATATAATATTTTAACTTTCTTAATCTTAAAACCTTAATTGATAGAGAAAATCTAATATAACTAGGTAGTCATAAATTCTGAATATAATGAAAACTATTTTTGCTATCTCCTTCTCATTTCAAATAAATACATTCTAAGTTTTAAGTAAACCTTAATTGGCTGATAAAGATAAAACAAGAGACTTCTTCAATTTAGCTTATATAATGACTCCTTTGTCACAAGTAGAGCCACTGCTGCCAGCAAACGTCCATAGTCTCGGCAGAGTTACCTTTTAACCATTAATCATTCATTGTTCCATCCATTTCAGAGTATAATTTAAAAGAATGAATCTAAAAGATATGTTTCCACATTTTTGTATTTCATTTTCTTTTTTCATTATTTCTTTATTTTGTAAGATAAAAAGCCATTGTCCTGGTTTGGTGGCCAGCTATTGACAATGCCATTCACTGGTTTTAATTTAACCGAACAAGCTGGCTTGTGATGAGACCCCTTGTCTTATAATTAGAAGCCATTACCCTGTTTTGGTATGCAGTATTGGTAATGTCAGTTGAATTAGTCCCCTATGAACATGGTAAGCAAGCTTATAATAAGGCCTCTTATCTTTTATATCAAATATACTTTAGAATTACACTCTGAAAAATCATAAACTTTGATGGATGGGGTGAATAATTTTCTCCTTAAGAGAACATGGATGACAATTTTGAGAGTTGAAGATGCTAAGATTGAATGAGTTTCTGTTTTGTATTGATAACCTTTTTAAGGCTTCTAAAAATTTGAATGATTTACAATATTCTCAAGTTTTGAGAAGATTTCACAAAAATGAAAAGGGTTTTCAGAATTTAATTATACCTAATTTCCTAGAATTTTCCTTTTCCTTCAACGCTTCCGTCTATCAAAAGTAAATATTAAGACTGTTTTCTTTTGAGTGACTTTTTCAATATAGTAAAGACCAATAGAAGGCTATTTACAACTTTATTTCCTAAGACATAAAATAACTATTTATTCACACCAATATAGCTGAAAATTGAATATTTACAAAGTGAGAAGGGGTTACCTCCTCAATTGAAGAATCTTTTCAAAATAAGCCCATTGACAGGAAGAGAATCTCTCTTTCCTGATAGATCTTGTAATATGAATGTAGATGAGCCTATCTTCTCGCTGATTTGGAATGGTCCAAGCCACATTTTCTGAAACTTAGTGTGTTTTCCTTTATCCTCATGGGCTTTGTCCCATTTCAAAACCAGATCACCAACTTGTAAATGCTTTGAGCCGGTTGAAGTTGTATCAAAAGAAGATTTAATAATTTGTTGATACTTTGCATGTGTAATTCGGGCTTTCTCCCTTTCTTCCTCTAGTTTCAGGATCTGGTCATGTCTTAATTGAATAGAAGATGAGGGATTTTCTTCAATAAACTGCACTAAGGCTAGTGATGGAAGTACTAAGTTTGATGGTATGATAGCCTCCTTTCCATACACTAGATTAAATGGAGAAGTGCCTATTGAGGCCTTCTGTGTTTTACGGTCTGCCCATAATGCAAATATTAAAGACTTATGCCAGTTCTTATGATTCTGATCAATAGTTTTCTTAATGTTTTTGATAAGATTTTTATTGGTAGATTCTACTAAACCATTACCCTGAGGGTAGTAGTTTGTAGAATATTTCAATTTGAATCCTCTTTTGATATCAAATTCAAGTATGGAATTACCAGAGAAGTAAGATGCATTATAAAAAATAAGAGCGTTTGGTACACCAAACTTGGTAATGATGAACTGATCTATGAATTCAATGATTGCCTCAGAGTTTGCTGCCTTCAAAGGAATTGCTTCCACCCACTTAGTAAATTAATCGGTAGTTGTAAGGATATACCTGTGTTGTTTGGATGAATGTGGAATAGTTTCTCCAATGATATCCAATCCACATTGTTCAAAGGGCTGTTCAATGTTGACTGGTTGCAAAGGAAAAGCTGGCTTCCTTTGTCTCCCACTGGTAGTCTGACATGTTTGGCATTTCCTTACATATTCATGAGTATCTTTAAATAAGGTGGCCCAATAATACCTTGCATGAATGATTTTGTGGGCTGTTGTGTCAGCTCCAAAATGTCCTCCTGCCGAACCATCATGTAATTCCTGCAAAACCTTTTGCGCTTTAGGTTTTTCTAAGAATATTAAAAAAAATGAATCGTAATTCCTTCTAAACAACACATCATCAACAATTACAAAGTTTTTTGCCTTTAGTCTTATGGAACGTTTATTTTTATAGGAAAAATTAGAATGAGAAAATCCATTTTTCAAATAAAATATCAAATCTGCATATTGGGATTCAGGATTAATGGTAATTATCTCGTTGATTTGTTCAATATTGTTTGTACCTTCATGTTCCTGAATATTAGAAGCTCCTGCTAACAATCTGCAGAAACCTTGGACTTTGACAATCTTTGCTGGTTTTATTTCCAAATCATATTCTTGTAATGATGTGACCCAATTTGCCATTTTTTCTCCCAATTCCCTCTAGACTAGTAACTGTCTTACCGTTGAAAAAGGGACTATAATTTTTTTGTGAGCTTTTAAGAGAAAGGGTCTAAAGTGTTTAATGGCTTTATATACAGCAAAGGCTTGCTTTTTAACTTCAGAGTAATTAAGTTTAGCACCTTGAAGATTTGAACTATAAAATGAAATTGGTGCTTCCAAGTTTTGATCATTGATTTGTGTCAGCACTGCTGCGTAATATGAATCGGATGCAAGAGTATATAGAATGAAATGACTTGAAAAATCAGGAGTTTTTAATGCAGGAGCATTTATGATTGCTTGCTTGATTGAATCGAAAGCTTCCTTTTCTATATGCCCCCATTTAAACACTGAGTTCTTCTTGATCATGGTTTGTAATGGTAAAACAATCTGTGAAAAATCTGGAACAAAACTTTTTTACAAAATTAATTTGGCCTAAAAATGTTTGCATTGTTTTTTTATTATGTGGAAATGGGATGTCAGAAATCTCTTTGATTCTATCTGGATCAATATAAATACCATCCTTTGAAACAATGAAACCCAAGAGTTTACCTTGGTTAAGAGAAAAAAAGGACTTCTTAGGATTGAGTGAAATGCCATACCTTTTGCAGCGTTCAAAGATTTGTTTCAAATCATGTAAGTGATTTGATATTTTCTTAGAGAAAACAGTAATGTCATCCAAATAGACAACTACTGATTTATTGATTAGACCTTTGAATGCTATGTCCATTGCTCTTTGAAATGTGGCTCCAACATTGATTAATCCGAAAGACATTTTTTGATAGGCATAAGTTCCCCACTTGGTTCTGAAAGTAGTCTTAAGTCTGTCATCTGGGTGCACCAAAATTTGGTTATACCCTTAAAAACCATCTAAGAAGGACATTAATTTAGAACCAGCTACTGAATGGAGAGTTTTCTCCATTGTTGGTAAAGGGAAGTTATCCTTTTGACTTGCTTTATTAAGATTTCTGAAATCGATACAAATTCTAATGTCACCATTTTTCTTCCTTACTAGCACCATGTTGGACCCAATTTGAATGTCTAACAGGAAAAATTATCTTAGCTTTCAAGAGTTTGTTTAATTCAGCTTTTATTTGACTCTCTAGGTTAGGATGAATCTTCCTTAATTTCTGTTGTATTGGTTTTTCTTCAGATAGCATTGGAATTGTATGTTGTATGATAGATGTATCATATGTTTTCAAATCATCATATTTCCAAGCGAAGACATTTTTATATCTATGCAATAGTCTGATAAATGCAATTCTTTCTTCTGAAGTAAGTCCTAATCCCAAATTGATGTTTTGTGGATTTTCCTCAGTACCAAGGTTTATTAATTCAAATCTCAAAGTAGAACTTTGAAGCTTTGAATTGGTAGCCTGTTTAAACCTATCTTTGATGTCATAAAGGTCTTCAAGTTTGACCATTGGTTTGGGTATTGAGTTTTCTTCAAGTTTTTCTTTCATTTGAAGATCATGCTCACTTTCATCAATAATTTGATCATCATAGGACTTATCAGAAGTTAAGAAATTTAAAATGTCATCATCATGATTGAACACTCGCCAGTTAGTGACATTATCGGGAATTGATGGTCTGAAAATTAATTCTACTGAAAATCTATCGGGACTGTAATCTTCAGATGGAAGGAGCTTAGAAGCAACATTGGCCAGTAGATCCGCTGCTGCATTCTGAGACCTAGGAATGGGAGAAATATTAAATGCTAGGAAATGAGATACAAGGTCTTGTACCAAGGATTGATAATGTTTAAGGTGACTAGAAAGACAATGTATAGTATTTCTGACTTGTCTTATAACAATTTCAGAGTCACCAAACACTTTCAAATATTGTACCTTAAGACTGATTGCTTTGTAAAGTCCTTGAATCAAGGCTTCATATTCAACAGTATTGTTTGTGCACTCAAATTCTAATCTGCATGATAACATGGTCTTTTCTCCCTCAGGACTAACTAAAATACATCATGCTCCTGCACCTTCATTAGATTTAGACCCATCAAAATATAATGACCAAAACAAAGGTTTATCTACAGTTTTATTTACAGTTTCCTCAGCAATTTTAACACACCTTGATGTATCTATTTGGGAAAAATTTTCAATTTGAGATGTGAAATTATTAACTGAGAAAGGTGATGATTGAGTAGTAAAATTGCCAAAGAATGATTCAGATGAGTAGTTACCCAGAATGTTGTTGTTGAATGCTATTGGCTGATTTTCTTGTTCAAACTCTATTACAGTATGAGTCATATGCTTCTCCCGATCAATTTTTATCTGATTTGGCTTTCCTTTATAGGGAAGCTACATATGAGACCAATCAGTAAAAATGTAACCATGAAGTTTCTCAGACCAATCTCTACTTAAAATCAAACCATAGAACTCAGGAATATCAGCGATTAAAATGTCAATTCTCTGTACCACTCTTGGATCAGCTGATAACCTAATGGTAACTGAGTTGATTTCTCCTAATACCTGGACTTTAGTTCTATCCAACTGGACAATATGGATTGCAGACTTTTGGGGTTCAATATTTAGTTTAGAACAAACTGAAGCTGGCATTATATTCAAAGAAGCCCCCAAATCTATCAAGCAATTGTGTAGATTTTTATTATAAATCTCGTAGGTTAAAAGAAAAGGAGGAGTGTGGGAATTTGATCTATCTCCGATTAGAATAGCATCAGTAGCTTCCACTCTACCAGGTGGTGGTTTACCAGTTTCATTGGCAGCTTTGGACAATACAACATTTGGAAGAGGAGAAGAAGGTACTGCATCTAACTCTTTAAGCAACAATTTTTGTTGATGTTTGAGTTTACTAAGTTCAAACATAGTGATATTTGCCTTCGTTTTCTTCATGTCTTCAATAATGTTGTAATCCATAGAGTCTATAACTACTAATGTTTTAGATGTTGAAGGTGGATTTGAAGCTGATGGCTGATTTTGAGAAGGTGTGGCTGTAGACTTCTTTGTGGGAGTTTTTTCTTTAGTAGCGGTACCCGTGTTCCTTTTCTTCTGAGTAACTTGAACAGGTTCTGGAGTGCCTTTACTCCTGGTAGTTACTGGGAAAGCTTCCTGTTCATTTTCTGTATCAGAATTAGGCAAAATGAAGTCCCACATCCCATGACATTCTATAGTTACCTCTTCTTCAATTTCTTCAGATGATAAGATTGTCTCTTCTTCTTCATCTCTCTCGGGGTCTGATTCTGTGTTGGATATAGCATTTGGGGGTTTTGATTCTAGTTTCTTAAAGTTTCTAAATGGCTTTTTAGTTGAAGTCTCAGCTACTTGCTTCTTGATTTCTATCATTTCATTTGACATAGTCTTGAGAACTTTTTGGAGACCTTCCATATCATATGGATCTTTAATAATTTTCTTTCTCGAATCATCTTTGAAGGAGACCTTTTTAGATTTTCTATCTTTAAGAGCAGCTTTCTTTTCTAAGGCGATGATATGTTTTTCCACAGCAATTGCCTCTTTCATATTTTCGGCTAGAGTAGATTTTGCAGCTCTATCTACAAAGATAGCTATGTTTGAAGGTAAAGCTGTTATATACTATTCACTTCTAACTTGTTCACTAGGTTTAGAGGTAGTCAGAATCTTATTTAAGAGTTTATTAAATCGTGAATTAAAGTCTTTTATAGGCTCTTTAGATTCTGTTCTAAGATTTGAAAGATCATTAATTAACGTTGCCATAGATCTGTCATCACCGTATTTAGTCAAGAACTGTTCTTGAAAAATATTCCAACTAGTAATGGATCCTGATGGTAAGGGAAATTACCAAGACCTAGCTGATCCTTGTAGGGTATAAAGGAAAAGTCTGACAACTGCATCTTCCTCAGTAACTCATTTTAAGTTGAATGACAACATAAAGTTGTTAATGTGTTCATCTACCTGTATGCCTGCATCTGGATTGAATTTTGGCAATCATTTTTCAGGATGAGCTGACAATGGGTTCAAAGGCGCAGGCATTGTGACCGCACCAGGATTATTCCATGGATTTTGTGCCATTGTCGAGCTACTACTGGATGATAATGCCGATGAAGTTCCAGATGGTTGGGAAGGAACAGATATTGAGGTTTGAGAAGGTTGAGAAGCAGATGTTGAAGTCCTAGTTCCCTGTTAAACGACAATATGGAGTGGAGGAGCGGATGGTTGACTTTGCAATGGAGAAGATGAAATGGATGATGATGATAAGAAGGTTTCACTGTTAGATCCTTCAGTTGTCTTTCTTTCCCTTTTCATTTTAAGCAAAGGTAACTCAGTAGGTTCAATACCAAGCTTTTCACTCTGAAGTCTGGTGAGGGGGTGAAAGGGAATGAATTGCGAAGTCACACTGCCTTGAGATAGCTCAGATTTCTGTGGTGATATTGAGAATCCTTGAAGTTTGTGGATTAGAGACTATACTTCGGGAGATTTTAGAGTTAATTTATCTGAGATATTTTGGGGTTAAGCAATGGTAGTTGTCTACTCTACTTCTTGCTTGAAAACTGGAGTTCCAACATGCGAGGGAGAAGTCGGAGGTGAAGTGGAGGGAGATTTACTCTCAAAATGGACTATAGATTTGGGTTTGCTCGCCATTCATAGTTCAGGCCCTCCTTCTAGCACCAAAAATGTTAATGCCTCAAAAATCACTGTATCAACATCGGGGAAAACCACCCAGTCTGGACCTTAAAGGCAACTCTTTTTCCATTTAGTGTGGTGGCTTCGACTGGATATAATGGGACCAGTTTCCCAATGATTTATAAATGGGATGGATAAGTGATTGATTTTATAATATCTAATGGTAATGATGTAAGCTTTATTCTAAAAATGCAACAATATAAATAACTAATCTATCCCTGGAAGTCTTTCTGTTTAGTGTAATTCTTGATGATTCTTATCGACAAGTAGGCATATAGATGACTCTACTTATAAACAAAAACATTTATTCATATGATAATTACTCTGTTCAAGTAGTTGAACAAAGTAATAATTAAAACATTATTACACTATTATTTATATAGCATTGACATAAATATGAATGAAAAATAACAACTCTTAAACATTCAATAGTGATAAGCCAAAGAATTGCTATGAAAGTGCATATATATATCAATAATAGCAAAATGAATAAACATTGATCCATATAAAAGAATGAAGCAAAAACATAGATAATAGTACCATATGCAATTTCAATCCACTTCGATATCAATCGCATTCAGATCCCGCCTTTCAACTTGGAAATACTTTTACAAGAAGCAATAGTGCATATCACATAAAAGTACTCTTCATTAAAACTCAAAATTTAGGGCTAGTTTTTATAAAAAAATATATATCAGAAGCACAGTAGTGCAACTTCCGATCCAAGTCTTAATACAAAATTTTAGGACCCTTTCTAAAAACATGAAAGGGTCTATAAATACTATCTAGACTAACTATGAACTAAAAATGCTGTGTGTTGGTATAACCAAATCACAAATATTTGAAAATCTTCCCGAAATAGGCATGCTTGCAATCGGTCAGAATGATTCATTGTTTCGACTGACTATCTTGTGGCTTGAGTTGGCAAATGGCGAGCATCGGTTGTAGTTTTGGAGGATGACTTATGCACGAATGTCACTGGGCACTATATGTGGCATTGGTAAGTTCGGGAATCATGTAACCAATTGCATCGGTGAGGCATTTTATCGCTGTTCATTGACTATATGGTTTAACAAAGAAGAACCAAAAGGTTTCCCATGTTAAAGTTTGAATTCCCGTGATCAATCTTTCCATTTTTTCCAGCTCCTGTTTCCATGTCTGCTCCAATGATTTGACCGATGGCAATTTCCTTGGAGTACATTCTAAAATTAAATTTGACAAATAAAGAGTATCATTAATTTACTAAATCAGATTACTATTCGCTGATCTGCATCGTGATGTTTCCCTTTCTGCCTTCATCAGTTGAGTTTTCCATTCAAGGAACATGATTTCCTTATGTGATTCTAGAATTTGGGGTAGATTTGCAGCTTGTCCTTCCTTGGTTTCTTGCCAAGAGAGAAACTCTGTTAATTTCTCATCTGCTTGCTCCAATTTCTGTCTTGCATCAACAGACTTATCAATCATAGATGATGAAATTTCACATAGAGGAAGAGCGAGAGAGATATTGTGACATAATAAGCTCAACTGATTAGATAGTGCTTTAGTAATTTGGAGAGCCTCTGATTTGAATTCTCCCACTTGAGGAAATCCTTTGAACTTTTCTATTTGCAGTGACAGTTGAGCGATCTGTTCTTCTTTTGATTTGCTCAACTATTCATTCATGGACTTCAGCTTGTTTAATGCTTGAGATAGTTCCTTTTGCTTCTGAACTGCATGTTGATCTATCCTCTGTTTCTCTTTGAGCAATTGCTTGTTTAATTGGTCATTTGACTGCTTCTGTGCTGCTAACTGCTGTTCTAACTGTTCTATCCTCTGCTGCTTCTCTTGTACCTGTGTCTCTAACAAGATAATCACTTGATCTTTTTCCTTGAGTAAATTGCTGACTTCCGATGCCTTGTCCATAGTAGCTGCTGTGTATGCTCCAGCATACTGAGAGAGTTTAGTAAGATCTTCGGAAGGGTTGACTTCCTTTCTCCATACCACATTGGTTATCTCCATCTGTGCAGGCAAAAGAGAAGATTGATCAAGTTTTCTCTTTTTCCTTTGTCTCTTTATTATAGCCCTATGCTTAGGGCTATAGAAGACATCCAAGGGTGGTATTTCTTCTACATGCAGAACAATTTCATCGGATGGGTTCTCTGGAATCATCTCTACATCTTTTTGAGTCATGGGTGGGCTACTAGTTCCTTCAGTCGGAACTGTATTAGTTGCTGTCTTCTAACCAGTTGTCATTTCAGGTGTACTAAATCCTTGCAAGCTCTCAGTATTGCTGATGATTGAGTCAAATTGTTGCCATTCTTTGAGCAATTCACTTCCATCCGAGTATCAGATATTCATAACTAAAGCAAATAGTATCCATAATATATGCACTGTAATAGAAAGGGGGAATGGTCCAAGAAGTTTTATGTGCATTTGTTTTGTACTCTAGAATCACTGTGGCTAGTTTATCAAACAAAATATTTGCCCAATCCATAACATAACCATTGATTACAACTTCCATTAGGGGGACCATTTCTATAGTGAATTTGTCAGAATAATGTTGTCCCCATAATCTACACATCATAGCTCCAACATAGCAATAAGGGGAAGCCAATGAGTCAACAGAGTACTTACCCGATGACTCGTGCTTGTGTTTCTTCGAGAAATGCCTCCATTGCTTTATCAGGGCTGACTCTGAGTTGTTTTCTTTTGCAAACGCTTCTAGTAATGCCTTGTTGTATTACTTCTCAGGTGGAGGCAGATGATACATTTTCTTGAGATCCTCAGGCTGGAATGAGCCGAAAATCCTTCCATCTACCATGGAAAATGTTCTATCTGACACGGGAATTTTCTCTACCACCCATCTTACCGCATTAGTATATGGCAAGATTTTAGCTCGTGCTGCTATCCTGTGAATATAAGAACAAGCCAATTATTTAAGAGTTCCCTTTGATTTGTTGGTTGAATTAGCTGTGGCTTCCTCAGATAACTCTTCGGGCTTCTCTTGTTCTATCAGATTGTAAATGCTTTCCCAGCTAGTATTTCCTAGGCCAAGACATGTTGTGTTTGAGATTAATCCTTTCTTGCTTGGTTGTGGTTCTTTGGCTGCTGGAGTTGCTGTGGACTTCTTTGATTTCTTCCCCATTTTCTCTAGATTTCTGGGTTCAGAGGAATTCTGCACAAACAGTTGCAAATAGTAATACAGAGATAGTGCTGCCGCAAGCCAATATGGTAATGAATAGAATTACGTTGATTGGCATATGATAAATGAAATACAGTTAAGGATTACCACGAATGAAATCTTTTAAAGGATCTATCCTTAACTGTGATATTAAATAGCTGTCCGAACTGAAAATCGTGGTAAATAATATCATAAATGCCCATATCGTTTGATCGTATACCGAATTATTATTTCAAGCGTGCTTTAGATTTCATTGATCGGCAATCGGTGATAAATCGCAAATCGACGATTGGGGGTGTCAAAGGGAAGGGCTTTAGCATTTTCAATGAATATCTCCGATTTACGGAAAGGTAATATTATATAATAGAGTAGGGTATAATGCATGCAAACTATTTTAGTCTATGTTTACCTTTCGAGATGCATGTCCTAATTAATTAATCACAGTCGGGATTCAGTTTAAGCTTTATCCCCTTGTCATATGACTCCGCCGATTGCTGATTGCAATTTGCTTGATCACATTGGGAGTTTTGATTAGGCATTTTCATATGTCCCTTTATTATTGACACGACCGATTGCCGATTGCGATTTCCTTATTAGATCGGAAGAGTTGAGGAGGCTTTTTTTCACATATCTTTGGCATTTTTCTTTCTCCGATTGCCGATTGCGATTTCCTTTTTGGATCGGAGAATTGGGTGAGGCTTTGCTTTTATGTGTGTTTCCTTTATTGTGATGTGCGATCTCCAATCGCTTTATCGCAATGTAGAATGGTCATATAATATTTTTAAAGGAAAACATTGTTTTTTTTTCTATTTAAAAGGATTTATAAAATGATTCATTTACATTGGGCCTTTTAGTAAGGATTTTTCTTGTGATGAGGTAAATACCATTTTATTCACACATCTAACTAAGTTTATTTAAAAGGGACCCATATCATATTAAGATTTTGTGTAAAGGTTTTATGAAATGGGGGGTTGTTTTACATCACAATAGTAATGTAAAGGAGGTTTCCCCCTTGAGGAGGCTTATTTCTAAGGCGTTCATCTATCTTTTCTATCTTTTTGTGAGCTGGTTTCATAACATTTGGTATCAGAGCTTTGGATTCTAGGGTTTCGTTGCTCCAAATAGGTCATCATGGAATCTTTGCTATAAATTTTTTTCTGCGATGTTTCAAAAGCTAAAAACACAACCCATTTGAGGGAAATCTCGCTGAACCTTGGGTCCAAATTTTAGATCTTTTCTCGCTATATTTTCGGTGATATGATCTGAGGAAGTTAGGGTTTTTGCAAGCTCCAGAATTTCATCTAAAATAGGTCATCGTGGAAGTTTCGCTATAACATGTTCGCTATGAAGTTTCAGAAGCTAAAAAACAAATCCATTTGAGAAGAAAGTGGTCTGAAACTCGGGTCTGAATTTCAGATATTGTCTCACTATATTTTTGGATATATGATCTGAGGAAGTTAGGGTTTTTGCAGACTCCCAAATTACATATTAAACAAGTGACCTTGGTAAAATTGTCATAACTTTCTCTCTGAGAATCAGATTGAAATTTCGTAAGAAGTTACAGAAAGAGGATGAACGATAGTTTCTTGTTTATATTTTTCAGATCCGAAGGTCAAAACAGTGACACGTGGCTATTCATACAAGTTTGCTCATTTGAAAAGGCATATAATTAGGTCATCTTGGGAGATTGTGCATAAATATTTCTTGGAGAATCCAATTTTGATCAGACTGGTGGCATTGGAAATAGGACACAGAGGGCTATTGCCGGTCGCGATTTCAAAACTAGAAAATCCAAAATTGTAGAGTTACGGTCATTTCAAGATCGAGCTCCTAAAATCAAGAAAAGGCAATATGAGGAAGTTTGATGGAAAGGATCCAGTAAATTGGATACTACAGATGGAGCAATATTTTGATCTACATGAGGTGCAACTGTTACAAAAGTTACGTATTGCATATTCATATTTAGAACTAGATTAATTTTTATGGTATAAAGGGTTGTGTTCTCATAAAACACTTGTGACTTGGTCAATTTTCACGGAAGAAATGATAGCACATTATGAGGATAAAAATAGTAACACCTTCTTTAGCCAATTGATAAATCTCAAACAAAAGGGTTCAATGGCAGAGCACATTGAAGATTTCAAAAAATTTAATATAAGGGTAAATGATATTTCAGAGAAGAAAAGGATTGATGTCTTCATAGGGACTTTAAAGGATAACATTCAACATGAGGTTCGTCTTTGGGAACCTGATTCATTGGAGAAGGCATTCAAGTTGGCAAGAAAAATTGAAAGCAGAATTATGGAAACAAGGAATCCTACCACTCATAACTATAAATATGGAAGTGTTTTTTCTTCTAGCCTTCCACAACCTACAAGGTTTACACGACAACAATTGGAAGAAAAAAGAGAAAAAGGACTTTGTTACATTTGTGATAGAAAATACACTAAAGGTCATAAGTGTGTTGAGAAGAAATTATTTTACATAGATTGTGAAGAGGAGGAAGAAAAAGATCAAGAAACATCAAAAGAAGATGATATACACCAGGAACCAACCCCAGAGAAAGAAGAAATGAATCTGAACATATCTTGTAAATCAGTGGAAAGAATTGCCACTCAAACTCTCAAGATAGAAGGACATATCACGAAGAAAAAGGTTCAAGAAGTGAAAGATCACATCGAGAAAGAAGAAATGAATCCGACCATATCTTATAATGTATTGGCTAGAATTACCACTCCTCAAACTCTCAAGATAGAAGGACATATCAGGAAGAAAAAGGTAATAGTGTTGATTGATTCGGGCAGTACGCATAATTTTATTTATTGTAAGATAGCCAAGGAATTGGATAGCTTCCTATATCCAGCACCAGAGTGTCAAGTGATGGTTGCAAGTGGAGGAACCGTAAATTGTTCTGAAAAGTGCCATAGTAATAAGTTATCCATGGGAGAATATGTAATGAATAGCCCAATGCTTTCCATTCCGATGAGTGGTGTTGATGTTGTACTGAGAGTCCAATGGCTACAATCCCTGGGTACAATAGCTTTTAATTTTCATGAACTTTTCATGAAAATTTCTTTGGAAGGAAAGGAAGTTGAATTAAGGGGTATCATAGGGAAACCGAGAAAGATAATCAACTCTAACGGACTGACAAAGCTTCTAAAGAAAGAAAAACGAGGCATAATTGCACAATTATGTTCGCTAGAGGTTCCCACATCGAAATCATCTATTTCTCCAGATCTCCAAAAGGTTTGGGAGAATCATTCCAAGGTATTAGAGACCCCCAAAGGCCTCTCACCTATTCGTGATCATGATAATTCTATTCATTTCATTCCAGGAAGTGTTCCTCCAAACATCAGGTCTTACAGATATCCCTATGCCCAAAAGAGTGAAATTGAACGTATGGTTGTGGAAATGCTAGAGGCTGGTATAATTCAACCCAATCAAAGAAAGAAAAATGAGGCGTAATTGCACAATTATGTTTGCTAGAGGTTCCCACATCGAAATCATCTATTTCTCTAGATCTCCAAAAAGTCTGGGAAAATCATTCCAAGGTATTGGAGACTCCCAAAGGCCTCCACCTATTCGTGATCATGATCATTCTATTCATTTCATTCCAGGAAGTGTTCTTCCAAACATCAGGCTATACAGATATCCCTGTGCCCAAAAGAGTGAAATTGAACATATGGTTGAGGAAATGCTAGAGGCTGGTATAATTCAACCTAATCAAAGTTCTTTCTCTTCTCCAGTAGTATTGATGCACAAGAAGGATGGGTCATGGTGCATGTGTCCGGATTATAGGGAGCTCAACAAGCTCACTATTAAAGATAAATTTCCCATTCCCGTCATTGATGAATTATTATATCAGTTTCATGGATCAATTTACTTCACCAAGTTGGATCTTCGTTCAGGATATCATCAAATCAGAATGAAGACTGAAGACATTCTAAAAACAACATTTAGAACTCATGAGGGTCATTATGAATTTTTGGTCATGCCTTTTGGCCTTACCAATGCACCTCCTACATTTCAAGGTGTTGCGGGGAAAAATGCCTATGCAGGACGATCCTATCCACCTAAGGTGTGACAGTGCCTTAGCAACAAACAGGGACAACTATTCTAGTATTCTTCCTTTATGAATTAAGAATGAAGAGAGAGATAGATGGACTAACCAGTGTCTTCCGTTTGTCCCTTGATCCAGCTTCTCTTCTCTTGGAGAGTTCCCAACTACTTGCCTTCTCGCTCGCCCAGCTTCAAGAGGTTTCTGCAAGATCACAAGAAAAGAACACTACACAAGACATGGATTCATATTCATAACTAGTTCAGGATTAGAAATAAACCAAATACACTAATGCAATCATACATCAAGAATACACCAGCATATAGGAGAAACCAAGATAGCTTTATTGATGAATAACAAGGTTCAGGAAGAGATACAACCCAGAAGGCTCCAATCCAGCATCTCCTTCCCAGCGAATGGAATTCCTATCTTCACCCCCTTCAAAGCATTAAGCACCCAATAGTTCCAGTCTCAAACCAACATCAATTCTTTGCAATAACAAAATTCCAGCCTTTCGATCTCATGGAGGAGAGATCCATATATAGATGTTTGGAGAGAGGATGAGTCAGCTTGAGATCTGACTAGTGTCCTCTCCCTCTGTCAGTTCTTGAGTCCACTTGGAGGTTCTTGCTTCCACTTGGAGATTTGGAACCTCTTACTCATCACCAGTCGAATTCCCTGAGGAAAGTGTCATTTTGGAAGCTTCCTGGGTTTTGACACCTTGAGAAATGAGCTTGCCACATGTCCATTCTCGTTCAGCGCAGGTAGCCAGTGTTCCCTTTGACATTCAACGCAGGTAGCCAGTGTTGGCTTTGACATTCAACATAGGTAGCCAGTGTTGGCTTTGACATTCAGCGCAAACAGCTAGTGTAGCCACTGAAATGATCCTGAATTGACTTGTTTTTGAGCATTTTCTGGTGGAGAACTTCTGTGAATTGCTGTGGTTTGTTAGCCTTGTTCCTCTAGGGGTAGGAACAACATGTTTAGGGACTTTGGATCCCTTAGATTATGGACATTTCATGCTCAATGCTGTAAGGCACAAAAATGTCTATAACAGTTGCCCCCTAAAGTATGAGGCTGTTTATCGGGTGAAATGCTTTATCAGGGGGATCCGAAGTTCATCCAATGCTGAGAGGAGACCTGTAATAAGATACAATACAATACATTATTTTTCATACTGCTTTCATGATCTAGCTGAGGCGGGCATTCCCATGCTCAGCTTTATAAATTCATTTTTCTGTACATAGAACAGACAATTGTCTGATGGTAGACGGATAATTTTGGCGAAATTATCATCCTTTGAGTAGGATGATTATCTGCTGCAATAATGTACATGTCAATGTCTTTATCTTTCCTGAATATATATCGCAGCCCGGATGGATGAAACTAGATCCGGGGTCTTCAAACTCATTCGATCTTCACTCTAAGTACAAGTCGATCCATGTGAGAATTGATCTGAAGTCGAACATGGAAAGACATTGCTTGATTACCGGTCAATGAGGTAAACCGTTAAAAAGCGCGAGAGGAATCACCGATAATGATAATGAACCTCAAGGTACTGCAGTACAATTCACGTGGTGTGAATAAAGGACTTGACGTCGAACACCACGCGAAATCTTTCGGTCGAAGGTCATTGATGTATACCTGTCGCCGAAAGTGAGAAACTTGCCATTGAGGCATGAAAGCTTCAAAGTACTGAAGGGGTTGTTCCTAGATCAACTTCTTGGATAATGAGCTGATGTCGACAAGAAGCGATCCGTCAAAGGAGGGCCTTAATGAATCCCACATCAGTGACACGGAACGAAGCTAATGATTTTAATGGAGGTGAAAACGATCTGTGACATATGATTCAGGGTGGCGGTCATGAAAGGATGAAGGATAATGTATGGTAGTGGATGGGACACGGTTGACTTTTCTGAACGACTTCTCTTGAACAT
Organism: Pinus tabuliformis; assembly: GCA_031772625.1. NCBI lineage: Eukaryota > Viridiplantae > Streptophyta > Pinopsida > Pinales > Pinaceae > Pinus > Pinus tabuliformis. The sequence goes on from CM062809.1 coordinate 1,041,316,274, forward strand.
ATGGCGACATTGATGCGATGGATTGGTAGCATTACCCCAAATATGGATGGTATGGCGAGACCATGGATGTGACCGGTGAATGAAACAACCCAACCCGATTGTGGTACAGAGGAAAAGTGTCATGTTCAAGAGCGACTTGCTACCATCAAAGTTTTCTTTAGTTTCTCCCAATTTTTCCCCAGTCATTGCTGACCAGTACCTCTTTATTTTTGTCAAGCTTGAGGAGGATAACATATGCTTTTTCTATAACCTGCCCTTCGGGCAAGCCCATCGCTATGTTTTAACGAGCCTAGCGATAGTGAAACTCGTTCTCGTCTAAAGACAAGTTTGTCGCTATTTAATGATTTTAACGAGTCTAGCGACAAGGATAACTCGGTCCTTTTCATTTTTAGAGAGTCTGAAAAGGTACATAAAGTTAACTCCAAAATTCCTTTTTCGTCATCTAATCCCTTAAGTCCGAAAAAGTATAAAACAATACAGAAGGGATGAGTTTTCGATAGCTTTAACGAGCCGAATAAAACAAGCGCTCGATCTTTTTGTGCAATAATCCCTCAGGTCCAAAAAGATTAAAATCTAGAGGAGGGATAGCTCTTCCTGTCCCTTTAACGAGCTGGAAGGCCAAGGACTCGACAATCTTTTCATATTTTACGAGTCAGTTGAAAAGAGCTTAAAGAAGACTCTTCTTTTGAGGAACGAGTGATAAACATGGTTAGCAGCTGATTCCAGGTACAAGTTGGAATTTTCCAATCACGGCAGTGTCACAAGGATGGCTAGGTGAAATCACTCTTCGCAGCTGTTCCTCAAAATGGGTAAACAATCATATGGAGGTGAACGATCGGCCAAATGAAAAGTGGAGGTGACGGTGCAAACACGACCAAGGCTTTAATGGCTGATGATATTACATTCACAGTGGTTATTTACCGGGATAGTTCATTTTTTAACGAGCTTAAATGCGGGTGGAAACATTTTCTCGGTCTTATGTTTATTTTTTAACGAGCATGAACTATGTGCTAAAACTGCTCGGATCTTGCGTTTATTTTTTAACGAGCATGAACTGTGTGCTAAAACTGCTCGATTATATGGTCAAATTTTGATTTTTACCATGACTAGCTTTGCCCTTTTCAAAGATAGTACTGTATCTTCAATTGCTGCATCAAACTAGTTAGAAATGAATAACATTTGCTTGAAAATGAGATTAGAACCCTAATATTTCGCTTTGAACTACGTAAAAAGAAATTAAAAGATGTTTTTACCTCTCATTTTACCATTTCATTTGAACTTGGTTTGTTGGAGCTTTGGAGGTGCCTCTTCCCCCTTGATTTTCACCAACTGATTCCGGGAGATTCTGCGGACGATTTTCGGCGCCGTCTGGACTAGGTAGGAGCTAAACTCTAGCTCTTTCTTTTCATGGTTTCCTTTTTCCATTCTGTGCCTGTTTTCCTGTTCCCATGAGCCCCTGGTGTTTTGCTAGGGCGCTCTGCTAGTACTTCTTCAGATGAAAAGTCAGTTGAACAAGGTAAAGAACGGGAAGCTGAAGAACTTTGGATTTGGTTCTATTCTGACTGCCTTTGCCTTGGAGAAAATACCACTGATGCAGCCTCAGTATATCGCACTCGACTTGCCTTCTCCTACCGAGCCACGCATGCAGAGATGGGTTGATCACATGTCTAGGCATGCTGGTCAATCTCAGATTTCTTTCACTGATACCTTCTTCAGGTGGTTCGAGCGTCAGGAGATGGTCTATTCCGAGTATCCATATGTTGGTATGGATTTCTGAGGTGATCCGGACTTGGTACTACTGGATGGCGAACAGTGGGGCGCTATTGGTAAAATCTTCGACCATATTAATGTTTACTGTTCTTATTTATAATGTCCTTGTGCTTTATTCTATCAAGACTTTAATCAAACTCATGTGTGCATGCAGATGTTGGTCCTGTTCATCCAGCAGTTCGCCCGAGAGCGCCAGTCGCTGCCCCAACAGGGGAGACTGCTGGGAGGGTTATTCTCTGCGACCTTGACGTGGCCGAGACCCTTACAACTGTGCAGGAGCAGGTTGAGAGCCTTACTCTCGGCATTCCCGATGTGAGGATTGATGAGTTACCTTTACAGTTGCAGCGGCATACTACTGGTGTCCCTAGACAATGGACTCGTCTCTTACGCATGATTGCACAGGCCATGACGTGCTATCATGAGCATGACTAGACTAGGGTGCCCCCTAGCATTTTTGAGTTTTTGGGTCATATGACCGATTTTTGTCTTGGTTATAGAACATTATGTATAAACGATAAATAGCTTATATATATATATATTTTGATTTTCGTGGTTTATTCTGGTTGAGTTATATGATCCATATGTACAACATTGATGATGTGTCTCTCTTTATAAATGTTGCAAATGTCTATCTAACACATAATTTGCTAATGAGTCGGTTAATGTGCTTAAGTTTCTGGAAATATGCTGGTATTGAATTAAATCAAACTGTCTTTCCAAAATCTTAACCCTTAGGAACATGCGATAAATAGCTGGATTGCGAACAGAATATATACCATTGAGTTGTAGTATTACGAGTTGTGAGTCTAGCCTGACAATTAGTCGGCGTATACCATGGGTGATGGCATCAGAGAGTAGTTCTATCAACGCGCTATACTCAGCGATGTTATTCGTTGATTGCCCAATACACACACCTCTTAAACTTACTAACTCGCCGCTTGGATCAAAAATGGCCCAGGCTGCGGAGGACAGGTTCCGCGAACTACGACTTGCTCCGTCGGCATATCCAACACATGTCTCCAGAAGGTTTGACATCTGGAATAAATGTAAAAAGGTGGATCACTCGACCAAAACAAATACTTTAGCGAAAACAAAATACAACAAAAGCATACAGGTTACTATTTAAGCATAGTAACGCTTGAGGTACAACCCATTACGGGGTTGCGCCAGTGGAATTCCGTCATAATCCATTAACTCGTAGGCTCCTTTTTCTAACACTCGTTTAACAATATAGGGGCCCATCCATAAAGAATTAAATTTACCTGCTCCCAATTTATCGGATTCTTGGTTGTAAAGCAAGACCAAGTCACCTTCTGAGAAGACACGGGGTTTGACATTTTTGTCGAACTGCGCCTTGACTCGTTTCTTATGGGCTTCGTTAGCCAAAGTGGCATCACGACGGGTTTCATCCAATTGGATTAATTCCAAGAAACGGGCCTCTTCTTCTGAAGTTCCGGGGAGGAGATCAATTGCGAGTTTAAGCGACGAAATTTCACACTGGATTGGCAAGACTGCTTCCAGGCCATACACCAGTTGGAAAGGTGTGAACCCGGTTGCGTTCTTTACCGATGTTCGGTAAGCCCACAAGGCTGAGTACAGGATTAGGTGCCACCTTCTTTTGTGAACCCCGATCATCCTTTGCAACATACGCTTCAGGACCTTGTTGATTGCTTCAACTTGTCCGTTGGCTCGCGGATAATACGGGGTAGAGCTGTCGTGAGATAGCCCTAGCTTGGAAGCTAATTCAACCATCATGTGATTGTGAAAATGCGACCCATGATCTGTAACTATGGCCTGTGGTACGCCGAACCTGGCGACTACATGATTGAAAAAGAAAAGGGCAGTTGTTTCACCAGTGTTATCTAATGTAGGCATCGCCTTGGCCCATTTGGTAAAATAGTCAACGACGACTATAATATACCCATGCCCCCCGGTCGAGGTGGGGTTACATGTCATGAAATCGATGCCCCATTTGGCGAAAGGCCCAACAACAACTATTGGCTGTAAAGGTGCGGGTGGTCTTCTGGTTTTGCTATCGAAAATTTGACAAGCATGGCAACTTCTGACTGCGGTTATGCAGTCTTTGAACATGGTTGGCCAGAAGTATCCTGCTCGTAAGATTTTCTGTGCTGTAGCATATCCAGATTGATGCCCCCCACACGCGCCTGAATGACACTCATTCATGGCTTTTTCGGCCTCTTCATGGGTGAGGCACCTCCTCAGAACTGTATCGATACCACGACGGTAAAGCGTATCACCGACGATCATGTAGTCTTTCGCTTGGTATCGTATACGTGTCTGTTCTGAGTGAGAGGTGTCAGACCTGAATTTTTGGGTTTGGAGATAAATTATTATATCTCCATACCACTCATTTCTTGCAGATATCAAGAACAAACTTTCGTCCACGATTGACTCTTCTGATGTTTCATCGTTGGACGACGATGGGAGATCGCACAATAATTCTGCGAAAACTAAAGCTTTCTTTGATTTGGATTTTACAAATTCCAGATCAAACTCTTGAAGGATCACTATCCATTTTGAATACTTTCCCCCCATCAACTGTCGTGACAATATATAATTCATGGGGTTGTAATCTGATAGAATGGTAGTTTTCCGAAAGAGGACATAATGTCGAAATCTTTGTATTGCTTGAACAGCAGCGAGTGCTAGCTTTTCAACATAAGAATATTTGCTTTCTGTATCATTCAAGTTTTTACTTAAATAATATATAGGATGTTCAATTCCATCGACTTCTTGAACTAAAACCATCGCAATGGTCGTATCTGCTGCAGCCAGATACAGGTTAAAATCTCTTTGATAGTCCGGGGCATACATTAATGATGCTTTTACTAGAGAATATTTCAGAGCATCAAAGGAAGCTTGCGCCACCTGATCCCAGACAAAAGGTACATCCTTTTTCAAAAGACAAGTATAACCTTTAGCAAGTTCTGCATAATTTGGAATGAACCTCCTTAGAAAGTTTGCTTTCCCTTGGAGTTTCTGAATCTGAAGCAAATTTCAAGGTGGAGGCAAATTAATGATTGCCTGAACCTTACAAGGGTCGAGACGAATCCCATCCTTAGAGACTACAAATCCAAGTAAACGACCAGAACCGACGCAAAACACACATTTGTGCGGATTGAGTCTTATCTTGTAGTGTCGGCAACGTAGAAATATCGCTCTTAAATGCTGTGGATGATCAGTCCGCTTTCGCGAATGAGCCAGAAGGTCGTTGAGATAAGGTTGAACGATGTTCTTGATGTCATGGAAGGCATAATTCATCGCCCTCTGAAACGTCGCCCCTGCATTCTTTAAACCAAAGGGTAATTTTCGATAAGCGAATGTGCCCCACGGACAGATGAATGCAGTCTTTGACTGGTCCTATGGGCGGATATTTATTTGATTATACCCGGAAAATCCATCCATAAATGAAAAGATTTCACATCCGGCGCATTCATCAATTATCTGGTCGATGAAGGGTGTAGGGTAGTTGTCCTTCGGACAAGCTTGGTTTACATCCCTATAACCGACACACACTCTAATTGTCCCTTGTTTCTTCATAACAGGGACAATATTCGATACCCAATCGGTTAGAGGAACCGGGTAGATGAAACCAGCATGGAGGAGCTTTTCAACTTCTGCCTTAATGGCAGCGACTTTCTTGGGGTGCACCTGCCTAAGCCATTGTCTTACTGGTTTGACATCAAGATACATCTTAATTTCATGTTCAATGATACTCGAGTCAATGCCTGGCATTTCATCATATGACCAAGCAAAGACATCTCTGAATTCGCAAAAAAGAGCGTTATATATTTCCAGTTCTGAAGGAGAACATCCTTTGCCGACATAAATATTCTCTACAACATTTGTTTTAGTCGAGATATTTATGGCTATAGTCTCTTCAATATTGGATAAGTTTCGCTCTAAATCCACCGTATTTACAGTATTTGATAGGAATTCAAAAACTGAAGGGTGATAAAGGTCATGCTAAGTATCTTCTTCATATTCCGGAAGAAGGGAACGATGGTGGCAATCATTCCATGGTGCCCCCTCAATCAACATTGATTGTAGGATTCCTTCGTTAGTCCCATGTACTTTCGACCAAGGATCTAATGGGGTACCATATTCTCTAGACCTATCTACCCAAATGCTTGACGAGCGTTGATTTGGGTTCGCCTCCCATGCCCGAAACATTGATTGCTACAATATTTCTATAGGGCTTGGGGGCAAAACCATTGCATGATCCATGTCGATATCGTCTTCTGAGATCTTCGTGGAAGATATCATGTTGCAGGCTCTTACCAATGCTACTTCCCCTATATAGAATGGAGGTGGAAGTGCGAAAGTTCCCATTAATGTGGGGTCTTTCAGTAGGCCTACTCCGATGTCTTGAAGCGAATGGTTGCTTCCATGGATCATGGGAATGCTTCATGTAACTTGTGAACCATTAGGGAGGAAGTCTTGTTGGTCGACAATCGTAATCCCTCCTTGAAAAGGGAATGCGATCTTCCTAAAATAAGTCGACACTACAGCTGCCATGGCATATATCCACGGTCTTCCCAGTAGGATGTTGTAGTCCAGATTCCCATCGATGACTTCAACATCTATTTCTACTGTTTTTCCTCCCATTTCAACCTTCAAGTTATTAAGGATACTGCACGGGGTATACGTCCTTCCATCGAATGCTTTTAATGTCGTCGAAGATCGCAACAAGGTTGGAGATCCTAAAGTTTTCCAGCAACTCATCGACATAATACATGTAGATGCCCCCTCATCAATAATCGTTCGGTGAACAGTTTTGTTGAGGGCTTTCACTTGAATAAGGAAAGCTAGTTGAGCTGGTAACTGAGGATCGTATCCTTTGTGGTCGAAGGATACAAGATTGGAATCCTTAGGATCAACCCCACCAATAGCCGATAACAACGCCTGCCTTTGGGATGGGCAATTTTGTAGTACTTCAAGAGTCGACATAGCGGATGGCGATTGGGCCAAATCTTCAACTATGTTATAATGCTGCGCCGCTCTGGCGCGAGGATTAAATGTCGACTTGTGTACTACTCCCTTTGGCGGTTTTATTGTTAATTCAGGAATGATGGGTGGTACAACTTCTGTCGAAGTTTTTGTCGAACTACTTGGTTGATCTTTACCTTTGTCGTTCGACAGCTGCGGATTCCCGTAATCTTTGTTCCTTGTCGAAATCAAAGCATCATTCTGCTGTTTTGAAATCGACAACATAAGCACTTGCGACGGGGAAGCATTTCCACTATCAACCAGATTTTGACCTGGATTGGGAAATGGATCAGTTAACACAGCTGAGGTCTGCGAACTTTTAAAGAATCTCTTCAACTCAGCTTTGTATGGACAATCCCTTGTCCAGTGATCCTCATCGCATATCTGACATGGATATTTCCTATTTCCAGGAGGGTTTGAAGAAGTTTTTTCAGGGGATGACTCACCCTGTTTCTTCTTCTTCCCTTTGTTTTGCTTCTTCTTTCTCCCTGGTTGTTTGGTTTCTTTGCCCTTATCTGCTGATACGGCATTTACTTCCGAAGCAAGAATCTCTTCTTTTGCATTTTGATCTGAATTCTTACGGGCTTTCTTAGACGAAGCCTTTGTCGATTTCGCGTTTGCCGTGCCAATCACACCATCGCTGGCATGAGAGTCACTATTTGATTTAGGAGGAGGAGGAATTGAGAATTCCGGTCTAGGGGCGTCAGGTATTTTGTCGTAGAGCGTGCCAGACTGAGTGTAGACTAAGTCTAGATATTGTGCACGAGCAATAACTTGCTCCTCTGTTACGACTCCCCCCTTTGCCACATCTTCTGTTATAGCAGGAAGTAACGACTTTATAAACCATTCAGCTAACAGCTGATCGGGAACGTATGTTTTCACCATCCTACGGCGACGACGCCACTCATGTATATGATCAGATATATGAGTGGCTGTTGTCTGCTTGAAGTTGGTTAATATTTCCGTTCCCGTTTCATACCTTATCGGTAATTGAAAGTGGGTTAAGAAAGTCGTGGCTAGGGAGCTGAAATTGTCGAACGAGGCTCTAGGTAATTCAACATACCATTTTTCCGCTGGACCCGTTAACGTCCTCTGGAAAAGGCGAAGCCTTATCGAATCATCATTTAGGGTGTTTGATGAACACCACAGATGAAAAGTCATCACGTGATTCGATGGGTCTTCACCTGGATTTCCATTAAATTTAGGAATGTCAGATGGAAGTTTGTGAGGAATCGCTGGCCACCAAGGGGCGTAAGCAATCAGATCGTTTGTTAACCGGTGTAAATCGGGTAACTCTAAAGTTGCCACGAATGGTAACTGTTGATTCAGGTTAGGTGAAGCATACCCAGGGTACGATGGAATCGCTTGAGCAGTGGGCCTTTGCATACCAGCATAATGTAATTGATGTTGGTATGACTGATACGGTTGGTGGACTTGACCACTGTAAAGCGGTTGGTTTTGACCGTTTTGAATATACGGTTGTCCACTGTTCGCAAAGATCTGCTGCTCAGAACCTTGGTACACTTGCTGGAATTGTGGTTGTTGGTATTGCACCAGCCATGGTTGTGAAGCCATGTTCTGTTGTGCTATACTAACTGTTGGACCAAGGTGTGGGGTAATTGTACCCGTTTGGACCTGTGTCACCCCACCAGTTGGCGATTGTGGTTATGTCCCAGGGTCAAGGGGCTGTTGCATTACAAACTGAGAAATCTGAGGTTGACATACAACAGGCAACGTTTGAACTTGCGACACTGTCACGATAGCCGGTGTGGTCAGGATGTTCGACATAGGTACACACTGTTGCATAGAATATACAACCCTTGGTTGTTGAGGTAGCATAGGTACCCAACCACTTGATGTAATTCCAGTATAACCTGAATACTGTTTTGAACTCCCGTATGGATACCCTCTCGGAGGGGGTAATGAAAGGGCATACTGCCCCCCATACAGTAGCAATCCAGAACTCAAGGGGATTGTTTGTCCTTGGGGACTGGATTGTCCAAATTGACCTCCAAATGGATCAATCTGGCGAGTCTCAACATAAGAGTTGCCGGATATTATTCCGGATGAACAAACTGGAACGGACCACACTGTCGAAATAGTCCCTTGGTGGACTCCTTCTAGCGGTTGTGAGCTAGTTGGGACAGATGGTATGCCGACAAACATTGTCGGAGTGACGGCAGGGGCTTCTGCTGTCGCTGTGTCATTCGACACAGTCCTAGATGTTGACGGTTGTTCAGACATTTTGAGTCTATCCAATAGATTCCCTAGCGATTCTACAGGAACTTCCACTTGTGGTAGACTAACTTATGATGAAGGAAATAGAGTGACCCCGAATCCAAAATGGGTTGGAGTACTTGCTCGGATCCTCTACAATTTCCTCTATCGCAATCAAACCCGGTGAAAGAGGAAGACCGTCAGGTCCGTAAAATATTTCTGGCGCCGAAGAAGGGGTTGAATCGACAGCGACAGTTGTTTGAGGAGCAAGACTCTCTGAACCGGTTACAGATGGAACTGGTTCAGTAACGCAAGTATTTGCTCTCAGACCAAGATCAGTGTCACTGTCCCTCTGTGGCTGTTGAACTTCTTCTATAGAGGCAGGGTTTCCAGAAATGTTTGGAGTAACCGGAATCTCAGATGTCGTTGGAACACTTGTTCTAACTTTGATAGGAGATTTCGAACAGGTTAAACGAGTCTGCTTTGTCCGTACTGTTTTCGATTCCGGAGACAAAGACGGTTGACTCGTAAGCCTCCGCGAACGACGGGGTTTCAATTGACTTTCTTCCACGATTGCGAATTACTCGATCAACCAAAATACAAAAGGGGAAAGTGTGTTTCCGAAGTAAATGAATTTTTTAGACGCTTTTAGACACAACTTGCTTTTTCATTTTTAAAGAGTCGAGAAAAAGCTAAAGATGACTCTAGTCTCCTTCGATGTTTTAACGAGCCCAAAGTGACAAATGCTCGGATGGACTTTTTCTGTTATCAAGTCTGAAAAAGGCCAAAAGAAACTGCTCTGGAGTTCTAGGCAGAGGGTGTGCCAAACTTTTCGCAAAACTGCAGAATACTTTTTAGGGTACGGGCGGTCGATCTTCCTGAATGATGTGTTCAGTGCATTGCGATCAGTAGGGTGGCCGACACGGCTTCCTAAGGATAAAGGTTTTATGCCTATAGGGGTCTCCCAATATATACGCGATGGTACGTGGGAGCACAATCCGTACTGGCGCTATCGTCCCTCAGGAGGAATCACCCACCATCCACGAGATCGACAGTCACCAGGCTTAACGACGCCGGAACACGTCTCTAGCCTAGACCTCTATGTTGTGCGTTATGTTGCAAAGCGTTGTTAAGTTCATTCAATTTATTTTAGGTTGATCTTTTTAGAAGTTTTCCTTTCAAGGTTCACCACGAGATGTATGATACAATTCCTAAATGCAGTCTAAAGATGATAAGCAAGCTTTATATCTTTTCAACTTTGAAAATCCTAGCTACTAAGGGAAAAGAAAGACACCATCTTTTCTCAAAGAGCAATCAACACACTTTAATGCACTTTTCCTAAATCCAACATGCAAACTATCAAATGCAAATGCACAATGCAGGTGTTTGTTTTTCGCTTTCTTAGTATTGATGCCTACAAAGAAAGCTTTTTGTACAACTTTGAATTTGCTTTTAAATGATCAATACAAACAAGTTTACTTTTTCGAAATCAGAGAAGATAGAAGAGATTACAACACTTAACGATTTTCGAAATGAATACTTGTTTTGACACTCAAAAGAGACAAACTCAAACCAATAAGCAAAAGTAAATGTATAATCAACTGCAAACAGCCAATGAACTCTCTCCTAAGATCACAATTAACAGATCTGAATCAAGGGCTACAGGATGATTATTTCACTCATGCAAAGGAAAACTGTAAATGACGCAAAAACACATAAAAACACTCACAGTCTTTTTGTACAAAAGGAGGCGGAATCTAAGCAGAGAAAAGGAGTTATCAGACTGGTACCTATGCTGGTTACAGGCTGCAAAAATCAGAGATCAAAACAGGGCAAAACAGAGCAGAGAACCCCAGCTGCACAAGGAAAAACTGGTTTAGCGCAACCTCAACACAGAGGTTTTGACATTCAGCGCAGGTAGCCTTCACGGGACCTGCGTTGAAATGCAGAATCCCTTCACTGGGTCTGTGCTGAAGGAGAAACTCTCGCTTCCCACAGGTTCTGGGTCACAGATTGCTATTTAATCTACTGTTTCAGGCCAAATAAAAGAAACAAGCAAGGTACAATCAAAGGGATGCTTTGAGGGGTACTAAGATCTATCACAAAGGATCATCAAATAATTTGTGAGTCCATTGTTCAAATCATAGACAAGTCCAGTGATTGGATCAAAAGCAGCAACTGTCTACTTTGCATCCGGGAAAAGCAGATGCAGTTCGATTGTTGTTGTCAAGTCTATGAAAAAACAATGATAGAAACACAAATAAAATGACTAAACAGATATCCCCAGCGGAGTCGCCAATTTGTTGTGGGGAAAAATGCCTATGCAGGACGATCCTATCCACCTAAGGTGTGACAGTGCCTTAGCAACAAACAGAGACAGCTATTCTAGTATTCTTCCTTTATGAATTAAGAATGAAGAGAGAGATAGATGGACTAACCGGTGCCTTCCGTTTGTCCCTCGATCTAGCTTCTCTTCTCTTGGAGAGTTCCCAGCTACTTGCCTTCTCGCTCGCCCAGCTTCAAGAGGTTTCTGCAAGATCACAAGAAAAGAACACTACACAAGACATGGATTCATATTCATAACTAGTTCAGGATTAGAAATAAACCAAATACACTATTGCAATCATACATCAAGAATACACCAGCATATAGGAGAAACCAAGATAGCTTTATTGATGAATAACAAGGTTCAGGAAGAGATACAACCCAGAAGGCTCCAATCCAGCATCTCCTTCCCAGCGAATGGAATTCCTATCTTCACCCCCTTCAAAGCATTAAGCACCCAATAGTTCCAGTCTCAAACCAACAACAATTCTTTGCAATAACAAAATTCCAGCCTTTCGATCTCATGGAGGAGAGATCCATATATAGATGTTTGGAGAGAGGATGAGTCAGCTTGAGATCTGACTAGTTTCCTCTCCCTCTGTCAGTTCTTGAGTCCACTTGGAGGTTCTTGCTTCCACTTGGAGATTTGGAACCTCTTACTCATCACCAGTCGAATTCCCTGAGGCAAGTGTCATTTTGGAAGCTTCCTGGGTTTTGACACCTTGAGAAATGAGCTTGCCACATGTCCATTCTCGTTCAGCGCAGGTAGCCAGTGTTCCCTTTGACATTCAACGCAGGTAGCCAGTGTTGGCTTTGACATTCAACGCAAACAGCTAGTGTAGCCACTGAAATGATCCTGAATTGACTTGTTTTTGAGCAGTTTCTGGTGGAGAACTTTTGTGAATTGCTGTGGTTTGTTAGCCTTGTTCCTCTAGGGGTAGGAATAACATGTTTAGGGACTTTGGATCCCTTAGATTATGGACATTTCATGCTCAATGCTGTAAGGCACAAAAATGTCTATAACACAAGGTTTGATGAATTCCATTTTCAAACCCTTAGAAAATTTGTGCTAGTATTTTTTGATGATATACTAATCTACATCAAGTCTTGGAAGGATCATGTTCAACATGTTGACAGGGTGCTCAAACTATTGGAGGAGAATCAATTATATGAAAAAATCTCCAAATGTTTCTTTGGAGTACAAGAGGTGGAATATCAGGGTCATATTGTAGACCCTAGCAAAATTAAATCCATTAAGGAATGGAAAATCACCACATCCATAAAACATCTGCGAGGATTTGTCGGGTTGACATGGTATTATCACAAGTTTGTTAAGAATTATGGGAGAATAACAGTACCTCTAACAACACTATTGAAGAAAGATGCATTTTCATGGACTCCAGAAGCAACAAAGGCCTTTGAACACCTTAAAGAGGCAATGTGCCAAGCATCGGTCTTAGCTATGCCGGAATTCACAAAAGCCTTTATTGTGGAATGTGATGCTTCAGGAGATGGAATTGGTGCTATTTAAATGCAATATGAAAGACCCATTTCTTTTGAAAGTCATCCAATCAAAGGAAAGTATTTACACAAAGCTATTTATGAGAAGGAAATGTTGGCAATACTACATGCACTTAAGAAATAGCGACCCTACCTAATGTGAAGACACTTCAAGGTAAAAATGGATCATGATAGTCTTAAATACTTTTTAGAAAAAAGATTATCCTTTGAAGAGCAACAAAAATGGGTCACAAAGATGTTGGGTGACGAATTTGAAATCATCTACAAAAAAGGGAAGAAAAATGTTGTGGCAGATGCACTCTCAAGAAAGGATGAGGATGTGGAAGCATTGTTTTGTGCTATTTATATTATCCAACTAGATTGAATAAACGAAGAAAGGGATGAATGGAAGAAGGACGAAGAAGTGTGGTCACTCATTCAAAATTTGCAGAAGATCCTAGTTCAAACAATATTGCCAGAACTTGATGAGGAAGGAAAAATCATATTGGAGCTTGGAGCAGTCACAGAAACAAGAACCCGACAGCTATGAAATCGATCAATTTCAGAGAATCTCATCAAGTGGAAGAACTTACCCGCTGAAGATTCCACATGGGAGGATAATAATTTTATATAGAAGCATCAAGAACTACTCAAGCATTGAGGACAATACTTTTTGAAGGAAAGGGGCATGTTAGGTCCCTATACTATTAGTGTAACCCCTTATTGTTATTATTACAACCCCCTTATTATATTTTTGTGCCCATCTAGTCCCCATATTTGTAATATTGTGCCCCATAGAATCCCACTATTGTTATTATTGTGCCCCTACATTATTATTGTTATGTTGGCTCTGATTATTTTATGAACCCTTAGACTGCTATATATAGAAAGGAGGTCTTGTCATTTGTATCATCTAAGAATTGTTCATTTGTGTAATGTAAAGGAGGTTTACCCCTTGAAGAGGCTTATTTCTAAGTCGTTCATATATCTTTTCTATCTTTTTGTGAGCTGGTTTCATAACATGCCAACGTTGTGCTCTGATCTTGTGGAGAGATAGAGTTGTTAGTCAAGGCCTTGCTATATAACAATGTTGGTTATTATGATGCTATACAAATGAGTTAAAAATCCAAATGCTTCTTATGAGAAATTCTTCAGATAGAGAATGACCAAGTACCATGATAAATATCTCCCTAGTTAAGAGGGAATTTTGAGAAGTGTAACTAGGTTCGGTCTTCATGACATGTAATTATGACTTTTGTAAATGATGTAATAAAATTGTTTTTGTAAGTCTTGCTTCATGGGTTTCATGAGCAAGTAATTTTTATTTTAGGTGGCTCCCATTGAGAGCCTGATCCAGGTGGCTCCATAGAGTCTACATAGGACAAATATGGCTCAAAAATCAAAGTCTTTGGATTATAATCGACCCATGACCAGATCGTAGATATCGTCATCCTGATCGCAGAGGTGTGAATGGTTCGTCAAACCGAGCTCGTATGCGAAAGATAGAGCTTTTCAAAGTTTGATATGATAGGGGAAGAGAGGGGCCCACAAAGTGACACATGGCATCCCAATAAGTAGTGGGACACACATGGAAGCCCATCAAGCATTGACACTTGGCGTTCTTTCATTGGTCTCCTAAACTGAAATAATAGACAAAAATCATTTTTAAAATATGGAAAAGGGTTATTAAATAACCATGTAACAAATTCCTTTTAATATATAGTTATTAATATAACTCTATGAAAACAATAATTATTATAAGGCCGACGGACCACAACCTCCCGCCAGCCCAAATCGCAACCAAAAACAAATCAAATATGGTTTCGGGATTGGCGGCCAGAACCCCCGTCGAACCCTTCTCCACAAACTTCGCATACACACATATATATATACATATATATATATATATATATATATATATATATATATATATATATATATATATATATATATATATATATATATATCGGGGTGAGCGGGCCATCGGCGGTGGACCTGACTCACACCCTATCACCTCGAACCATTATATATCACTGATTAATCCGCGCCAATAATACATTGTTGACATCACCACATAAAAGCGTCGATCACCGATATATATAATATATATATATATATATATATATATATATATCGGCGAAACCCCGTAAATCGCGCCGATATATATGGTTACATCCATTTCCGATCGTCGATTCATAAAGCCGATCGCTGACTTACGCTTCGCCGATATAGCGCTGATCGCCGATCACCGATTTTAATGCGCTGATAATGTTGTAAGTGTGGGGTTTAAGGGGCGGGCCGTCTAATACAGACCTAACCCCCATTAATATATCATTGTGGTTTTATGAAAAATATATATGGAGAGGCGGGATTTGATCCCCCGACCTCTCCTTAACCAACGTATATTTTTAACCAATGAGCTAGCAAATCACATTGGTTAATCCACCAAAGTTATTTTATAAACCCAGATGTTTACCTTTGCACACAGTTGGAGATAGAGGAGAGAGAATGAAGGCACGAATTTCGAGGACGAAGGTAGGCACAAATTTCGAGGCAGTTAATTAATATTTTAATGCAGGAACCATGAATTTTGCAAGAGGGCAAAATTTTCACTTTGTCAGAAATTGACAAATTTTATATGGATTTTACACCTCTCATCACCACAAACACAATGTTGCTATTAATTTCTTCATCAGAGTTCTTCATTTTCCAATCATTTCCAGAATGCACGTGGAACCATGATTTCAGCAAAAACAAGGAGCGGAACCATGAGCCTTGAAATTTTCCCAAGGAGGTAAAATTTTTCCATGTCAGAATATAGTCAAGTTTATACTTGCTTTTAATGGTTTTCCACAGGGATGGCAATGGCAAGATCAGATTCACCATCTGAGTTGTAGATTTCCAATCCATCCATGGAACAAAATCTTTGAGGAATCCTGAGGGAATCTAAAAGATTCATTGAGCCCAGAATTCTCAACTTCTCAAAATTCGGATTTTGGACAGTCGATTCAGCATTACTCGACGCCAAAAATATGATGGTCTCTTCAGATTTCTTATTCTCTCACTTCTTCTTCTAGTCACTTTTCTAGGTGCCAGTGTAGATGTCCACATTCATGTGTGAGCAGTCATCTTCATACAATCAATGCCTTGAGATCGATGGCCTGAGCAGCTTCAGTAGTGTGACATCCACTTCTTCATTTGGCCCTTGGTTGTGAGGTATATGATGTGTTCATGTACTTATTCTTTATGCATTATGCTGTACAGATCCTTGATTGATGTTGATGCAGGATCTTGTTTATTACATGTTGTCATGATTCCTTGCTTGATTAGATGTGGAATCTTCTATGTGATGTACTTGCTGTCATAACTCATCATGCTATGTTTTGAGATTCCTTGTTATATGTTGCTGGGATACTCTTGTTGTCATCATGCATGTTTTGATTGAGATCCCTTTTGTGCCATGTTGGTGGGATACTCATCATGCATGTTTTTGTGTCATACTGATAGGAGTCTTTTGATTGAGAGTTCCAGTTGTGGAACATCTCTTAGAGCCACTCCTGCGTGAGGGCATTTTTCCTTGTATGATCATGACATCATTTCTTATGTACGTCACCATCATTGACAACACTTAATGCAGTGACCTACACCATCTTGACACCGGGGTTTGAAGACGTAGTCCCTCTTGGATGAACTCTGTTATCAATGATTATGTTTTCATGTGCTAATGATTGTTATGTTCCTCTTATTTTCCACATGAAGATGTATTAATTAATGTTCTCTTAAAATGAAATTTTAACACATCACGGAAGTAAAAAGTCTTGGAACGGTCCTTCTTCATACTCGGACCTGGATCAAGTGGTATTAGAGCGGTCTTTGCGTTGATGTGAATTGGTGTGTGAACAATGACAGTGGATGAAAGAGCGATGTACGGGACCATGCTCAACATTGCCAAGAAAGTGGAAATTGTGTATGAAACTTGTTAGGATATTCGGACACATAGGAAATAGTTAAGTTCAACTTGGTCTAGTATAGAGTTAGGTATAGAGTTAGGTAAAGTGTGTTTCTTTACCGTTGTACATTTTGTAACCTACAATCCGACGGTCACGATATGTAGTGATCTGACGGTTCATTCTCTCCTCGGTATTACCGACACTTGATCTGTGGCTTGACACCCGATTGGTCCATGAGTTCTATTTAAAGCGCATGGAGGGTCATTGTTCGGGTAATCCGTGCATGAGAGAAGCTTATGTAAATTTTCATTCTTTGATTAATAAATTGCCTGTAGTACCCACGTTGGGACAGGCCGTGGACTGTTTCCCTCTTTGAGGGTTTTAACCACGTCAAAAATACTGGTGTATTGATCTGTGATCTGGTTGTGAGCGGTGTCCTTTTGGTATTCTTTCTGAGGAACTTACCCTGTAAATTCCTACATGGTATCAGAGCTATTTGAGGGCCGCGTCCGTTGGTGATCCAAATCTGAAGCCGGTAGAACTGCATGCGGCTGTCGTTTCCTAGATATGCTGTTTCTAACTGCTTTCAGAGGACTGCTCTGTTGCGTTCGAGCATCTGTTCCAGTGAGGAACCCCTTTCGTTTCACGCGAAAAGGTTTCCGGTAGCCCTAGCTGCGTCATTTTTCAGATCGGGAGGTATACAGTGTTTTTTGCAGTTTACTGTTATTTTCTCTCTGCTTATTTCGGTTTCGGTTTATTTAGCCTTTTTTTTTAACTGGATCTATACCTTTCATTTCTGCGTATGCTCTTTGCCCTGCGACTCTGTGCGATCTGGGCAAATCAGAAACAGAAAGGAAGGATTTTTCTCATGCGTATGCTCTTTTCCCTGCACCTTAGTGTGATCTCGGAAAATCAGAAACATTGAGAAAAATATTTAGTTTTTCGGCTAAAGCTAACTTTGAATTTTTTTTTTTTAAATTTCTAGTTTTTTGGCTAAAGCTAACTTCGAGCCGCAAGGTTCATTTTTCTTTGCATATTCGTGTTGGGTTTTGAGTTTTGTGTTTTGTAGGGAAAAAGAGCTTTCTCAAGCAAGCACGCAAACCAAGGCCCCCCCCCCTCTCTCTCTCTCTCTCTCTCTCTCAAATTTTTTGTATAGATCAATTGGTTCAAAGCTATTTTAAGAGAGTAGAGGTCTTGGGTTCAAGTCTCCATTTTGTGGGGGCGGATTTTTTCATTCCCGCACATTCGCGCACTTTGCCGGCAACGTCAACAATTTTTTTTCGCCTTTTCAGAGCCGTTTTTTTTAAAACCGCCTATTTTTTCGAGATTTATCCATTGGAACACTTACTTTCAGCATCTTCAGCTTCAGTTTTTAAAAAAAATGGAAAGTCCATGCCAAGTCATTCTTGACAGCACTAACTACTTCCAATGGGTAGCCTACATGGAAGATTTACTTAGAAGTAAAGGTCTCTTCAGAATAGCCACAGACCAAGAGAAGAAACCAAAAGATGAAGACAAGGCTGCAAAATGGGAAAATAGACAAGATCAAGCACGTGGTTTGATAGGGATGTCTATTTCTCCTGATCTTAGATTCCACATTGCAGAACTTGAGACTCCTCATGAAGCATTAGAAAAACTCGCTAAAGTTTTTGGGATTAAAAATGAAATTAGAGCCCATCAACTTGAAAATGAGTTGCTTACTTTGGATCCTAATAATTTTTCTTGCATTGAAGATTTCTTGTCCAAATTCAAGACCCTTAGATATCTCTTGGAAGGTGTTAAAGTTAAGAAAGAAGATGGTAACCTTATTTATTCCATCCTTACTAAGTTGGGACCAGCCTACTCTGTATTTGTTTCCACTTTCCATTCTACAAGGGAAGCTTTCATTTGTCAAGGAAAAGACTACAAGGCCCCTTCCTTTGACTCCTTTTGTGATTCCTTAATAAGAGAACAAGAAAAACTCTTACACCTTGGTCTTCTTAATCTTGGAAACTCTTCCACGAAAGCGTTAGCCGCCCAGCAGCAACCAAATTCAAAGAATCCTAAGAAGTCATATCCTCAAAAGAATGGTCCTAAACCAACTCAGCCTCAAAATGATAAGACCAATAAAAACAAATGGAAGAAGACTGATAGACATTGTAACTTTTGTAATCGAGATGGCCACTTAGAATCTAAATGCTTTAAGAAGATGGAAGCCTTGGAAGCCGCAATGAAGAAACATAACATCCATGTGGAGCCTACTTCAACTTCAACTTCCGGAATGGCACTTTCTGCATGTCGTTGTCAATCATCTCAGTCTAGTTATGCATTAAATGCATCTTCTTCTTCTTCTCATTCTCATGAGTGGCTCATTGATTCTGGAGCCTCTTATCACATGGCCAAAAACCAAGCCATGTTTTCTTCTTTAAATGATTGTAACACCAAAAATATATATGTTGGTGATGATAGATCTCTTAATGTTGTAGGGATTGGAACTGTTCATCTAAACAATGGTCAGTTTAATGATGTATTATGTTTTCCAACCTTATCCTGCAACCTTCTATCTGTCTATCAGATAACTCATTCAGGTGAAGGTAAAATTGTTGAATTTTCACCTCATGATGTTGTAATCAAGGATCTAAAAGATCCTAAACAGATTCTAGCTACTGGTCTTGCTGATGATTCCACAAGGTTGTATAAGTTTCACAACTTTGGGTCATCAATCTTCCCTCAGTATTTGTTGCTCATAATGATGAAGTGAGCAAACTTTGGCATGAGCGATTTGGTCACTTAAACTATCGCTCCCTTCAACATCTATGTAAAGAAAATATGGTGACAGGTCTTCCTATGGTATCTTGCAGAGATGGTGTTTGTTCCGGATGTGTACTCGGAAAACATCATCGGAACAGTTTTGACAAACGTGCCTCTTGGCACGCCTCAGCCCCTTTACAGCTTGTGCACAGTGATTTATGTGGTCCTCTTCCTGTTGCTTCATTCTCTGGATGCAAGTACTTCTTAACTTTCATTGATGATTTCTCCAAACGCACTTGGGTATACTTCTTAAAACTCAAGAGCGAAGTATTCAACACTTTTTTTGCCTTCAAAGCCTTTGTTGAAAAACAATCTGGACATCAAATTCTTAAGCTAAGAACTGATAATGGTGGAGATTATGTTAAAAACACATTCATCAACTTTTGCACTGAAAATGGAATTCAAATGCAACATACTGTTCCATACACTCCACAACAAAATGGCGTAGCTGAAAGGAAAAATCGCACCTTAAAGGAAATGGCTAATTATATGCTGCAATCTAAAGGACTCAGTCTTAGTTTTGGGGCCGAAGCAATTAATTGTGCAAATTATATAATCAATCGCACTCCTACTAAGGTTCTAGAAAATATCACTCCAGAAGAAGCTTGGAGTTCCATTAAACCAAATGTAAGTCACTTTCGTGTGTTTGGAAGTGAAGCATGGGCCCATATTCCAGATGAAAAGCATAAAGCTTTAGAACCTAAGAGTGAGAAATGTACTTTTGTTGGATATTCTGAAGATGTAAAAGGTTATAGACTTATTCCATTTAAGTCCAAAAATGTTATCATTAGAAGAGATGTAAAATTTGATGAAAATAAATCGGCCTGCGAGCCTAGTCCGGCGGATGTGCCACCTCTTCCTATCGCTTCTACTTTTGAAAACATTTCTTCTTCAGATGATGAAAGTGAGGATGATATTCTCAGGATCCTCAACTTCCAAGATGGGTCCGTGCTACTCGGGATGCAGCAGGTGATCTTGCCGGTGATCCTACAGATCAGCGACGTACACGTTCTCAGTTTGAAAGAGCCTCTTCTTTACTGGCTTAAGCTCCAGTAAATCATGATCCTGACACTTTTGCAGAAGCTTCAGGCCATCCACATTGGGAAGCAGCTATGAATGAAGAATATCATTCATTGATGACAAATGATACATGGGATCTTGTTCCTCTACCAAAGGGACGCAAACTTGTTAGATGTAAATGGGTTTACAGAACCAAGTATAGACCAAATGGGAAAGTTGATAAACATAAAGCTCGTCTCGTTGCTAAGGGATTTTCACAGGTTGAAGGCATTGACTACACTGAAACCTTCTCCCCTGTTGCCAAAATGAACTCTATCCCGCCTTGTTCTTTCCCTTGCTGCCTCTTTAAAATGGGAAGTCCATCAGATGGATGTTAAATCTGCCTTCTTGCATGGGGACTTGCAGGAAGAAATCTATATGGAACAACCCATTGGCTTCATACAAACAGACTCCAGCCTTGTTTGTCGACTTAAGAAATCCCTTTATGGCCTCAAGCAAGCTCCTCGGGCTTGGTATGCCAAAATGGATAGCTTTCTTTTTTTAGAATCTGGCTTTTCTAGGTGTCATTCTGACAATACTGTCTACACCAAGAAAGTGGGCAACTCTCTTATCATCCTTTTTCTTTATTTTGATGATCTTATTCTTACGGTAGTGATCCCAACCTTATAACCATGTGAAGTCCAGCCTTAAAAGAAATTTGAAATGG
>CM062809.1:1041337661-1041477661 GCA_031772625.1 Pinus tabuliformis
TTTTAGACTAAATTCTGGAGCATGTAAAAACCCTACATTCTTCGAACATATCTCAAAAAATATAGCGAACCAAGATCTGAAATTCCTACATGAAGTTCACCAAGATTTCGGCTCCACGTGGTTGCAATTTCAGTTTCTGAGCTTCGTAAAAAAAAAAATAAAAAATAAATAAATAAAATAAAAATTATAGTGAAAATGTCCAGATGGCCTATTTGAAACAGTAACCCTAGAATCCAAAGCTCTTATACCAAATGTTATGCAACCAATCACAAAAAAAAATAGATCAACAACTTCAAATTAACCTCTTCGAGGGGGCAACCTTTTTTACATCACATAGATTTAAAAATTATTAGATGATACAAATGATAAGACCTCCTTGGTATATATAGGAGTCTAAAGAGTCACAATATAATTAAAGCCTACATAATAATAATAAAGACACAACAATAACAATAATGGGCTTCTATGGGGCAAAACAATAATAATGTGGGAGTTACATTGGCACAACAATAACAATAAAAATAAGTGGGCTACACTAGTACTATAGGGACCTTACAGTCTAAAAGAGTTAATCTCCCAAGTTTATTGTTTTGATGACATTTCTTAATTAATGTCCTTAACAAGTTAGATGCCATAATCAAGGTCAATTGTTTACTTTGTGTACAATCCACAAAATGGGAGGAAGTGCTCAAATGATTTTCCCACGAGTTTACATTGAAAAAATAAAAGAAAATTGGACCACAAGAAGTCTTTAATCAAGGAACTTGTTCTTTTTAAAAAAACAACAACAATTAATGATCTCAGCCAAATCATTCATAAAGAAAAGATATTATCAAAAGAAAGAGTAATGGAGCCTATCTTGAATATCATAAAGCATGTAAGACCTCCAGTTGGTAAGTCATTAATAAATAATTCATGTGCCAAGGAAGGTGGAAAGAGTAATGAAGAAGGTTGTACATATGTTCTTTCTTTATTCACTACAACATAAAACCTCTTATCATCAACATATGACACCTTTACTCAACAATATTCCTAGCAATCTTCAAGATGCCTTGGAGCGAGCTACATATGTGTTTAGTTCCTTTTATTTTTTAAACTAAATATTGCATATGGAACACCATCAAACTTAACTAACAACTTATTTTCCAAGGCTCTTTGCCCATTAGGGTTTGAACCTTAATCATAACTTGTTGATGCCTCCTCTCAACCGCTAGACCATAGCACAACAAACATGAGTATTCAATTGCAATTGTTTATTTGATTATGTATATATTGTCATTAGTACTATCACAATACTATGAAATCCAATAGCCTTTGCAACATATTTATATTGTTACGAGTGTCAATCTTAGGGCATGCAATCCCTACAAGACAAGGACCATCATCCATCCCCTAAGGATTTGAAAAAGGATAAGTATCATGTACCAAACCCTAAAATCAATTGCTCACAACAAAATAGTTGCCAAAATATTTAATCTGCGAATTTCCTTTTTCTATGGGACACATCATTTATATTTCAAGGTTTAAACCATATGGAAGTCATAGTAGGCACCTAAAATATGTCAAGGTTTAAACAATATGGAAGTCATTGTAGGCACCTAAAAAAGTCAAATTTCTCTAATGTCTAGTATATAGAGATCTAGTTGTCATTTGGAACTTGTATCATCTAAGAGTAGCTTGGCTTCTCTATGCTTTTCTTGGTCCTTCTAAACTCTAAATCATGTTTTCTAGTATTGTGAGAAGCTCTAAATTTCTTAAGAATAAGCAACGTGGCATACACAAAGGATTAAGTTAATCTAGAGAGTTGCTATTGTAGAGGCAACCACTTTGAATGGCTTATTTTACAAAGGTTTAGCATTGCCTTTAGAGTGAAAATTCTCCTCCATCTCTAAAAGATTTTCAAAATAGAATCACAATTAAAAATGAAGACAATATTTTCTCTTTAACTAGTCTCACAACATTGTTATCTTGGCCAATTCTACCTTCCCATTCAAGCCCAAAATAAGAGATGAGAAATATTAATGGGCACTTGAGCATCAAGGTCAATGATTCAAGAATTATTAAGAAGCCCTCTCATAGTGTACTGTGTCCTACCCAAACATCCCAAATCTTGGTTACCAACACACTTTCAAATGTCTCGTCAAGGGTCAAAAAAAACCTTGGCTCCACAATCACAACACCATTGGGTGACAAATGAACCATATCACAAGTAGTCTTACCATATAAGAAGGACAAGAAGTTAATATTTGTGTTAGCCCCCTAAATGACTTGAGGACGTACCATATAAGAAGAACAAGGGGTTACTGTTTGTGACCTGTGGGACTAAGCTCAGAGATGATGACTTGGATTTAGTCACGATTATGCTCACTGGCTGTGCACATTAATGACTTGTAGTTTGCTAATTCTTCATTTTTGTGTCAATGATTTCTTTATTTTCTAGTTCTTCACTGTGCCAATGACTTTTTAGTGTTACTGCTAGAACATGAGGGAGATTCTATATGTTTAATGCCCTGCATTGACTTTTGACTTTTGGTCCAAAATTTCAATAGGAAAGTAATTTAAGCTTTCTTTATAACCCCATGGTGATGCCCTTATCTTTTTTCAAGTGCTGTCTGCACATACTGTTATAAAAGAATCATGTACATATATGTCACCATTTACTCTTATAATATTATGTCTCTGATGTAGGTTCCTGTAATATTAATGCATTAGATGTCGATAGTTATCTTAAGAATTTCGTCTCTTTGTAACTCATCTTCGCACCATTTGACTATTCAACAGCAATTCACTACGCCTGTTTGCCATAGAAATTCAAACAACTTTTAATGAGATTAATTGACAATTTGATAGATTGGGTCCTAGTTTGCATATTTGTTGCAAACGTATCAATGTATACGGTGCTGCGATAAAGTTCCTTGAATCATCAACATCCGTACTAAAAGGCTCCTAGAAACTATAGCATCTTATATATGACTAAGTGACTAGAACAGAAAATAAAATCACTCAAGAGAAATTATATTGTTAGAAACAAGAAGTCATTAGTTACGAGTAGACCATCGCAGTAGTTTGTTATTGTCTATATCAGACCAGAATGTTTTCTGATTATAATATTCCATATAAGTGCTTAACTCAATTAGGAAATACCTTTCGGTTGGTGTCCCGAAAATATAGTTGTTACTAAGGTTAGTTATAAAGCATTATTCAACAGTACCTTCAAGATGCTACCCTGGTTGATGTCAACTCTCAAGATGTTTCACTAGCATTTAAGCCGATTCATGGTTAGATCAATTAATTCCATAGAATCCTGGGCTATTTTTACTAATGGGATCCATAATGATAGCACCTTGTCAAAGGCTCATTTAGGGCACAATCCAATATATTCAATAGAATGATGTAAATACTGGTGTAAATATCCAACAACAATTCAAGAAGAATATGAAAATTTTCAATTATAAGTTCAAGAAACAAGACTGTAAGTTTTGCAGTTTGAGACTATTTCAGAAATGAACAAGGATCATTTCTGTCTTTGCCCAGCTCATCTGTAAAAATTTCTTCCTAGTATAACCCCAAATTCAATGCTTATAATGTAAACGGGGAAACAGAAGTTTTCTCACTAACCCATCTGTAACAATTTCTTCCTAGTGTAGTCCCCAGTTCAATGATTTTCATGTTAAAGGGAAAATAGACTCATTTTCCCACTAACCCATCGGTAACAAATTCTGTCCTCAGTCAATGCTTTAAATGTAGAAGGGAAAATACTAAATACACAAGTTTTCCTAAAGATATTTTGCATAAAACACATGCAATGCAGACAAGCCATCTCCTCGAATACTACACTACATTTCTAAACAACCATTTACCTCCAATTCTGAAAATGCAGGGCCATATGATCATGCTTACACATACAGATCAATAAGGAAAAAAGCTCAATATAGCATTTCATTCAGCATATTCCGTTCAACCTTCTATTTGTTGTAATCAGAAACGTGTTGCAGCAACTAAATAAATGCTTCTTCAATGTTTCTGACAAGAAAAACACAGTTATTCGAACTGTTGTCTCATGCCAGTTCCACCAAGTTAGAGATCATATTCTACAGACAATAATTACTGCAAAAAGAATACTCCCGCATTGGGTGAATAGAGCCCTCAACTTTTTGAAACAGAAGATTAATCGGTTTCTTTTTAACATCAATTCAAACCTCTGGCTTATTGGACTGAAGAATGATGAGAATTGCCTTCTCTCTAGCAGCTTGGATTTGGATCTGTCCTCTAGAATTTTGCTATGAATTTCTATAACACATTTGGTTTATCAGTTGATAATAGCTCATGGATCCTGTTGAATTTACAACACTTGCAGTTCCTTCAAGTACACTCCAAAGCAGAACACCTTGGGAATGTGTATCCTTCAACTTCTATGATTTTTTACAAAAGGGATAGAACTTGGCTTGTCAACAGATGATCACTTTTCAGCAATTCCTTAGCTCTGTTCCTAGATACACTGTAAAAGAGGCCTTACATTATCTTCAAGCATATCCACTTCAGTTCAATTCAATTCCTGTCGAACCACAATTTTTTCTAATTTCGACATTCAAAACATACTAATGTTTTGGAAGATCTCAGTAACCTTTGTTTCCAATGGAATCAATGTGACAAAAAATTGCCAAATTTAATGATAGCAATGTCTATGGAAACTCCAAGGTTCTTGCCAGCAATTGTCCATCCTAACCATGCTGATCCTCGAAGCTTCTGCAGCCATTTTAGTTAATCTGTTATGTATGAAAGTACTCCCTCCTGATCCATGTAAATAATCAGACTTCAAAATTTCCTTGGTCTCTTTGTGTTGATGAACACATTAATGAGCCCGACTTTGTGATGCTTTTGTCCCCAAGGTTGCAATCAAGGGCTCTGGAAGAAATGAAAAAATAATGAAAATTTCCATAAACAATATCATCTAAAACTTAACCAACTCAAAAAGACACCTTCAATTGACATCATGTATACTAGAAATCAAAGGGAATGAATTTAAAGTAAACCTTATCTACAAGACGAGTCGATCTTCTCCTTTCCACAGCACTAGTTTGCACAAGGGGGCCCCTAGCCAGAGTTTTCAAGAATCTCAAATTCTTCACAATTGGAGTTTTATTGTCGCCATCCTTGTACTTTAGAATACATCTCCGGGATTCAACTTGGGAGTGTTCAATGTTCTGATGTGTACATTGCATTTCATTCCGAGTTTCCTCCATGGCATAATGCACCCCCAAACTTCTGCATAAAACAAATCTAGAGTTCAGTCATTTACTTCCCTAAAAATCACATTTAGATAGCTTGTAATCAGAATTATGGGGTCTCTCTGACCTTTGAATCTCTCTCTCCTGGTTTTGTACAACCTGCATTAAAGTATACATATGTCAGTTTAAGTTCAATATCTTGGGAAACTGGATAAGTATATTCAGATTCTTCCGGAAATAAAAACTGATTTCTTTGCATTGATAATCGCACTCTATAGCTATTAAGAAATAGTTGTTGATGAGATAGACTCCAACGTTAATAGATGTTATATGCATATTGTAAGATTCATGCTAACTAAACTTACTGGAGAAAAATTGAAACCAAGCAATATTGGATGAAAGAACTCATGAAAATACACATGTTAATCTCTGATTATAGAAGCGATACAGACTAGAGATTGACGAGGGGCCTAAGAGAATGTACCATGGGTTACAGAATATGGACCTGTTGACCATTTTAATTCAAAAATGCGACTGAAATACATTTGACTAAAATTTGAATTAGATCTCCTGAAATCTCGCCTATTCTTTCTTCCTTTCATTCAATTTCGGCCCCGAACCTTCCACGTGACCCAAGTTTACCTATTATTTATAGTTCTAAAATTTGTGACTATTACCAAGTGCAGAGGAAGAAATTTGATTTTTCCACTAGTTTAATCAAACTTGACTATGATATTTGATTTTAATGTAGTCAAACAAGTCTTAACAAGGGGTGGAACACATTATGATAACTATATTAGTTTTGCAATTATAATAAAAGAATTCATAAAAGGTACTCATTTTAATTGTATTTTTCTCAAATTAGACTTTCTCATTCAATTTTTTTACATATTGAATCAATTTCGTAATCATATATGCTAACTATGGAATGTACCCGTATATAGCCAATCACATACTAGTGACTCAACAAAGAGACTATATAAGTAAATGTAAATAATAAAATCAGGGTAAAGGAACCAACCAGAAGCCAAAAAGCAATGCAATAAGAAACACTTAGGAGAGATAGCATTCTAACGTCCACCTGCAGTAAAAAAAGCTTTCAAAGCTTTTTGTTCATTCATACGCAAAAAACCTAGGAGAGAATCACTGAACCAAAAGAGCAAATCCAACCTACAACAAGAGAGAATTCATAGAAACATTTTTTTTCTGTCCATGGAAATTTTGGTAATCCTTTATCACCCTTGAAATATTAATTACAGAAGCTAAGCAAAACTATATGAAATATATTTAATTACTAAGCAAATCCATATGGGTTCAGAAGTAAATTTTAGTACTTTTTAAATGAATGCTGGCATTGCTTTGCGGAAATTGAGGTAAAAAGAAGTTGAAAGTTTTAACTTTTATCCACTAAATATTTTTTTCCTACCTATGAGAGCAACCGAAGAGGGAAAATCAATTCTCACAAAAAAGTACAAGCTGAGCAATGAAGCACCTTGTGCAGATCAATATCGAAAAAAGCTTAACACAAATTCGGTGAACAGAATTTTATTTATTCCTTTGTAAGAACTAAAGTTTGTAATAATAAGGGACAAACCATGGAATCAGGTCACCAGGAAGTGTGTGGATCCAATTAATTCTGTGAACAGAATTTTATTTGTTCCTTTGTAAGAACTAAAGTTTGTAATAATAAAGAACAAACCATGGAATCAGGTCACCAGGAAGTGTGTGGATCCAATTTCTATGCAGGAACAGATCAGAAATTCTCAGAAAAGTAAACATAACTGCCCCACTATCTGGAAAGCACTAATTTCCTCTTTCCCAATACTGGGCTCTTCGCTGGCATAGAAAATTAATGACGGAGGCATGGTAAGAATTGGGTCTGATCGAAGAATACCGTGGATGGCTCATATAGCGTTGGTTACTCATCTCTATTCATGGCAGAAACACAAGCAAATCCGGATTTGTGGTGGTCAAAGATAAAGAAGTTAAAACAGTTGTTCAAGACAGCTATTTTTTTTTTCGCTGGCTAGCACTCTCTGATAAGTATGATACACAGAGGACGTTTTTTTTAATCCGCTGGCTAGCACTCTCTGATAAAGTATGATATACTTCATAGGACATCCCAGCAGGGATCAAGCATATGTATTTTATGTAAGGAACATGAAGAAACTATCTTTCAAGTTGGATGCTATTTTACCCCTGAGATATGGTGTGCTGCAGACACACTAACTGGAGGCATTAGCAAATGGGGAGAAGACTCCCTATCACAGGTCTACAAGGACTGTTATGAGGACCCTGCAACAAAAACATTCAGAGATTTCCCATTGGAGGTAAGTTGGGCTATATAGAGATCAAGGAATGGGGCTATATTTCAGGAAGTTTCTTCCACTCCTTTATAATGGTGCCTCCAAATCCAATATTGTTTTGATGACTACACGATCACTCCGAAGCAACAAATTCCGGGGCAGATTGAGCCCCCAAAGATTGATGAGACAGTGCCTTGGAGATATTTTGATGGTGCCTTGCAAGGCAATCCAGGATAATGCAGTGCTGGGTGAGTCCATTTTCTTTTGGCTACCCATCAACTCTCTTTCTTCAATAGGGTTGGGAGATGATTCAAATAATAGGGCCAAGTTCTATGCACTCTCCAAACTCCTCATAATTGCATTGGAAATAGGTATAACTAGTTTGCAGGTATTTGGGGAGTCTAGATGATTGGTGATGTACACTTTCAAAAATTGTAACTCCAAGCACAGGTGAATCAGGTACAGTCTACAGAAATGGGGAAGCCAACTTACCTTTGCCTCATTCAAACATGTCTTCCACTAGCTTAATACTGTGGCGGATAAGCTTTCTAAAGCAGGGGTCTTCTTACAGTTTGGAGTATTGAAAATGCGTGAGTTCAGGGAGGGTGTTCAAACTGAACACCAGCTTTGTTCTTTCTTATAATTTTTACATCCTTGGAACTGTGAAGTTTGTGACTTTCTGCAGTGATGTTAAAATAGATTTTGATATGCTTTATGTAATGGCATTATGCCTTAGTCAAGTTTTGATTAATGGTTTATAGCGTTTGCCAAGTGGATCCTGTTCAGGATCATGGCAGTTTTTATACTTGCCTTTGTGTGCAGGCACTTGCTGAATGTAATATAATATATTACAGTATTCAATCTGAAATAAAAATATTACACTTTATTCCTTAGGAAAAAAAACCAACACTTGTGTATTTAGGATCAAGGCAGAATTATCCGGTAGCATTCCTGCTTTTGCAAATCCATGAGGAGGCTTGAGCATTACATCATGAAGGGCTGGGAACTTTTTCGTCTGAGCTATTTGCCTTTAATTCCCAAACTCACCAAGAAATGCATCTCATTTTGGCTTAGAGATGAATCATAATAGAGAACAATCAAGGTCACAATCTTTTGCCAAACTCCCTAGATGAAATGGCATTATGCCGGAACTGGCACTACTGTGCATTTTTCAATGGCATAATGTGAAATAACTTATGTAAGGGGAGCTACTGCTACCGTATGAATTTTTCAGAACTTCACAATCAAGCATAATTAAAAAATCGTTTAACAAGGAGTTTACACTCTCCCTTGAAAGTGAGAACAAAGCACCTTTACAAAATAAGGTTAACATGTAAATTACAACAACTTCAGAAAAACTTCTCCATTTTGGATCCACCGCCATTTTGTTAGAATATTATGCTATTTAGTTTATTTATTTCTGCTTTAGGGAGAAGAAGCCCTAGGCACTCCTTACCATGTTATTTTACTTTGCCATATTTTTTAATACCTTTGACCTGTTTTAGAGATCAAAGGTGATCCATAAACAAGGGACTGTATAGCCCACTAGCTTCACAAGCATGAATACTTTGCGAAATTCACTTTCTATTCTATTCTCAGTCTTGGAGAGAGATGTCAGTCTTCAGCAAGGCTACAAGGCTTCTGTTCTTGTTGCAGTTCTGAGTACAACTACTCTGCAACACTACTCAGGACTGGTAAGATGGGTTGTTCTCTGGTGTAACCTGCACACAAACAACCACCAGCTGACAAATACAATAATAATCACAGCTCTGCAATTGTCCTGTCACTGATAACTGTCTTTGTGCAAACCCTTTGCACATTGATATAAAACTGAACTAGATCACTCAAGTTGCTCGAAGCTGAGACAACATCACGGTTTTGAGTGTGTGTTCAGTTCTGATTGTACTGGCTTGATCAATTATTGGTTAACAGGTCACGGTGGTTTCTTGATTGAAACAAGGTAATGGATATCTACTGTGTTTAAATGATAAACATACCAGCTAGCCACTAATCATTGAACTTAAGAAATACTAAGCAGCGGAGTTACCCAGCACCTACATATGTGCATGTAAATACAATCAAGCAATTAAAAAATATATGTGTACTGCTCCAAGTATGAACAAAGAGTAATATGTTCCAGCATGAATGAAGACAATATCACTTTGCTCAATGGTCACATTTCCCACACTCCAACAACAATAAAATTAATTTCTCTGGCATTAAAGTCAAACCAAACATCAAGTATAATGTATTGCCCCAGCAACGAGTAAAAACAGGGATGCAAGGCAGTATTTCCCCAGCAAGATATGCGAATATACAGGCTTGGATGAGGCCAACAGCTACCAAATCATTTTCTTCCTTTGAAACTCAACAATTTACATGGGAATGACCATGTATTTGTTTTATATGGTTGGTTCTGCACTCTGGCTCTTTTGCTTAATGGCCATTTGCTTGCTTTGGAATGATCTCACTCCCAATCAAGGCCCATGTGAATATAATCCAGTTCAATGCAGGTAATAGATATGTCTACATCAGTGACTCCAGCCTTTAATGAACAGTGAGAGACAACAAAGAGCGACACGAATTGACAATTAGACAACTCGACAAAGTGTCAATCATTGGTGTTGGAGACACAGCACTAGCAAAGATAAAAAGGTTGATGGAATGTGAGAATTTAAGCATACACTGTCAAGTGAACAATTCATTTGCTGCCTACAGGCTTTCATCCAATTGAACAGTCAAAGGGTAGAAGACTTCCACGTATTGCATAGAAGAGAATGCCCTTGCTGATGCGTATGGTCTCAAACTCCAAGAAACCACTATTGATGGGCACTAGGAGAGTCAGACAACCTCAATCCTTCATCAATTAGTGTAGATGCTCGTTAACGAATAACCACATCTTATTTAAGTGGCAACAGTCTCCATAATCAACGACTTGCTGTTATATAAAAAGTTAAAAACAGAAAGACAAATTTGGACAAGCAATTGCAACAGTTATACTATCACAACCATAGATCTCAGTGAAAACAATTTGATTCGACAGTTTGAGTTTCATGGTTGTGGTGTTTAACAAGACAAAGGAAAACATTGATTCTCAGCAGAATTAACTTCCAACCCTCTGCATTTTCCACAGCAATCCATTAAAACACAGATGAGAATAACAACCATCATACATGAGATCACACAACAGTAAAAAACTCATAGTAGATGCAGCAATGCATCATAATGAAATCAGATATTTTACCCTAAAAACCCAAACTCGAAAACCAGCATTCAATGGTCGGTTCAACTCTCATTTCAGCAATCTCAGGATACAGTACAGTTCATGGCTCTATGGTCATTGAACAATTCACGTAGCTCCTCCTTTGCATTCACTCCTCCTGGCCAACAACCCCTTTGAGAATGAAGTTACAAGGAAATATAGGAGAGCTAGGAGATAATGGGAAGGCCAAGACACTGACCTTTCAATTCATTTTCCTCTCCTATTTTTATTTTTCTACTTTCTTCAATTCTTTGATTTTTTCTCTTTTGGCTCATTTAATTTATGGCATTTGCATTGTAAGCTATTATTTTCCTACCCTTATTAATTGCAGAAATGCACATAGGTACTGAGTCTTACAATCATTGTCTTGTGTTCGGATCCATTCCAGATCAAAGGGAGATTAATATAATTTCCAGCTTTCTTCAAAAGCTTCCTGCAGAGGTTTTTCACAAATAAAAAACTTTAAACAGTTTCATATTATGTAGAGAAGGCTATAATTTTTGGATGATTTCTTCTATAGCCTGAATATGTTCCGACGTCCCCACACGCCTTATCCTATAATATTAGTCGGTTCTCCCATCACTGCTGCCTGGGCAGCCTCCAAGCTACTACAGCCAGCCATAATATCTGTCAAGCTTATTTACACATTTCAAGTAAAGCTAGATGTAAAACCCAAACAAGCATTGATTAGGCTAATAGGTGACTGGATTTCAACCCTGTCCTATGTTAGATTTTCTAGTGATACTGGTGGCTGCATTAGCAGCCTGTTTTTATTGTATATAACGCCCAATGCACATTTGCTGATATTAATAGTTAAAGGAAGCATTCTATTTAAAAAAACATAGAATAGAGGTAAAACAATGCACCAAAAAACACAAGGAAATTCATTTCACATTTGTGGCACAGTCATAACTTTAGTCCAAAATTCCAAATGTTGTGATTTATTCTGGCATATGACATCAAAAGTTGACTGCTTTTACTTTAGTTGGATTTTACTGAAGACTCTTCCCATGTCTATGCTTAGGTCTTAGGTTCAGAAATAGACTTAAGTATATGGGAAGAAAGGCTACCCAATCTGTAACATAACTAGTTTTTCCATTGCTAGGCACAGGAATTTCCCATTACAAAATTTGTTTCCACTCAATGTCTTTATATGGGTCGAACTCTCCAGCCTCCTAATAGAATTTAGCAATTTTTTGATATTCATACTCCAAGCGTTTGAACATATTGTTTGTCAAGGTCTGTTAAGAGCAAGGCTTCTGTTCTTGTTGCAGTTCTGAATACAACTACTCTGCAACACTACTCAGGACTGGTAAGATGGGTTGTTCTCTGGTGTAACCTGCACACAAGCAACCACCAGCTGACAAATGCAATAATAATCACAGCTCTGCAATTGTCCTGTCACTGATAACTGCCTTTGTGCAACCCCTTTGCACATTGATATAAAACCGAACTAGATCACTCAAGTCGCTCGAAGCTGAGACACCATCATGGTTTTGAGTGTGTGTTCAGTTCTGATTGTACTGGCTTGATCAATTATTGGTTAACAGGTCACAGTGGTTTCTTGATTGAAACAAGGTAATGGATATCTACTGCGTTTAAATGATAAACATACCAGCTAGCCACTAATCATTGAACTTAAGAAATACTAAGTAGCGGAGTTACCCAGCACCTACATATGTGCATGTAAATATAATCGAGCAATTAACAAATATATGTGTACTGCTCCAATTATGAACAAAGAGTAATATGTTCCAGCATGAATGAAGACAATATCACTTTGCTCAATCGTTACATTTCCCACACTCCAACAACAATAAAATTAATTTCTCTGGCATTAAAGTCAAACCAAACATCAAGTATAATGTATTGCCCCAGCAACGAGTAATAACAGGGATGCAAGGCAGTATTTCCGCAGCAAGATATGTGAATATACAAGCTTGGATGAGGCCAACAGCTACCAAATCATTTTCTTCCTTTGAAACTCAACAATTGACATGGGAAAGACCATGTATTTGTTTTATATGGTTGGTTCTGCACTCTGGCTCTTTTGCTTAATGCCCATTCGCTTGCTTTGGAATGATCTCACTCCCAATCAACGCCCATGTGAATATAATCCAGTTCAATACAGGTAATAGATATGTCTACATCAGTGACTCAAGCCTTTAATGAACAGTGAGAGACAACAAAGCGCGACACGAATTGACAATTAGACAAACTCAACTAAGTGTCAATCATTGGTGTTGGAGACACAGCATTAGCAAAGATAAAGTCCAAAGGTTGATGGAATGTGAGAATTTAAGCATACACTGTCAAATGAACAATTCATTTGCTGCCTACAGGCTTTCATCCAATTGAACAGTCAAAGGGTAGAAGACTTCCACGTATTGCATAGAAGAGAATGCCCTTGCTGATGCGTATGGTCTCAAACTCCAAGAACCACTATTGATGGGCACTAGGAGAGTCAGACAACCTCAATCCTTCATCAATTAGTCTAGACGCTCGTTAAAGAATAACCACAACTTATTTAAGTGGCAACAGTCTCTCCATAATCCACGACTTGCTGTTAATAAAAAGTTAAAAACAGAAAGACAAATTTGGACAAGCAATTGCAACAGTTATACTATCACAACCATAGATCTCAGTGAAAACAATTTGATTCGACAGTTCAAGTTTCATGGTTGTTGTGTTGAACAAGACAAACGAAATCATTGATTCTCAGCAGAATTAACTTCCAACAGTCTGCATTTTCCGTAGCAATCCATTAAAACACAGATGAGAATAACAACCATAATACATGAGATCACACAACAGTAAAAACTCATAGTAGATGCAGCAATGCATCATAATGAAATCAGATATTTTACCCTGAAAACCCAAACTGGAAAACCAGCATTCAATGGTCGTTCAACTCCCATTTCAGCAATCTCAGGATACAGTACAGTTCATGGCTCTATGGTCATTGAACGATTCACACAGCTCCTCCTTTGCATTCACTCCTCCTGGCCAACAACCCTTTGAGAATGAAGTTACAAGGAAATCTAGGAGAGCTAGGAGATAATGGGAAGGCCAAGACACTGACCTCTCAATTCCTTTTCCTCTCCTATTTTTATTTTTCTGCTTTCTTCAATTCTTTGATTTTTTCTCTTTTGGCTCATTTAATTTATGGCATTTGCATTGTAAGATATTATTTTCCTACCCTTATTAATTGCAGAAATGCACATAGGTACTGAGTCTTACAATCATTGTCTTGTGTTCGGATCCATTCCAGATCAAAGGGCCATTAATATAATTTCCAGCTTTCTTCAAAAGCTTCCTGCAGATGTTTTTCACAAATAAAAAACTTTAAACAGTTTCATATTATGAAGAGAAGGTTATAATTTTTGGATGATTTCTTCCATAGCCTGAATATGTTCCGACTTCCCCACATGCCTTATCCTATAATATTAGTCGGTTCTCCCATCACTGCTGCCTGGGCAACCTCCAAGCTACTACAGCCAGCCATAATATCTGTCAAGCTTATTTACACATTTCAAGTAAAGCTAGATGTAAAACCCAAACAAGCATTCATTAGGCTAATAGGTGACTGGATTTCAACCCTGTCCGATGTTAGATTTTCTAGTGATACTGGTGGCTACATTAGCAGCCTGTTTTTATTGTATATAACGCCCAATGCACATTTGCTGATATGAATAGTTAAAGGAAGCATTCTATTTAAAAAAACATAGAATAGAGGTAAAACAATGCACCAAAGAACACAAGGAAATTCATTTCACATGTGTGGCACAGTCATAACTTTAGTCCAAAATTCCAAATGTTGTGATTTATTCTAGCATATGACATCAAAAGTTGACTGCTTTTACTTGAGTTGGATTTTACTGGAGACTCTTCCCTTGTCTACGCTTAGGTCTTAGGTTCAAAAAAGACTTAACTATATGGGAAGAAAGTCTACCCACTCCGTAACATAACTAGTTTTCCCATTGCTGGGCACATGAATTTCCCATTACAAAATTTGTTTGCACTCAATGCCTTTATATGGGTCGAACTCTCCAGCCTCCTAATAGAATTTAGCAATTTTTTGATGTTCATACTCCAAGCGTTTGAACATATTGTTTGTCAAGGTCTGTTAAGAGCATGGTTGCAGGGGAGCGCTCCCCCCCACCCTTCGAATCGCTCCCAGAGAGCACTCCGAGCGGGAGTGAATCAAGAGCGACCCAGGAGCACACTCCTGAAATTAAGCAACAAAATAAAATTGAAAAATCACTCCCTGGTTTTTTTCACAAAATTTTGTCACAAAGTTGTTCCAAACACAATTTTTTTTTCAAAGAAACAAGAGTTTTTGAGTAGGGCAACCTAATATTCAAGCCTATGGCCCTAGTATTGATATGCAATTCATGGTAATGTTAAATTTTGAAGTAAAAGGATCATTTTACTTAACTTTTTAACTTTACCATTAAATGACTCGGGATGTTTGAGAGCAGTTTCGACCTCATTGGATTTCATATGGAGAAAGTAGAATTTTAGATCTCACTCAAAATCCAGCAGACATATCAGTTTTTCAGGATTTCAAGATTGGGGGGATTGCAATGTTTCCATTGGATTTTGTCATGTTCTAGGGTATGGGAATCGTATTTAATCAAGAGCACCAAACCCTCTATGTATCTTGATGTTAGTGACATTGGTTGTTGAACTCCTCTATCATGACCCTATTAAAAATGTACCCATCACTCAAACAAAATCTTGACCTGACATGCTACACATTTTCTATCTTATGTTAATTGCTTTGAGGGTGATATTAATGACAAAGATCCCAAGATAGGCAATGATTTTGATGATATGTAGCTATTTGTTGTAGCATGATTTTTTTGGATGCTAGAGGCCATCTAGAACCTATTTGTTGATGTATTTTCGGTTCAGAGATGGATTGCACTCGATGCTATTTTGGTTATGTGCACCCTTACATGCTATATAAATGAGAACTTGTAACTTGTGGACATGGTTGATGAAGATTATAACTTCTAGATGATTGATGTTATATGGTTTAATCCATGTTTTTATGCTTTTTATATCTAATTCATCATTCTATATGCTTTTGTTGACATATATGCATCAAAATATATATTATATGAAAATTCGCTCCCGATTTGCTCCCCACCCGGGAGCTTTTGAAAATGTTGCTCCCCACTCCCCACTCCCGCTCCCACGTAACCTTGGTTAAGAGACCAAAGAAAAGAGCATTTGCAAGTCAACCCATGACAGCAACTTGAGAAGAAATTGAAAGCTGAGATAGGGAGTGACTAAAAACAAAAGGTAATTATGTCAACATTGTATCTATGCTTTAGATGCCAGGAAACTGAGCATAAGATCAGAAATGTGAAAACGTGAGGTTCATGACTTGGTTACTAGGACACCAAACACAAGATCAGAAAATTTTTGTTTAATGCAAAAACGTGAAAGGAGACAGCTATATCTGTTGACACTTCTCCCTAAGATTGATGACTATATGAAGAAAATGCTATGTTACCAGATCTGTGGGGATCAGAGGACAAAAACGCGGATCCGCGGATCAAAAATGAGTGCGGATACAGATCCCGCTGGATCCGTGGAGGATCCGCCATGCATAGGGTTCTGGAACGTATCTGGAATTTTCAAACAATTTCGAAATGTTTTAGCAAGCCCAGGCTCGAATCTAGTGGTTTTGGAGGCGGATCGGACAACAACAAACGATTTTCTGCATTTTGGCAGTTCGTTTGGGAAAAATCTCATAGAAAATTGGACAG
The DNA here is from genome assembly GCA_031772625.1 of Pinus tabuliformis. NCBI lineage: Eukaryota > Viridiplantae > Streptophyta > Pinopsida > Pinales > Pinaceae > Pinus > Pinus tabuliformis. Next base: position 1,041,354,238 of record CM062809.1, read on the forward strand.
CATCTAAACACCATTGTTCTTTTGTCCATTGTAATAAGAGACAAAATGACAAAAACTGAGAGTAGTCGACAAACACTGTAAACACTGTGAGTGAGGAGACGAGAGCAAATGTGAGGGCGGGCAATAGCACTGGACCGCTATGTGGATAGTAGCGCTTGAGGGTGACAAAGAGGGCCACAAGAGCGATGGCGACGACATTGGAGCGTTGTGCGAAAGCCATGGGCTTGGAGCGCTGCGTTATGTATATCGTGTCCATAGAGTTGACCATTCTGTTTGAAAAATAAAATCGTATGTTTTAAATTTTAGAATTTATTTATAATTATTTAGAATGTAGTTTATAATTATTTGTATATAATATATCTATAATTTAAATCAATATTATTATAATATTAAATATATTTAATGTGATGTGTTCATTTAATATTTAAGTATAGATATATCAAGAATATAAATTATACACCTTAAATAGTTTAAATAATATAAATTAGTTTAAATTATGGTTTAAAATAGTCATTTAGAAAAAATAAATATAAATAAGTTTAAATTATAATTATTATTCAAATATTTAACATATTATAACTATCAAATATAGTTATATTAACATTTTTAATATTTGAATTTCCTTATAATATTAAATATTACATTTAATAAATATAGTCAAAATATTAAATATTTAAAATTATTTAATAGTTAACCTATATTTAAATATTTAATAGTTATAATTTAAACTATCATATGTTATGCTAAATAATTATAATTTAAAATAATATAAACTATAAATTATAAAAGCTTTTCTATAGTGTTTTAAGAATGCTTTTTTATATTCAATGCTAACGTTGTTATTCATGAATGGTTTTGATTTTGAACTTCAAATATGTTTTTTAAAATTAAAAAAAATATTATTATATATTTTTGTACTTTCCGTATCCAGATCCTCACTTTTAAAAAAATTGGTGGCTCAGTATCCGTATCCAGATCCGTTTCCGTATCTTGGTAACTTAGAGAAAATGTACAAGAATAAGGTCATGGCCTTCAGCTTCTGAATGACTATTCAAGGCTACGACGAGTGGAACTCCAAGTAGCCTCAAGTCAAGGAAGTTTTCCAAACAACTTGCTTTCTCCAAACAGTGTTTCATCGGACACATCAAACAAACAAAAGAACCCATAGTGTGATGGTGAACACCTCAACCTCCATTTTTATTGAAAGGAGAAAATCTATTTTGCTCTGACAGAGAGAAATGTTTAGCACATACATGAATTTCTGACATGGGATTTTTACCCTAAACAACAAAAAATAAGTCCCAATTATAACATGTTATCAGAATTGGTGATTCAGAAAAACAGCATTTCTTGGTTTTCGCAGAGTTTTTCCATTTTTGCCCACTTTTTTCTATTTTTTCCTGACTTATTTTTCAAATCCTTGCTGAATTATTGCTGTACACTATTTTTGAAACATCGATAATAAGTTAATAACCCACACAACGTCTTTGCCTACCATAATGTGAAGAAATGCATAAAGTGTGAACAAATCATATGTGTACAAGCTTAGCAACTTACCACAATCCTGACTAATGGTCAAAATGACTCAAAAGACAATCACTCTTTGCATATCCTAAGCTTATAAGAAGTTAAAGTCAATTTTAACACGATGACAGAGCTTGGAGTCACAAGCTAGAATCAATAACTTTCTTTGAGATTAATGAATAAAAGGGTGGTGTAGCTATACTCCCAGAACTGCATTTAAAAAGGAATATTTTCACGTCAGTAAGATATTGTCCTAAAATAGTGTGAGTTTTGTTCAATTTCAATAGCAGGGGGGGCTTGTAACATTGAAAATGGCCAAATTTCAAAATGGCTTGACGAATATAATATAATGTGGGTTAGTGAAGCAAGGTTGAGTATGCAACATTACGCACATGTTGGTCCATTCACCAAATTGATTTCCTAAGTGCCATTAATCTCCAATGTAAAGGGCCTAAGTCATTTCATAATAAACCTTATTTTAAGTTTGTAGGTGAACTTGTGACAACCACAGCACCAAAGCAAGTTATAATGTTTGTCAAATGAATTTTTTTGGCAAGATACTTCCCATTATCACTATGCAACAAGCATGCCCTTTCCCAATATGAGAATATCACAATGCAATGTAATCGGATTACAACACTCTAAAAATATCCCTTCAGCTAAGAAGTCATGGCTGAGGATTATTTGTTGTGCCAAAGTCAAGTAAAACTTGAACTGGGCACCAACCACTTATGACAACGGTACAACCCACTTACACAGGCAAGATGGCCCTGAAAGGGAAAAATGAGTCCCTGGGGAATTTGAACCTTGGTGAGGACTGTGAAACACCCCTTATTTACCATCTAACCAAGAATCTGTATTGACACAATCTAAAATGTTTACCATGAGGTAAATACAAATCCAATCTTGTTATTGGTCCCACTATTTATCATTACATTTGTAATAACTTAGCCACATTATTTTGTCGGTGTTTCTAGGGTAGAACCATCTTTAGCTTATTATTCTAGACTACGTAAAGGCAAACAAGAGAATTGGTAATTAATTAAAGCTCTTTCCTACTTTCAATTTTTTCATGCTTCCTCTTTGAACTAGATTTCTCAGAAAGCGAAAGTGATGTTAAGTGATGTTCACTGTGCAGCTAACAGGAGGATTAGAAATCCCCAAGGCTTAGCTTAATTGGTTGAACTGTCCACAGAAGGCATGTTGCAGACAAGGAGGCCATACGTCACAGGTTCAAATATGGTTGAGCCATTCAAGGTTACCAGCTGATATTTTGACTGGCATTTGAGCCACCTTTCATCTGAATATCTCGGGGAAGATGCAGGGATCCATCATCCCACAAGGTTTTCCCAAGAAAAAACCAAGAGGATTACAAGAAAATTCTGATGAAGATCAAGATGATACTTTCTGACAATCCTATCTTGATTTTGTGATCCCTTTGTAGTCTAAATACTTTTGGCACTGAATGTGTATACCCTTCAAAGTTCCAAGAGGTATGCTTTCTTATTTAATAACTGTAATTTGTTTCTGTGTGGTGTGTTATACACCCTAAAAGATCACTAATAAGTGTAGTGTTCTTCTTGTTTTTCCTATGCTACAGTTTTTTAAAGCATGTGATCTCTCCCCAGTTATATTCATTTTTTGAACCACATCTTTCCCCTGCCCAGTCGTCACCCTCAGAAAAAGAGTTATCAGTCCTGGTTTCCTGCTATTAACAGCTGTTTCAATAGATTGAAACAGAATGTAACTTTGAAATTGAAGCACTTAAATTATTAGAGCATAGCATGCTACCAAGAAAACCAAAGGTTATTGAAAGGATAGATTCTTCAAATCCAATTCAAACAACATTCCATTGCGTCTAATGGAAATTCTCGCAGGCTTCTATGGTCTAGTGAGGTCCTCTACTTAGAAGATTTAGCGAAATACCAATCAAAGAGGAACTATTAGTATTTTCATTGCAAGTGATGGATATTTCTAGGCTGACACAGAAACATGGTATGAAGAATTGATGGGCTTATTACCTGCTTATGGATGAAAATTTACTAATTTGAGGTATGCGCATTACCCTACCACAGCTTAGGATGTAGACAGTTAATGGCAGGTCAATAACCTGTTTTTAGTTAAATAAAATGTATTCAATCAAAATTGTTCAGCAAAACTCACATGCAAACATAGATACCATGCATTCAGAAAATATGTATAGTATGCTAGAAACTTGGACTCCTCAAGCAAAGTGAGAACTTAGGTGCCTAATAATCACAGAGTTATGCTTAATCTGTGAGAGTTGCAAACAAGAATAGTGCAATAATCCAATCCTCTCCTGGCAGACACCGCCACGAAGGGTTCATGAACCCTTCCTTCATCACTCTTACAAATGCACCATTTTCCCACAGATATATTGAGACCACTGAAGCTGCAGAACACATAGCATTTAGAGGGCATGTGGAAGAAAATATAAAGAAGCACTTTCCCAGCAGTGTTGTTGCCAAAAAGACACTACCGAGCTTGTTGAATCTGTTCAGCAAAACGAATCAAGACTGAAGGCAAACATATGCCAGGGTATGGGATAAAACAATCTGCAAGGTCATAACCTTTGAGTATCAGAAGGCATCAGTCAACCATAGAGATGTGTTACATACTCTTACAAGCGCAAGTCGACTCCTGAGTTTAACTCTGCCCTTTGAGGAAACAAATCAAGTCAGCTCCTTCGATGATGACTCAGCCCCAAGTCATACTTGGGAGCTGGGAGTCACTCCTAGTAAAATGAGAGTTAGCTTGTATCCACAAGTCTAGCTCACAACTCCCCTGAATCAGACTTATTTGTCTGTCTATAAAAGAAAGAAGAAAACCAAACATACATACAATTTGCTTGTTCTTCTAACCTTATTTCATAGCAGACAACCACAAAGTTTGTTGACTATCCAAAATCCATAGCATCTTTTATTATTGAAAGTTGAAACAAGTCATTATTGAACACTTGCATTATATGGATATCATTTTCCTGAAATTTAATGTATAATCTTCTGTAATTTCTCAAGTCAACCAAAAGTTTTTCATGATGCGCAATCATTTTTACTCTCTGGCCTCACTGAGTCATTCTTCAAGTCAAGTTTGGTAATTTGCCTAGGGGCAGTTAAGGCCCCAACCTTACTTGGTTTTGGGTTGGCCTTAAATGGTCTTAACTGAGCTCCTGACTTTGTCGGTCTTACCATGTTGTTCCTACCTCAAGCCCGATACCTCTAATAAGCGCTTGTGCAGGCAACTCATACCTCATCTCATTCTTCAAGTTCAACCCTAGCTCAAAAGGTTGACCTCACCAAAGGTAAATAAAGGATAACCTTATCTTGCTCAGGTAAGCTTTGGAGTTCAGGCATACCTCCATGCTTATTAGCCACCTGCATTCTCACCAAGGCTTGGGAGGGCACACCAGACACTTTCAAAGATTTAACCATCATAATATATCCACTTTCAATTTAACTCACAGCAGTCCTGATGACCCAAAGCACTCTCCAACTTGTTTGGGAAAACAGAGTACTCCACACAGGACAAACACCTTAAGTAACCACTCACACAACTAGATCAGAGATCATAATCCCAGTATTTTTTACGTGGTTTAAAACCTCTAAGAGAGAAACACTCCACATCCCCAGCCAACATGGCCACTTGATGCAATTTTATTAATGCAAAAGAAATATGTACATAAAACAGTTTCTCACAATCAATCATCAGCAATGACCCTCCATGCTCTTTAAATAGAGACCATTGACCAATCAGGTGTTAGCCACAGATCAATAGCCGTCAGTACCGAGGAGAATATGAGCCGTTGGATCACTATATGTCTATAACATATCATGACTTTCGGATTACAATGCAACTAATGCTTACTAAAGAAACACACTTTACCTATAAACACATTAGACCAAGTTGATCTTAACTAACTCCTAAGTGTCTAAATATTCTAACACAAATAACCTCCTTCCAAAAGGACCCAACAAAGCTGCTAAAAAGAGCAAGTGCCAGCAGTAAAAGCCCACAACTCTGCCTTTGCATTTCCTAAAGAGAGTGCAGGCCCTACATGCACAGGTGTCAAAGCTTACAGCAACGTGCAGTCTGAGAACCCAAAACCCTCCCCCCAAACACAACCTTGCAAGTATTAATCGATCAGTCAAAAAACAGTTCATGCATTCTCAACCATCCTATATAGCGTATACTAAAAAGGTGATTGCACAGCCCCTACTTATTTGCTGCTACTGAAAAATATCAAACTAATTTATCCCGTGAATGAGGGCATCCACATTCGCTTGGTAATGAAAGTCTGCTAATTATTCACTACAGGTTTGTACCAGTTGTTATATAAGGGCAGAGATAGAAACTACTAAAGTGAAGGGTTTTTTAGTGCTACAAAATACCGCAAGGTGGCATATTTTCCACTTCCGCATAGACCCATTTGGAATATAAATTGCATGCAGCTATGCTCAGTCTGATTGTCAGTGTTGATCAGGTATGATTTCCTGCTTGGATAGCATGTAATACTGATGTTAACAGTAGGGAGAAAATACTCAGAAAATCTGCCAGGACAGACAAGCACAACATACTGCAGAATACCATTGATAAAAGGAAATGGCCCCTACCAATTCATCTACTGGTCTTTGATGGGAAGTACCCAGAGCAGCTTGATTGCCAATTTCAAGATTTCTTGGTTCACTTCCTCTGGCAAGCATGCATGCCAGTTAAGACAGAAACATTCCTTCCTTCCCCAACAATTTCTTTTCGCATATGGCTCCATTTTCAAAACCCCCAGACTAGTACAGAAAGCTCTTCCATTGCTCTTGATAAATGTGGAAGCAATGGAAGGCAGCTTTTTAAGAAATTATTGTACAGGGATTCCTGTCCCTTCATAGACCCATAAAAATCATCAAACCCAATATTTATAAAAGCTACCTGTGCAGTTGAGGAGAGAAGTTTGAACAGATCTCGACAGAAGGCCTCCTTTTGAGCTTGTGCTTATGTGGGTTCCACAGGAGGCCCATTTCATAACGACAAGTTTTCATCCAGTGTGCTTGCCTAGAATTCAAACCAACATACAGAATAATGCCACTCTCACATTCTAAATAACTGAAATGTACCAGCTCCCATAGGAGAGGAGACTAAACCTGTATCAGATTGGGCCTTTATCGTATTGTGCATAGTATCCTCATTATTTACATTATCTTGTATCTGTGGACAAGTTTTTATAAATTCTGTCCTTGTCTGACTTCATGGATCTGAAATAATTACTGAACAAAGGAAATGCTATTCAAGTAATACGAGGAGGTAAATACAGTTGAAAAGAGGACAATAATGCTGAAGACTTCTCCCACCAATCCCAAACCTAATTTTTCAAATTCAGAGATCACTTCGAGCACTTGCAATTTCCACCTATTTATGTTGCTGTTATTCCCTTTCAAATCATGGCATTTGCTATTGGGAACAAAATCCAAGTTATTCCATTCCATATATAGGCTAACAACTCTTTGTGAAAGACACTAACTAGGAAATTTCTCTTCTTTGATGTATATAACTTGCATTTATTTAGATAGTGAATTTTGAAAAAAGATAAAAAAAAAAGACATGGATGATGAGAATTCAAGTGCCAGTTGGAATGAGGAATAAAATAAATATTCATAATCTATGGTATCAGAGGCTTCAAGAGCAAAGTGTTACTAAGAAAAACTCAGTAAGAACAATATAGGCATCCACCTCTTAGAAGAATGTGTGCATAAGAGTCCAGTGCCTTTCCTTATCTTTGCAACTATCAACTTAATTGTACAATAATACTAAAACATCTTTCTTTCATATTCACTATAAAGAATTACTTCTTTGGTTTTTTAAGGTGTTCAATATATGTATTCAAGAGAAGAAACCATTTCTCTCACTATTGTAAAAGGGTGTGTGGATCTTATGGATATGTGACATACTACATGATCTCTACCATGCAAGATCTCTTAACATCTAGGCTGTTAAAGAATTTATTTTTTCCTTGATCATGACAACCCCATACACAGGAATGAATTACTAATGACATGAGTACCTTGCCAAACATTCCATCCTGACTTTTCAGATAAAGATCCACATCCACAAGTAAAAGGATATAAGTTCAGGTTGAGGATTATGTGAACTAGGTGTAAGCATTTGAAGATGTTGTTCTATAAATTTGTTTTTTAAGTTGTTTACTTAATAGTTATCAGGGTTATGAAGCCACCCCCTCCTACCAGGATACTCTATAAAAACGTGGCACAAGGGTTCGGAGCCTAAGGTTTGAAGATCTACTAGAAATGAAGAGGATCACACCACTGGTTGATGATAGTGGTGGCGTTATTTGCAGCCCAATTTTACTATAAAATGACCAAAGTACATTAACCGTTCGTATTAATAGTTAATTCAGAGAAAGCTAGAGATAAAACAATGGCATCAAAGAATGCAATGAAACTCATTTAAAAATGCATGACAAGGTAGTTCCTTTAGTCCAGACTCCAAACGTTGTCATTAAGATTCCTGTCACCTGTGTGTGTCTTTGACAGTTAATTTTCTTTAACTTTAGTTAAGTTTCATTAGAGACTCTTCCCATGTCTATCCTTAGATTTCAGGTTCAAGAACAGACTTAACTAGATGAGAAGAAAGTCCACACAATCTTTAAGATCACTAGTTTTTCCATGTTCACATGATTTTTCCGTTACAAAATGTTTTTACACCCATTGCCTCTATATGAGACTTGACTTGAATTCCCAGCCTACCCTCAATGCCTTTATATGATTTGAAATTTCCACCCTATTAATGCATTTAGAAAGTCTTTGGAACTCCTATTCCAATTTCCAAACTCTTTGACAAATTGTTTGGCAAGATCTGTTAAGAGACTGAAAAAAATGTCCTTTGTGCAGGTCAGCCCTTGACAATGATTGAACATGATACCGAAAGCCAAGTTAGGGAGAGTCTTAAAGTTAAAACAAAAAAAAACAAAAAAAGATAACCCATCTCAACACTTGTATACATGCATTAGATGACAGAACACTAAGCATAAGATCAGAAATTTACTGTTTAATGTCAGAATTTGAGGCCCGCGATTTAGACACCAGGACACCAAGCACAAGATCAGAAAGTTGATGTTCCATGCAAAAGCATGAGAAGAAACACACCGCTATATCTATTGATACTTTTCCCTAACTCCTCAAAGGTCCTAGATTGAACACTATAGCAAGAAAATGTACTGCAGTAAGGTCATTGCCTTCGGCTTCTCAATGACTAGCTAAGGCTGTAATAGGCAGAATTCCAAATAGTTTCAAAGGTGAGGAAGTTGTCCAAACAACTCGCTTGTTCCACACAGTTTTCATCAAGAAACATCGCATAAGAAAAAGAAGCCCTAGTATGATCGCCAAGACCTCATCCTCCACTCATATCAAAAGGGGAAATCTAGTTTGCTCCGAAGGAAAGAATGTTGTGGCAAAGACATGAAATTCATAAGTCTGATTATAAAAGGAGACTCATTCTTGATTATTAATATAGGAAGAGGAGCATGATAGATGTACAATTAGAAAGTAAATAGCTTTATTAGGGAAATAGGAATTTTTCAAATTAAATTCTTTAAAATTGGTGTCAACCATAGTCCATTATCCAAGGTAAAAGAAAAAATGGGCCAAAATTGGGAATCCCCTTACATCCCAAACAAAGATACCAAATGAACATATACATGGAACCAGAGGAAGAAATGGTTAAAGAGATTTGAGGTTACATGGGAGTAGACTTGAGGCAATGGATTCTTTATGCCATGATTAAGCAAACTTCTGTCAAGATTATATAAGTATTTAAAAACTTGCAGAGGGGTGATAATGTGGCCAGCCCACCAAAATTTACAAGGCCAACTTTTGCTTTATGTATCTCTGATATCTTTTCTTTATGTAGTACTCAGACAAGACATGAAAATGAAAACCCCAAATTCCCATTGAACAAGGAAAAATGTCTTTGTTCTGGAAAGGAAGATGAAAATGAATCTGATGAGAATATCTGGTAAAGGTGGAGTGGACAATTTGAGAAGCTTTCATAATCTCAAGGCTTAGCTTAGCTACAGTAGATCAAGGAGATATAATGGGGCATAGTAAAATAATGGATAAAATTTCAGTTAAAATGCAAAATATTGACAGATTGTGGGAAAACTGCAAAACATGCAAAATGGAGATGACTGCCTTGAATATCTTTATGTTCAAGAGAAGCAAGAATTAAAATCATGCTGGATATATTCTGCCAAGACCTTAGGAGCTTCATCTAGAATGTGGGAAAAAATCAAATGTAAGCCACTGTCATGCCAGTTCAATCTCATTAATCCCTGGTTTCTCTACCTTAAAAACCAACTTTGTAATTCAAGCTGGATAGCTTGTGTGTGTGTCTGTTTATGTGGTGTAGTTTCACAATGTAACCATAGGTGTGATGATAGTTATAATGCATATGAAATCCCTCTATTTTCAAAGTCACATGTACAGCCATATGTAATGTAGATAGATGTAAGTTTTTTGAACATTTACAAAATAGTGTAGTTTCACATTGTAACCATAGGCGTGATAATAGTTATAATGCATATGAAATCCCTCTATATTCTAAGTCACACGTACAGCCATATGTATATGTAGATAGATGTAATCATTTTGAACATTTACAAAATAGAACTATAACGCACCAACCACACAAGAATACGTCATTGATCATACATATAGAACTATGGCTTGTAGTTTCCTAATTTGATGTCATCGAAGCATATTGCATATATAAAATATTAAAAGATAGTTGGGAATGTCGATGACAAATTCAAAAACAGGGTAGAAGAATTTCATAGCTAATCCTCCTGGATCTCATGATCAAAATCATGAGGATCGCCGCTAAATTCTCCTCCCTAGTTTTCCAACTTATCCAGCCCAAATGTTACATCCACTTATGATTGCAATAGCAGCCAATGGCAACCCAGAGCACTCTCTAGATCCCCTCCTTCCAAAATGATCCAATAAACCTAATCAAAAGAACAAGGGTGAGCAGTAAAAGCCCATAACTCTGCTTTTGTTGCCACTAAACAAAGGTCGAGCTCTACTCGTGCGCGTATTTAGCTTACAGCATTGTAGAGAGCGGGTATTTAGCTTACAGCATTGTAGAGTCCGAGAACGCAAAACCCTCCCTTCAAACACAACTTCGCGAGTACTAACAGTTCTATCAAAAAAGGCAGTCTAGGCATTCACAAACATCCTCTATCATATGGCTAAAAATTGATTGCACACACATTCCATCAATGAGGACATTCACCTAGTCTTGGTCAGGAAATTCTGGCGATTATACACAACAGGCTTGTACCAGTTGTTATAAAAGGGCAGAGAAACTACAACTGTGAGGGTACTCTTTAGGGCTACAGAATATCCAACGGTGGTAGAGTTTCCCCTCCTGCACAGGCCCATTTGGCATATAAATAGTGTGGAGCCAGGCTTGGTCTGAATGCCCTTCGTTAATTACCTGCTATTTCATTTTTTGGATAGTATATAATACCGATGTTAATAGTAGAGATAAAATACTCATGAAACCTACCAAGACAAACAAAAACAACATACTGCAGAATATCGTTGAGAAAAGGTAGTGACCCTTACCAGTTCATTCCCTGCTACTTGCTGGCAAAAACCCGAAGCAACTTGATCGCCCATTTCAACATTTCTTGGCTCGATTTCTTTGGCAGGCATGCATGTCAATGAAGATTGATCTATTCCTTCCTTCCCCGGCTGTTGCTTCTCGCACATGGCACCATTTTCCCAAGCTCCAGATTGTACAAAAAGCTCTTCCATTGCTCTTGATGGTTGTGGAAGACAACGGCTTTTTGATGAATTAGTACAGAGGGATTCATGTCCCTTTGTAGACCCATGAAATTCACCAAGTCCCTGCGTAGTTGCAGGAGGCAAGTTTACACCCTTCTCCACATACGGCCTCGTTCTAAACACCTGCTTATGCAGGTTCTGGGGCAGACCCAATTCACAAAAGTCTGATGGACTAGAATTCAAATCAACAACCAGATTAATGCCTTCATCGCATTCTGCGTAGCACTGAAATGTACTGGGCCTCATAGCAGAGGAAACCGAACCTGCACCAGTGATGGATTGGCTCTTCAGTTTATTGTGCATGGTACCTTCATTGTTTACATTATCTGCATCTGTGGACAAGCTTGCATGAATTCTGTGCTGGTCTGAGGCCATGGATCTGGAATAATTTCTGAACAAGGGCAAAAGCTACTGAAGTAAGAGTATGCCCAAGAGAAGCATAACAGGAGAAGTGGTGTGAAAGAGGGAAAGAACGCTGAAGACTTCTCCCACCAATCCCAAACATAAATTTTCAAATTTAGAGATCGCTTTGACCACTTTCACCTATTTATATTACGGACCTGCCCCTTTCAAACCAAGGCTATTGCCATGAGGAGTAAAATTCAAGTTATTCCATTCCATATATGGTGTGAACTCTTTCTGGATTATGATAACTGAAATTTTCACCTTTTCCGTGCTTATGAGAGTGAATTTTGATATAGATAGTAAACCTGGATGATGAGAGTACAGGTGTCACTTGGCATGGGGACTCAAATAGATCTTCATAATCTATAGTAGCTTTTGAGCAAAACTGTAACTAAGAAAATTTAGCATGAATGATATGGCCGTCCACTTCTTTGGTTGATGCGAGTCCAAGGCCTTCCCTGATGAGGGTTATTGATTGGGTTCCTTGGTGAAAAGTCTTGGCAATAATTTTCAGCGGCACACTCGCATTAATTAATGCTTTTTCATGTGTGCACTTGAAAAAAAATCCGTAGGTTTCTTAAACAAATTATTTTTACTCTTATCTCTTTTAGGGTGTTCCATAAATTTTAACCTAATTTTTCCCTTGTAGTTAACCTAATTTTTTCTTTGTAATTAAGGCTTCGGGTCATACAATTATGTATTGAGGTATGTGGGTGTGAATCTCAAGGATTCCATTTCAGGGAGCCAATTAGATTTTTAGGATTTTATATATTTAATTAATTTGTTGATGTAGTAAAAGTAAAATATTATTAGGTGAGTATGTTTTAAAATTATTTTTGTTTGGCTAAGGACTTGTTTTTTCAGATGCAAGGAAACAGGTTAGGTTAAGGGCTCAAGACCCGCATGCATCTCTGAAGAGTGAAAGTTGCCCCTTACGGATTACTAGTTGGTTATTCAAGGTGGCGTTTTTCCTTGAATAATGGTGATGAGTCAGCCTACATTCCTGATAGCAGCTAGAGATGGTTGTCATCATTGCTAGTTCGCTGCTAGTTTGGCAAGTGAAACTATGATAGGTTTTCCCAAGTTGTGAAAAAAAAAAAAAAATATATATATATATATATATATATTATTATTATTTTATTAAATTTTGATTTTTTTCTTAACATGTTATTTAAGTTTATGTTATATAAAATACAAATTAAATTAAGTGCAACTCTTACCTAACATGATAAAATTAACATTTTAGAAGTGTGATATTTTAAGTTAAGTTTGTGTTATATCAAATATAAATTAAATTAAGTGCAACTCTTACATAACTAGAGAAAATAAACATTTTAGATTACTTGTGATATTTTAAGTTAAAAAATATTAAGTGATGCTTTGATTGCATTGTATGCATCTCGAGTGGGCCTAATGGTTAAGACCATGTTTTTCCTCCAAAGAGAGTCAGGTTCAAAACTAAAGGGGGTAAAGTTTGTATGCCTTTGTAGACTTAATAGTCAAATCCTTGCCTGAAAAACAAGGGGGTCTCATACACCAATTAGGTGTCTAGCTTAGCCGTGACCTTAAATTTGGATAATAATAATAATAATAAATGACATCAAATTATAAATAAGAATATATACACAACTATATCTGTATTTAGTTTTATTCTTTAACTACTTGAAAAAAATCTAAATAAATAAGAATATATGCACAACTATATTTGTATTTAGTTTTCATTCTTTAACCACTTTAAGTTCAAATATAGGATTAAATATTCAATTTTTAAATTTTTTTGGGGATTTAAAAAATTAATTACAACTATCATGGATTAAGCTATATTTCCAACTTGGCTTTATACCACCAAAAAAATAAGAGATTGTTATTGTTTCTTGTAGTTGAGGATCTTAAACCTTTTATTGCTTCCCTTTGCCTCCTTTTCTTTTTAAAATGGAGAAGTGCAAGGTTTCTATGACTTTGATAAGATAAATACCTTCAGTTGTGGTATTTTTAGTAAAAAGGTGTTATATACTACATGAAATGTTTGGACCACATTGTATATTTCACATTTTTTGAACTTTTGAATCAAAACATTTTCCAAAAATAAATAAAAACTTGATGAAATATATTTTTGAAAATGCAATTTGCATATACAAATGAGGATTTGGTTTTCAATCTTTGACCATTGCATACTCATATTGAATCCTACCTAGGATTCAATATTCTTCTATTTTTTAATGTTTTTTTATTGAATATAAAAAAATATAATTACAAGTGTCATCAATCAAGCCCAAGTTCCAACTTGTCTATTTTACACTGTCAAAAAAATGTGAGATTGTGAGATTTTTATTGTTTCTTGTAGTTGAGGATCTTAAACCTTTATTGCTTAATTTTCTTTCCTTTTCTTTTTAGCATGGAACCAAATGCAAACCCTCCATAACTTTCGCTAAGATAAATGCTTCGAGTTGTGGTATTTTAATTAAAAGGGTGGTATGTACTGCATGAGATGGTTTTGACCACATTATACATCTCACATCAAATATTTGTCTTTTGAACTTTGGAGTGAAAGAATTTAAAAAAAAAAAAAATTGAATGAATTGTAGTTTTGAAAATAAATTTTGCATGTACAACTATTTTTTGAAAATCTGAATTTCAATCTTTGACCACTATAAGCTCAAATCTATGATTAAAAATTGTTTTTTAATACCTTTTACTGGGTCTAAAAATCTAATTGCAACTATGATCAATCAAGCCAAGGTTCCAGCTTAGTTGCTTTAAAGTGTCAAAAAACATGAGATTATTAGTTTCTTGTAGTTGAGTATCATAAACTTTTTATTGATTACTTTCCCCCCTCTTATTTGTAAGATATTTCTACTCAATCAAACAAAGTGACAATGGTGGAGGCTCCAATGGAACCAACTATCTAATTTCCTCTACTTCAATTAAAGGGGTTCTTTCCCTTTATTTCTTGTCTGAGTTTTTTATTTCATGTTGTCTCTTTGTGCCCCTTGAGGATTTGTTAATCTAAATAACATGCATGTGAGGGTTTGTTTACTTTTGACTTGATCAAATCGACGTCTATAACCCCTACCTTAAAATGGGTTGCAGGGACCTTTGTGTAGATTTTCCTGTAGATTCACAAGCTCATGCAATTTACTAAAGCACGGGACAAGAATCTACTTCTACTTTCAACCAGCGGAAGCCAATAGATCGATGAAAACAATATGAACAAGAAGAAGACAAATCAATGGCACATAACACAATAAGTTTTCCTGGGGAAAGCCACTACTCAAAACCCCGCCTATCTGTATTGCATTAATAAAAAATATGAGTGAAGATACAAAGCTTGTTCTCACTAGAACAATTTTGCACAAGTATGCTCAACTCTCTACCTCACAAGCCTACTATTAGCCAACACTTAGCCAATTTCCACTGCCTGCCAAGCCCCTATTTCCTTGCGCAATTCCTAGGATGAATAACTCGTATTTAAAGGGAATTCATGCTTCCAAAATTACGCAATTCCTAGGATGAATAGCCTGTATTTAAAGGGAATTCATGCTTCCAAAACTGCAAAATCCTAATTAGGTCCTCTTCCTGATTGCATGCATGATATTTACAACTCATTAAATCATACAACTGATAGTACATTGTCCCTACACTCTAGTCTCAACTGGGTCTTTCTTAGAACTGACATGCATGAGTTTCTGATGAGTGAATCTTCAGTTATCTAGAGTAGCACTTGTGGATGCGCCAATGCACTAACTAACTGTTAATCCTCTACTAGTTCAACAAACAGTTAGAACTAATTTAACTAACTATAACTCAGTAAACTGAGTTATCTAATTACAATTCAATCTAAACTCATACTAGACCCCTAAAATTTTGGGAGAACATTACATGACTTCCAAAAGACTTCCAACTCGGAATTCCTAAGCTAATTAAGTTAATTAAACTCAATTAACTATTTACAAGTTGCTATGAGAATAGAATTCAATTTTAATTCATATTTTAATTCAAGGACAAATTAAACTGGAATTTCTTGTTGCCATTTCTCAACACTCCCTCTCAACAAGAAAGGGATTATCTGCTACCCCGATCTTGTCTCTGTGAAACTCGAATTTACATCTTGACAATGCCTTTGTCAAAATGTCAGCATCTTGCTCCTTCGTGGGAATGTACTCTAACAACATGATCCGCCTCAATACACAATCTTTGAGATGATGATATCGGATATCAATGTGCTTGGACCTATCATGAAAAACTGGATTTTCAGAGAGTTTGATACAACTTTGATTATCGCAGTAAATCATTGTCGGATCCATCTACTAACCAAACAGACCAACCAGGATCTTCCTCATCTAGATGACCTCATATGTTGCCTAACTTGCAACCATGTACTATGCCTATGTCGAACTAAGTGCAACCGATCTTTGTTTCTTGCTGTACCAAGAAACTGTCGTTGACCCAATACTGAAAATCCCTCCTGATCTGATTTTTCGGTCGGATGGACTCCCCACCCAATTTGCATCTGTGAAGCCTTGCAGCTTCACTTCCTCTGTCTGCATGTACCACAATATGTATTGAGTAGTGCCCCTGAGGTATCTCAATACATGCTTTGCTGCCTTCCAATTAGCTTGGTAGGCCTAACCATTGCTTGACTCAGATGGTTAACTGTATAGCATAAATCTAGTCATGTGTTCACCAAGTACATGAGTGAACCCACAAGATGCCTGTAAACAGTAGCTTCCACTACCTCTCCCGAAGTAGCATCATCCTTCTGTTATGCTCTTAACCTGCAAAGCGATACCCAAACATAGAATTTGCGAAGAAAAGATACCGAGAACACAAAATATGCGAAGAAAATATACCCAGAGCACAGAATAGCAATGATTTTATTATCCAGAGAGAAATGTTCACAGGCCTCTTCGAGGGGGCAACCTCCAATAGAGCAGAGCTCGATTACAAAACAAGACACAATGCTCCTCGCAGGGAGTCTCTATCCTTTATATATGACTCATACATGCAATACCACGAGCCAATATCGTGGGTTTTATTAATACCATCTATCTAATACTACCGCCCATTTACCATCTAACTAATACTACCGCCCATTTGCAACTAACTGTGGTCCCGTCATTAATTGCGGGTTAACCACTTACAATTATTAATATGGGCTTTATTGACTCTTGACTATGACGTGATCCCCTGACATAAATAAGGGGGTTAGGGTGGGACCCTAACATGCCCTCCCCCTTAAGACTAACCTTGTCCTCAAGGCTGAAGCTGCGGAAACTGCTGAAGAATAGCGGCTGGTTCCCAAGTTGCATCTTCCGGCGAGGTGTCTTTCCATTTGACTAGGATCTCCTTAATCACGCGGCCACGCAGGTGCTTGTCTCGTGTGTCTAGAACCTGTTCAGGTTGAAGCCAGATTGATCCTTCTTCATCCAATTCAGGTAGACTGGTTTGAACTCGGCAATTGTTCCCAATCACTTTCTTGAGGCATGATACATGGAAAACTGGGTGGATTTTTGCTGTAGGTGGCAAAGCCAGCTTGTAAGCCACTTCTCCACTGCGTTGAAGTACTTGATATGGTCCGTAGAATTTTGGAGAGAGCTTTTGACAGCCCTTGTCTTTGAGTGATGTTTGCTTATATGGTTGTAGCTTCAGAAAGACCTGATCCCCTTCTTGAAATTGGCGCTCTGAGCGATGTTGGTCAGCCTGTTGCTTCATACGATTCTGAGCTTGATGAAGATTCTCGCGCAAGTGGGCCAGCATGGTTGCACGGTGTTGTAAGAGTTGATCCACTGCTTGTACTTTGGAGCACCCCGTGAGATAAGAAGTAGGGGACGGCGGAAGTTGTCCATAGACTGCTTCATAGGGAGTCATTTTGGTGGTGGCATGATAGTTGGTGTTATACCACCATTCCGCCAGAGGTAACCACTGTGCCCAAAGGTGTTGTTTTTCTGAAGTGAAACACCTAAGGTAGGTTTCTAGACATTTGTTGACTGCTTCGGTTTGACCATCTGTTTGCGGATGATATGAAGTACTGAGTTTGAGTTGAGTGCCTTGTATTCTGAAGAGCTCCTGCCAAAAATTACTGGTGAAGATTGGGTCGCGGTCGGACACAATCGAAGTGGGCATGCCATGCAATTTGAAGATTTGATCCATGAAAGTTTGAGCAACCAAAGTAGGTGTGAATGGTTGGGGTAGAGCGCAGAAATGAGCATACTTCGATAGTCGGTCCACAACCACCATGATGACTGATTTGTTCCCAGACTTTGGAAGACCTGTAATGAAATCCATGGAGACCTCCATCCAAATTGACGCCGGAATGGGCAATGGTTGTAATGTGCCTGGTGTGTTGACGGTTTCCCCTTTGTGGCGTTGACAGACGTCACATTCTGCTACAAAAGTAAGGATGTCTTGTTTCATGCCGGTCCAAAAAAATGATCTTCTGGTGCGAGCGTATGTCTTCTGAAAGCCCGAATGTCCTGCAATGGGAGAGGAGTGCAATTCTGCCAAAATGCGGCTTTTGAGGGTGGAAGTTGGTGATATGACGACTCTGTCCTTGTAGCGAAGAATATCATTCTGCCACGAGTAGCCCTTGCTGGAATTAGGATCTGCCTGTAATTGAGAAATGAGTTGGGAGAGCTCAGGATGTGAAAACCATTCCCCGCGAGCCTCTTCAATCCAGTCTGGAATGGGGAGGGATATTGCGAGCAGCGTACTTTCCTCCTCAAATTGGCGTGACAATGCATTTGCTACCCTGTTGTCTTTCCCTTTCTTGTAAATGATCTCATAATCATAACCCAGCATTTTGGCTAACCATTTATTTTGTTGGGGGGAAGATAGGCGTTGCTCCAAAAAATATTTAAGACTGTGATGATCTGTGCGGATTTGGAAACGTCGCCCCAACAAGTAAGGTCGCCAGGTCTCAACTGCATGTAAGATGGCCATCATTTCCTTCTCATAGGTAGATTGGCCCAAGTTCTTCCCACTTAGTTGTTGGCTGGTGAAGGCCAATGGTCGCCCTTCCTGCATTAAGACTGCTCCAATACCTGTTCCCGAAGCATCAGATTCAATGACAAATGTTTTGGTGAAGTCCGGTAGTGCTAAGACCGGAGTGGAACACATGGCGGTTTTGAGAGCGGTAAATGCCTGTTGTGCTTCTTCGTTCCAGAAGAAGGAATTTTTCTTGAGAAGTTGCGTCAGGGGCTTCGTTATGCAGCCATAGTTGCGGACAAATTTACGATAATAGCCTGTGAGACCCAAAAATCCTCTCAAGCTTTTCAAGGTCTTAGGTTGAGGCCATTCTTGCATTGCCTGGATCTTTTTGGGATCAACCTTGACACCTTCACGGCCCACAATGTGGCCTAAATACTCAACTTCTTCCATGCCAAACGCACACTTAGACATTTTGACAAATAGTTTATGCTTGCTGAGCAGTTGCAAGAGGATATCTACATGCTTAAGATGTGCCGCCCAAGTGCCACTATAGATGAGGATGTCATCGAAGAAGACCAGTACAAATTTTCTGAGATATGGTCTGAGGAGGTGATTCATAAGGCTCTGAAAAGTAGAGGGGGCATTACAGAGACCAAATGGCATGACCAAGAACTCATAATGGCCTTCATGAGTTCTGAAAGCTGTCTTGGGAATGTCAACTTCCTTCATGCGAATTTGGTGGTAGCGTGAACGAAGATCCAATTTAGTGAAGAATTGAGCCCCATTGAGTTCGTCCAGCAAATCGTCAACCACCGGGATGGGAAATTTATCTTTGACTGTTAACTTATTGAGGGCCCTGAAGTCTGGACACATCCGCCACTCCCCATCTTTCTTGAGGACCATGACGACTGGAGATGAGTAAGGACTAATACTAGGACGAATGACACCTGCTTCCAACAATTCCTTGATGATTTTTTCTATTTCATTCTTTTGGGTGAACGGATGTCTGTATGGCCGCACATTTGGGGGTTGGGCCCCTGGGACCAATGTGATGCTATGATCATGTTCCCCTCGCGAGGGTGGAAGTTCATGAGGTTTGTCAAAGACCGTCCGATTTTTATTCAAAATCTATTGCATCTCAGGATGAATTGGCGAAGACATGGTATCTACTACCTGTATGGCATTAAATTGAGCTACTACTCCATGATGGCCCTTTTTTAACAATTTTTCCATACGATGCGAGCTTATGATAGATGGGGCTCCCGCTTGTAGCCCACGGAGGGTATGTGTGTAGTCGTTCTGCTTAAAACTCATATATAACTCCTGGAAATCCATTGTGATTGGCCCAAGAGTGCGGAGCCATTCCGCCCCTAGGACAATGTCGCAACCCCCCATGTGTATTGCAAACATGTGGGTTTTCAATTGATAATCCCCCATTTGAATTTTGACATTTTCACAGCGACCTTCGTGCCTCCATCTGCAATCTGGACTTGGAAGTTAGAAATTGCTCGGACATAACAATGTGCTGCTTCAGCGATCTTTTGGTGGATGAAATTATGGGTACTGCCACTATCAATCAAAACTATTACTGGCCGATGTTTAAGAAAACCCCTGATTTTGAGAGTTTGAGGTGAAGAAATTCCTGCCAATGCATGTAGCGAAATCATTGGTTCATCAGATACCATCTCCTGTTGGTTCTCTTCTTCGGTCGCCTCTGGTTCCTCAAGTGGTGGATCTTCCTCGGTGGAGCTGTAGTCAGTAGCATCTATTTGAAAAAACTTGTGCTCTTTGCATTTATGACCCGGGGAATATTTTTCATCACAGTAGTAACATAGTCCTTGCTTCCTTCTTTCGGCCATTTCTGCAGGTGACACCTTTTGAATCTTAAGTGTTTGGGTCATATTGGGAGCCTGTGAGGGACGACCTTTAGCAGGAAAGTTGGGGTGGCTGGATTGAGCTGTTAATGCCCTTTCCACCTTACGGGCTACCTGGCAAGCCTCGTTCCATGTGGGGGGGTGGTGGAGTAGAACCTGAGCTTTGATGGCTTCTTTAAGACCGTTGATAAAGCATTCCATGTAGAATTCATCTGTGAGACCCTTAGTGCGGAAGGCTAAGGCTTCAAAAGCGGTAATATATTCATCCACTGTACCCGTCTGTCGGAGCTTAGTGAGACGCCCCAAAAAGGAGTCTTCCTGTTCAAAGCGATTTCGAAGAGCTTTGGTAAATTGGCCCCAATTCTGAAATTGTCCATTGCAACGCTGATACCATTCCTTCCATTGCCATCGTTCACTGTCCAAGTACATGGTGCCCACCATAAGCTTAGTCCCCTCATCTATGATATGATTCAATTGAAAATACTGCTCCATTTGTGTTAGCCATGTGGACATGTGAGAACCGTCAAATTTATGCATATCCAACTTGGGAGGTCTCTGATTGGGTGGTGGATGGGTGTGCCAGACGTGAGGAGAGTGGCTATACTCCCCCTCATGGTATTCATGACCCTTATACGCCTCCTCGTGGGCTGGCTCCTTGCCCTTGTCCTGTAGTAGGCAATCTAATCCTTTAAGATGATTTTCAATCCTTTCCACCACAGAGTGGAGGGAGTGCACTTCTTCTTCTATTTTTTCTATCCTTTCAGTGGCCATTGCTTGAGCGCGAGTTTCTACCATACACCCGTCTGACGAAAATTTGGGACCGCCGAATTTTTTTTTGCCAAGAATTGAATGGTACCACCTTGCTCAGCTCGTCGTCCTGATTCTGATGGGCTAGGTCACCAATAAGCGCCCTGGAAGATCTCAGACTTTTTTTTTTTTTTGAAAACTCCTAACAGAGTTTTACTCCTTTCTGATCAATACTGCAGTCGCCAAATCCTCAAAATGTCAATGCCATCAAAAGTCATGCGAAAATTATATCCAGGTACAGGAACCCTTTCCAACTACTCCGATCTGGCGAATCTGGGAGATCTGAATGGTGGAACAACTGCTGTTGCTGATCTGGAATATCCGATCTGGTGGATCTGAGAGATCTGAATGGTGGAACAACTGCTGCTGCTGATCTGGAATAGATGATGTGTGATCCCTCGAGAGAAAGGGAACTATGGTCTTGGGGAGTGTCAGGTGCTACAGATCGCAATATACATAAGGGTCTGACAATAGTACTCGGCCCAATGTTTCAGGGCTCTAACTAAGGAGGATCGACCGTACCCTTAGCCGTACAACCCGACTACCCTATCGTACGGGCGAGTAATCTCTCCGAGTGCTGTTCTCGGTGTACTGTAGCCACAAGACGGCCGAAGTTTTATCTATGGCGAGGTTTCAAGGGAGCTAGGGGGCTTCCTATATACCCAAAGGGTACGTGGAAGACAGTCTGTGCGCGGTTCTATCTAATGCGCTACTACTCGAAGGGGTACCCACAGGGGTTACAAGGGAGTCCAACAGACGTGACCACCTCTTGTATTTCCTGCGTGCATGCCTCCCCAAATCCGCAGGTTTATGCGCTTAACGACAGATCCCGTGGTTTAAAGACGCCGGAACACGTCTCTAGCCTAAATTTTTTTTTGCTAAAATTTGGAGATCCCACCGAGCCCTGGAAAGTGCTCTGATACCACTTGTTATGCTCTTAACCTGCAAAGCGATACCCAAACATAGAATTTGCGAAGAAAAGATACCGAGAACACAAAATATGCGAAGAAAATATACCCAGAGCACAGAATAGCAATGATTTTATTATCCAGAGAGAAATGTTCACAGGCCTCTTCGAGGGGGCAACCTCCAATAGAGCAGAGCTCGATTACAAAACAAGACACAATGCTCCTCGCAGGGAGTCTCTATCCTTTATATATGACTCATACATGCAATACCACGAGCCAATATCGTGGGTTTTATTAATACCATCTATCTAATACTACCGCCCATTTACCATCTAACTAATACTACCGCCCATTTGCAACTAACTGTGGTCCCGTCATTAATTGCGGGTTAACCACTTACAATTATTAATATGGGCTTTATTGACTCTTGACTATGACGTGATCCCCTGACATAAATAAGGGGGTTAGGGTGGGACCCTAACACCTTCCTCGAGTTACCAGCTAGAGGAGTCTCCATAGGCTTGCAACTCTCCATGTGGAACCTCCTGAGTATCTCGTTGGCATACTTCCATCACCCTACCATACTTCCATCACCCTACCAACTCCCATCACCCTACCATACTTCCATGCCCAAAAAGTAATGCATGAGCCCCAAGTCCTTCATCTCAAATTCTCTTGCAAGGTCCTCCTTGCAAGATTTGATCAACTGACCATCACCTGTCAGCATGAGATCATCAACATGAAGTACATTGATCAACAATTTACCTTCCACCACTATGTGGTATAGGTTCACATCCTCTTCACCCTTCGTGAAGCCCAACCCGGTGAAGTAGTTGTTTATCCTGGTGTACCAATCATGGGGTGCTTGCTTCAGCCCATACAACGCTCTCTTGAGTTGGCACACATGTGACTCACGTCAAAGGTTTCAAAACCTTTAGGTTGCTCTATGTACACCTCTTCCTCAATCATGCCATTAAGGAAGGTTGTCTTTAATATAGTGCCAATATAGATTTGATCGATGAGTACCTTACAACAAGAGCAAAGGTCTCATCATAGGCAATCCCCTCTACCTGTGAAAATCCATGGGCCATAAATCTAGCCTTATGTTTTTCCACACTACCATCTACAGCTTGCTTTGTTGGCATTATGAGACAAGTGTTGTCCTTGATGGCAAATCACACAGATGACAGATCATAGTGCAGCAGGTCAGCAGCAAGGATTTGATGATCAGACTACAAGAATGAAGAGAAAATATATATATGCAGGTTCATCATGACCGAGCCGCGTATACACGCGGGTTAGACGTTTCCAAGGCGTGTATGCGTATACACGCACTTTCATGCAAGGAAAAGCGCGTATATGTTGGAGAACTTACTTTTGGTCCATGGTAGTTAGTCCTTGGTATTTGAACCTATGGTTTTGGACCATAGTATCTCATCAGATGTGTTGATCCCAAGTATTAGGTCCATGGTATTGGTTTGTTATGGTTTTGGACCATGGTATTGAGCAAGGCCTAAGACTATAAAAGGAGAAGAAGATCATTAGGCAAAGATATCGAAAAAGTCTTGAATATCTGATGAAGTAGGAGATCCAGTATGCAGGTTATGGGTTGATGACGCATTGTTTGATCTGAGCTAAGGAGGGATCTCACCGGTTGATGGAGAACAAGATCTAAGGATAGATCGGGATCAAATGGTTTGAAATGAACTATCTCTATATGATTGATTATGTTTATTCTAGATCTGTATACTGACGCATGTAATGATCTGAACTGGGTATAACTTAAGTTTGAAATCGCTGCAAGTCATGATTGAATATTTATAGATCTATACGCGGGTTGTCTTTGGTGTAAGCGCGTATGTACGCGGGTTTGGTTCATGGTAGTAGCGTATACATTTTGAGCTATGATGTTTGAAGTTACAGGTGATTCTGGTTGTTGATGAGTTCTGGTGGCTGTTTACTGGTGTCAGTATTCTGCATATTTAGATTGGTGGATTATGTTTAGCTTCAGTATTGATGGATGAGATCTATAATGGATCAGGATCAGAATGACTTACCCTTATGTGATCTGATGAACTAGATCTGTTTGCTAACACATGTATTACCTTTGTATATGTAATGATCTGGGTATGTCTGAAGTCAGGAAGTGCAACGAAGTTTTGAATAAGTAATTAATGACATATACGCTGGTTCACTTTGGTAAAGTTGCGTATACACGCTGGTTTGGCACTTCCAACTAGCGTATGCACTTTGATGCATGATTTTGATGATACAGTTGGTTCTGAATATTGTTGCAGAGTTCAGTGTTCTGCTCTGTGTTCTGGTGACTGTGTTGTTGACAGGGTTTCAGTGATTCAGAAATTGATGATGCTAGTATTGATTGTTTTGTGCTTCAATGATATTTATGGGTCCAGTATGAAAATTTGATGAAACGTGGCCTTCAGATTATAGTGTTGTGCTTCAGGAGTATCCAGTCTGAAAATGTGTGAAATGTGGTCCCTGGAGGATGAAAGGAGATTGTAGGTCGGTGCCTACGTACTAGTACATCAACTAGTACAAGAGCAAAGGGGGTAGTAGCTCCCTTCCAGTAGCAGCTAGAGAACAAGTGAAGGTTGGAGCATTCAGTAGGCAGGCACCTACGTACTAGTAAATGGATCAGCTAGTACAAGAGCTAAGGGGGTTGTAGCTCCCATCCAGGAGAGACTGGAGAACGAGAGAGGGTTGTAGCTCTCTGCAGGTAGTAGCCTGCGTACTGGTAAAGGACTGCACTAGTACAAAACTTTTGTAAAAGAATTTTCTTATTAAGAAGAAGATAGAGATGACTTGCAGTAGGTGGTTTTCACCCACATTGGGTTTCCACCTTATATCATGGTGTTCATGTGTGCTTCTTGTGTGTGATGATCTGTTCTGTTTTACTGCACCTGCTTACTGTTCATATGGTTAATGAAGTTCTGATGCACTAAATAAAGATCAACATTTAAGGGATTAACTGAATCATAAGTATTTTAGATATACGCTAGTTGCATTAGACACAGTTGTGTATACACGCGTGTTCCATTAACTGAAGTAGCGTATATGTATCTAAGTGTGGAAATGAAAAAGTATTATTGAGTTGATAATACTGATTCACCCCCCCCCTCTCAGTATTATTTCCAACATGCTTTACCTTGTAAAGCCAAGGGTAGCTCACCACAAACTCATCCTCTGGTCTCGGGACCACATCCCAAACACTGTTACGAATTATGGATTCATACTCCTCCTCCATGGCATCAACCCAAATCGATTGTTGCACTGGTTCCTCAAAGGAAGATGGCTTTGTCACGACACATCCCCTCATAAGAATCATGTATTCAGTGTACCTGTTAGGTGACCTCCTCTGTCTACGCTATGATGCGGGTTCTCCCACATTCTCTCTAGCATCCGACAATGATTTATCTGCCTCTCTGGTGCACTTTCTCCCATCTTTGGAAGACTCTACCTGAGTGGATGTCTCCACTCCTAGATCCTCTGCATGTGGTTGCTCCACATCAATCTGAGGCTCCTCAACCTTAGGATCTAAAATCTCCTCAACCGCATGTAGTTGAAGCTCCCTCTCAAGGGAAACTCACATGGCCTTCTCCTCATCAAATCTGACATCCCTATGAACCACTGTCATCCTGCTGGTCAGCAAGTACACTCGATAGTTGTGAGGTGTATCAGTGTACCCCACAAATATCCCCAACTCTGTTGTCGACTCAAGCTTCTTCTGTGCATCTTTGGTCACATGGAAATATACCGATGACCCAAAAATCCTGAAGTGACCAACATCTGGCCTCTTACCGGAATAAGCCTCCTTTGGTGTCTTCATCCCAAGTATCTGATGTGGGTTACGGTTCTAAACATAAACCGTTGTGTTGCATGCCTCAACCCACAAGTGTAGTGGTAGGCCCTGATCATGCAACATCGCCCTTGCTACCCCTACTATGCTTCTGTTCTTTGTCTCGACCACCCCATGTTGTTGAGGTTTATGGGGTGTCGTCGACTCCCATTTAATCCCTTCCGCTACACAGAAGTTCTTAAAATCATTTGAGACATACTCACCACCATTATCACTCTGTAGAGCTTTAACCTTCTTGCCTGACTCTTTCTCCACCAATTCTTTAAACTCACAAAACTTTGTGAAGGTTTGATCCTTTTTTCTGCATGAAAAATATCCAACATTTTCAAGAAAATCCATCAACAATTATAACATAATACCTATGTTTGGTCATGGATGTTGTCGAGAATGGTCCACACACATCCGAATGGACTCGCTCCAGAATAGCCTCTGCTTGACTGTCTCTGTCATGAAAGGAAGACTTGGTGTACTTACCCAAACACCCCTTGAATGTATCAACTTGCTCTAGCATACCTTTGGGAAAACAAGTGGAGATCTGTTTCATGATCTTCAAAGCCCCATGATGCAAGTGGCCCAATCGCCTGTGCCACAACTCGCCAACGTCTCAGCTCTGCACCATCTCTGCTTTCGTACTCAAGGTAGCACAATCTTCTACCTCCAACTTATAGAGATTCTTCACCTGAATCCCTATCTTCTTTACCTGACCCTTGGCTATGTGTTGAAGGAACGCCTTTCCTTTCGAGAAGATTACATCATAGCCTCTATCCTCAAGCATGGCAATAGATACCAAGTTCTTATTCAGCTTGGGCACATACATAACATTCTTCAAGGTGAGTGGAGACCCATGCTCCCTCTAAAAAGTAACCGTGCACAATCCAATAGCACTATACCCCTCATCATCACCCATATCGATATGCATATGGAGATCTTTCTCCTCCAAGTCACTAAATATATACTTGTCACCAGTCATGTGGAATGAAGCTCCACTATCTAAGTACGATACACTTCCCACCATTAATGACACCATGCATGCAATGAGGGAAAAGTCCAATTTGAATTGAGAGGCTAAAGCCTTACCCGCCGCTCCTCCTAAGGACTTCTTCTTGAACTTCTTTAGTGGACAATTTGTAGCAAAATGGCCCAACTCGTGACAATGAAAGCACTTAACTTTCGTCATGTCTTTCTTCTTACCTCCATGGAAAGAATCTGATTTGGAATGGGAAGCTTTCCCTTTCCCCTTTTTTGCCTTAATCTCTAAGGCATAGTTCTCTTCATCATTTGTCTTTGATGAAGAGTCATCCCTGGTGTTCCTCCTGATCTCCTCCTGCATCAAATCTGACCACAATCGTTTCCAATCTCACAGCTTCTCCTGACCATTGACAGAGTCCCAATAACTATGCCAACTCTTTAGCAGTCTAAGAAGAGAAAACTTACCGTATCATCCTCGGAAACAATGATTCTAACACTTCCAAGTCCATCACAACATTGAGTGAACTTGGTCAAGTATTTTGGAATAGTCTCGCCTTTCTCCATTTTTATTTTTCAAATTTTTTTCCTTCAGTGCCAATTTCCTTTGGTCATTGTTGTTCTGATACAAGTCTGTCAATGCTTTCCACATAGCATACAAAGTTTCCTTGCAATGGAGACTCGATACAATGTGGTCTCGAACTCCCTCAAGGATTATCTGCCTCGCCTTCACCACACACTTCCTTCCATTATTCCAAATTCTGTGCATCTGATGTTGTTGGCTTAGGAATGTCTTGATCAAACAATTCCTTCAAGTCATTATCCTCTAGCACAACCTCCATTCTGTCCCTCCAGGCTTTATAATTCGAGCTGCCTTCCAAGGCATACTCGAGCCACAAATCGTAGAACGCCATTTGTCGATCCTAAAGTATGTATTACAAATTCGAATTTCACATGTAACCCAAAACTCAAAACTTCGAAATCTCCTCTAGTATATTGTCTTCAGCTCTGATACCATGTAGATTTTCCTATAGATTCACAAGATCATGCAATTTACTAAAGCACGTGACAAGAATATACTTCTATTTTCAACCAGTGGAAGCCAATATATCAATGAAAACAATATGAACAGGAAGAAGACAAATCAATGGCACATAACACAATAAGTTTTCCTGGAGAAAGCCACTACCAAAAACCCCGCCTATCTATATTGCATTAATCAGAAGTATGAGTGAAGATACAAAGCTTGTTCTCACTAGAACAATTTCGCACAAGTATGCTCAACTCTCTACCTCACAAGCCCATTATTAGCTAACATTTAGCCAATTTCCACTGCCTACCAAGACCCTATTGCCTTACGCAATTCCTAGGATGAATAACCTATATTTAAAGGAAATTCATGCTTCCAAAGCTGCACAATCCTAACTAGGTCCTCTTCCTGATTGCATGCATGATATTTACAACTTAGTAAATCATACCACTGATAGTACGTTGTCCCTGCACTCTAGTCTTAACTGGGTCTTTCTCAGAACTGACATGCATGAATTTTCGAAGAGTGAATCTTTAGTTATTTGGAGTAGCACTTGTGGGTGCACTGGTGCACTAACTGACTATTAACCCTCTACTAGTTCAACAAATAGTTAGAACTAGTTTAACTAACTATAACTCAGTAAACTGAGTTATCTAATTACAACTCAATCTAAACTCATACTGAACCCCTAAAATTTAGGGAGAACACTTACATGACTTCCAAAAGACTTCCAACTCGAAATTCCTAAGCTAATTAAGTTAATTAAACTTAATTAACTATTTACAAGTTGCTATGAGAATAGAATTCGATTTTACTTCGCAGTTTAATTCAAGGACAAATTAAACTGGAATTTCTTGTTGCCATTTCCTAACACTTTGTTAAGGTTCTAATGTATGAGAAAACTACATATTTTTCTGGAGTTTCCATGGGAGTCATCTAAGAATAAATTCAACATCTAGGTTCATTATTTTTCCGTTTTTGTTCCTAAGAGACCATTATTTTTGGAGAAACATTCTTCAAATGGTATATCCCTTAACTATGTCATAAATAAAAGCCATATTTTCATATTCCAATTTCCAAATCCAACAAGAATCAATCTACTCTAAAACTACCTTAATCTATAAATTTTGACTCAAAGTCATGCTCTACATAAATTTAAGCACATATAACGATTTATCTTTGGACTTGGCTTATGTCCCATTTAAAACTTCCATTGAAAGTATTTATAATTATGTTTTAAACTAGTGGAAACTAAATGAAAATTGAGATATTTTGGAATATAATCCACACTAAGTTATTGTTATAAATGTGTAACCCATGACATGTAGACTAGTTGGTTGAAGTGGGGTTTAGTGCACACCATATCTCAAGTTTAAACCGCATGGGAGGGATTGAGGATGAAACTCACTTGTGGGGAAATTAAACTATCCTAAGGGGCGTCCAAGCTTAACCAAACTTCACATAATCTTGGTGATAACATCCCACTAGTGGGTAGATCATTCTTCCATCTAATAGATGGGTTGGCCCCAACCTAGGCTCAACCTAAATACAAAAAACAAATATGTTATAAATGTGTAAGATTCCTTAATGTCTATGTTGTTAAGGAAATTATTTGTGTACCTCTATGATCAATAGTTTCACATTCAATGAATATTTCTCTAGGAAAGGACCTATGTGAACTAGATGTAAAGGGTTTAATAAAAAGGTTCTATAAATTTTATTTTTTTAAGTTTTTTCCGTAGTGGTTACCAAGGTATGGGGCCACCCCTTCCTTCCAAAATAATTTATTGTCATGGATCGAGTGTCGGGGCCCTAAGTCTTCAAGATATGTTAAAACATGTGAAC
Source organism: Pinus tabuliformis (assembly GCA_031772625.1). Taxonomy (NCBI): domain Eukaryota; kingdom Viridiplantae; phylum Streptophyta; class Pinopsida; order Pinales; family Pinaceae; genus Pinus; species Pinus tabuliformis. The sequence goes on from CM062809.1 coordinate 1,041,384,276, forward strand.
AATATAGAGGAACCAATAGGGTGCAATTCTCTCAAATGTGGCAATGGGTTTGTCTAAAAAGAATGGGGAAATGCCTCAACGTAGCTTCAAAAAATTTAAAGAAATCATGAAGTTCATCATTGGCCGTGTACTCATCTATTTTTTTGGTCATATATCCATTTGAACCAACCATGTTGCAGTGGAACAAAATCATGGTAAATCGATGAGTAAATCAATTTAAAGATTTGTGTAAAGGGTTTCTTTTTACGGGTCTTTAAATATAAAGAGGAAAGGGAAGCAATCATGGAAAATGATCCATGTTATCAAACAAAAAATTATCTATATATGTGCAATATTGGATCAATGGTTTTTATTTGCAAATGGAAGATTTCTCAAAGGCGAAAGTTCGAATGATATCATACTCCCTTTCACTTGAGATTTATGATGATAAATTCTTGAAGAAAATAAGAGATTTAATTAAGATTTTCCTAATTTCAGCAATAATGAAAGTAATGAGACTAAAGATTTATGTCAAGTTTTATGCATGCATGGATCTAATAAAACTACTACCTAAATCAATAATACATAATATTGTATCATGAAGGTCATGAGTGGAGATCATTAATCAATTATGAAAGCTTCCTAGACAAAGTTAGACATTATCGTGAATATGGACATCTTTAACATCACTGCCAACATATCCTAAAACGAGAAAGGGACACACAAAAATAATGAGGGAAAATCCCCAACCCAATATAAAGGTAAGTAAGTTTATAAGGGTGGGAAAATAAAGGAATCAATCAAAACAATATGTAAAGGAACACCCTCAAATAAATTAATGAAGAATGTGACAAGAGGAAATTATTACAATGAGAAAGGATGATGAAATATTGAGAACAAAGACAAATGGAAAAAATGAAGAAAATAAATCAAATCGCTCATAAATGACCCGAGGGGTTGAGCTCCCAACTTTAATGAGAAATAAGAAGGTTAAAAGACTCCAACAAATATCACACGAGAAGACAAGATAAACATGGATCAAACTATTATATTGCAAGGAACGTGTTATGAAACCAGCTCACAAAAAGATAGAAAAGATAGATGAATGCCTTAAAAATAAGCCTCTTCGAGGGGGCAACCTCCTTTACATTACACAAATGAACAATTCTTGGATGATTGAAATGACAAAACCTCCTTTCTATATATAGGAGTCTAAGGGGTCACAATATAACCAAACCGACCTAACAATAATAATATAAAGGCACAAAAATAACAATAGAGGGATTCTATGGGGCACAATAATAACAATATGGGGACAATAGGGGCACAACAATAACAATAAGGGATACAACGACAATAGTAATGGGGGAATCACTAGTATTATAGGGACCTAACATGCCCATCTCCTTCAAAAAGGTGTTGTCCTCGACGCTTGAGTAGTTTTGGATGCTTATGTATAAAATTTTCATCCTCCCATGTGGAATCTTCAACGGGTAAGTTCTTCCACTTGATGAGATACTCTGAAATTGATCGATTTCGTAGCTGTCGAGTTCTTGTTTCTTTGACTGCTTCAGGTTCCAATATGATTTTTCCTTCCTCATCAAGTTCTGGCAATATTGTTTGAACTGGAAGCTTGTCACCTATAACCTTCTTTGAGCATGGAACATGGAAAACTGGGTGCACTCAGGAAGCTGCAGGAAGCTCCAATTTGTATGCCATAGTACCTATCTTTTGCAACACCTTGTATAGACCATAATACTTTGGTGATAATTTATTTTCCTTCTTAGCTTGCTAGAGGGACATTTGTTTATATGGTTGTAGGCGTAGGAATACCCAATCACCTACATCAAAACTTCTTTCGTTGTGATGTTGATTTGCCTGCTGTTTCATTTTATTCTGCACCAAGGTGAGGCTATCCTTTAAGAGTTGGAGAACTTGTTGTTGATGCTCGATGTGATCTTCCACTGCTTGAACCTTAGAATTTTCTCTTAAATATGATGTGATGGATGGTGGATGATATCCATAAAGTGCCATAAATGGGGTAATTTTTGTTGCAGTATGGAAGGAAGTGTTATACCACCATTCAGCCAGAGGCAACCATTTGACCCATTGTGCCTGTTTATCAGATACAAAGCAACGAAGATTGTTGGCTAGTTGAATTGTTTATGAATTAAACATTCAAGTACCACATTAATTGTCAACCAGGGAAAGTCTTTTTATTCCAAAGGCTACCGCGTACTGTATGTACTCAAAATCTAAAAGCATTGAAAAGCTGTAGTATACATAATTCTTACGCTATGTCATTACAGTACTGGTTAAAGTGAAAGCAATTAATTAAAACTACAAATCTGGAAAGCGAAATGATGGATGCTCTGTTGGCAGAGGATCAGGACCCTATCCTCCAGATGGGGACGTTCAGCACCTGCCCCTGTAATCAGATTTACTAATGCACACTGCACTCTCATTCACCGGTGAGAAACAAACTCAAGTGATTAATGAAACAGAGTACTAGCAAAACAAAGAATACCAGAGGTAATGCTATCAAATCCAAGCAGAGTACCAGAAAGAAACTATTGCACACTTACACACTTGACAGGAAAGTAAATGGGTGAATCTTGTGAGGAAGGTGGGCCCAGTCCCTCTCACAAGATTCCCCAGGAAAATGAAGACTGGATTAAGTGCTCAAAACAGTTTTATATTCATCTGCCAAAAAGATTTAAATACAATGTAGTTCAGACTTGCTGATGTTCTTCAAGATTTTCTTCTCACAGACTGACCATAGACACTGACTAATCCCCTTTTCATGTTTGACCATTTGTGTAACAGTGGTAGTTATAAGAAGCTTTCGAAGAATCCCCTCAAAAATGTTTCCAGAGCGGTTGCTCTTGCGATCAAGTCGTGCAATTCCACGATTCCTCTAGCTCAGAAACTTATTGAGGGTAACCCCATCACTCCCAGGATTTATGGTCTTCCTAAAATCCATAAGGATGGGGTCCCCCTGAGACCAATTGTCAATACCATCGGTGGTCCGACTTACCTCTTGGCCAAGTTCCTCGCTGCAAAGTTGAGACCCTTGGTTGGGAAGACTGAGTCCTTTGTCAAAGACTCAGCTTCGTTCATTGAGGATCTTAAGAAAATTAATCTTGAGCCCGATGACATTTTGGTAAGTTTCGACGTGGTCTCTCTTTATACTTGCATTCCTATCAATGAGGCCATGAAGGTAATTAATAAGCTAACTGACCCTGATACGGCTAAGTTAGTTGAACTTTGCCTTACCTCTACCTTTTTCAGCTTCGAGGGAGAATTCTATGAGCAGACTTGCGGAGTTGCCATGGGCTCCCCTTTGTCCCCTGTCGTGGCTAATCTCTTCATGGAGGAGTTTGAGTCTAAGGCTTTGGCCTCCTCTCGCCTCTTACCAAAGCTTTGGAAAAGATTCATTGATGACACTGGTGTTGTCTGGTCTCATGGACCTGAAGAGCTGGATCGTTTCTTCAGTCACCTCAATAGCCAATCCGCCGCCATTAAATTCACGATGGAGAAAGAAGATAATGGTTGTCTCCCGTTCTTGGATGTTCTCATCTCAAAGAAGGTGGATGGTTCCTTTTCTCATCAGGTGTATAGAAAGAAGACGCACACTGAGCAATACTTACATGCTTCGTCGCATCATTTTCCCGCTCAGAAGATAGGAGTTCTTAGCACACTTGCCACCCGTGTTGTTAGAATTTCGGATGAGGAAAGCCTGGAGTCGGAGAAGGCTCACCTCCTAGAAGTCTTTGAGAAGAATGGTTACAAGAGGCACCTCGGTCAAAAAGCCTTCCTCAGGGCCAAGAAGGAGCCTTCGATCCGAAGGGTTCCTAGTGATCATATCATGGGTGTGAATCTTCCTTACATCCAAGGAACCACGGATAGGATTGCGAGGATTCTGAGGAAGTATAATGTTCCCGCAACTTTCAGACCTCTCAATACTATCCGTGGCTCCCTCAGGTCTGTGAAAGACCCGATTGACCCTAAGGACTTGAAGGGCGTCTATGTCATTCCATGTTCCTGTGGCACCCCTTATATTGGTGAGACTGGTCGCTCTATCAATAAGAGGATTAGCGAGCATTTTGCGGATTTAAGACATGGTAGGACCAAGTCCTCGGCCCTGGCTGAGCATGCGGGGAAGACTATGCATCATGTATGTATAGAGGAGGCTCAAGTCATTGCCAAAGTTGCGCAGTTTCACCATCGTAAATTTAGAGAGGCCCTGAAGATTGAGAAAAGGCCAAACAATCTTAATAGGGATGATGGCTGGAAGATCAGCAGTTGCTGGGTCCCAGCCTTGTCTTCCTAGCCTCCTCTGTCCCTGTTTTTGTTTGGTCTTAGGGTTTCTATCTTCCCCTTCCTTTAATTTTCTTTTGGCAGATTTGTCTGATTTTTTGGAGTGTTTTTAATAAGTTAGGAATCAGTCTCGGCGTATTAGTGTATTATCCTTAACCGGTTTATGATACCATTGGGCATTTATTATTTTTTCATAGATTTATTAATTATACATTGAGTTTCCCTTTATCAATGTCTATAAAGACCCCCTTTCTTAATCCTTATAAATAATAATAATACTTACCTTATGACATAGTTGACTTTAATATATTTTTTGAATAAATAAATATTGAATAAATATCGATTATTAATGGTAACTTGACCTTAAGTTTAAAGGATAAATTGTGATAGACCAATAAGGTTAGTTTCAACCTTGTAGGTAACAATTTATTTACCTAAGGTCTTAGTTACCTCTATTATTGAACTAACATTGATTATTTGACCATTAAGTTTAAAGGATAAAAAATTTTGATTTACCAATATTATTGATACTATTATGAATTAACAATGGCATTTACCTAGGATAACAAGACTCTAGGAAGAATAATGGTTTAACAATTTGTTTGGGATTAAAAATCATTTAGTAGTTATAAAGTATTCGATAAACATATATTACTTTATATAACTTATGACCATTATATTTAAATAATGAATATGATATATTTTAAAGAACTAAATAATGGAAATCTAACTTACCAATGGACCATTAAGTTATTACATAATTACCTAATGTAACTAAATTATTAAAATAGTAGTGATTTATTACCAATATTTAAATAATAATTGAATAATAATAAATAATTTAATATATATTATATAATGACCATTATAATTAAAATATAAGTATCATACTATAGATTCTCTTAATATTTGAAACAATATTAATAATATATCTATTTATCTTTAAACTAACATTTTAATAGTATATCTATTTATTATTAATATTAAATAATAATTATTTAATAATATAATTGAATAGTAATATATCATTATATAATGACCATTATAATTAAAATATTAATATTATACTAGAGATTTGAAATAATATTAATAATATATCTATTTTTAAATTAATTTATTATTATTCAATTATTTAAATAATAAATAATAATAAATCATTTAACATATAATAACCATTTATACTATAGATTCTATTAATAGAAATAATATTAATAATATATCTATTTATTTTAAATTCACAAATGAATTCCTTTTTACCAATTTTAACTATTTCTAGAAAAATATTAATTAACTATTTTAGTGATTTGACCAGGTTCATTAGGTCAAATTAGCCGTTGGAGTCTCTGCACACTATATTTAAGCGAGCTAAGCCAGATTAGTTCTTCAACTTGTCCTGACGATGAACCACACTGGTTGGTTCGAAATGCGTCGACAAAAGATTGGTTATGTGATTTTGCCGAAGACTATCTTAACAAAGAAGCCATGTTGTTGTACATTTTGATCTTTGTGGAGTATGACTGAGAATTAATTCTCAATATGGATATCACTCAAAGGCCCATTCTCAACAGTTAATGATTCATAAATGTGATCAGTTCCTTAACACCACCACGCTCATCCATGTCTCAATCTAGAAAGAGGAAATTCAAGCAGTTAAAGGGAGAAAGTGACAAGTGTATTGGCAGGTAATCATGGATGAATATTATGGTAGAGGTGTGGCCAGATCAAATGCAATCAAAGGAATTGACATGGGAGATATTTTTTTGTGTCAATCATGAAAACTCCTATTGCTCATGTTTTAGTTAATATTGCATTTTCAAGAAAAGAATCAGATATGTTATGTAATAATTAGGACAGTTAGAACATCTGCATGCTGAGACAGCTGGTAGTTCAGAAAACTATAGCACTTTCAAAATATTTTTTAATGTTTGTTTGGGCTCTCCCTGTAAAGAGGGGGGAAAAACTCATTAGAAGGGTTTTGGATTTTCCGATTCTGATGGTTCTATTTTTCTGCCCCTGAGGCTATAACTGTTTTGCATTTTTCTCAAGTTTGGGCCATGTGACATATATTTCATTCTTGAAAATTAATGAAGAAGTGGATGGTGATTCCAATCATTTGGGATATGTAGTATGTGTTCTCCCTCTATATTTCACTTGATGTGTATTTTTTTCTTCATAAATTATGTAATTTTAGTTGCCAGACTCACTCTTAAATCCCAAATTTGCTTATGTTATGTTGTAGTAGATGGTACTTGTGAAATTATAGATTTACCTATTTTATGTGATAGCAGATGGTACTTGTGAAATTACACATTTAGGTATGTTGTGTGATAGCATATAGTACCTGGGAGACATTGAATTATAAGCCTTAAAATGTGCTCCATAATTTCTGCACTTCATTCCTTTTATCCTTTCATGATTCTACCGGGATTTGTTGCATAGGATTATGTGTTTATCCATCCCTTTGCATTAGCTTCCTCCCTTACATTTATTTCTTCCATCTTTACTGCAACGACAAATTTAAGTTGCATTCTCTGTGTGTCGACCACTAGACGTGAAACATTTATTCTTGGGAATGTGTTGTAGTTTCTACAACAACCTCCAAAATTTTGGCTTACACTTAATTTCATATCCTTCCTTGGTCTTGTACATTATTGTTGCAGACACCAAAGCTTATTTCATGAACTTTCTTGAAGTATTTTGTACCCTTTGCAAGTTGGGTAAATTTTTCGTCTTTTGGGCATGATTGGTTGTCGCACAATGTGTAGAAGCATGTTATGATGATTTCAAGGGTATATATTTATGTATATGATTTTTTCTAACTATGTAAACATATGTCGCACTCATTCATAAAGTTTTAAGCAATGTCATACAAGTGTCGTCAAGGTCATCCCAAAGTCTATCTTAAGTGTCCCACTTGTCGTAATTGGTCATAAAGTTGTCACATAGAGGAAAATACATTTCTCATGTGTCCTGGGTGATCCTTTTTGTTGTGTCAAAAAGTATTCTAAGTGTGAGATCACATTCGAAGTCTTATCACTATTCACATTAGTTTAATCAATCTTACACTTAGCCATTTCTGAGAAGGCTTCCTGACTAACCAAATAGGCTTCACCCGACCTCCCTGAACTGTGCATTGTGTAGTTTTAGTACTCTAGCTATGACCTTGCCCCTTGGCACTGCGTAATGCGTAGTTCCTTCCTCCCAGGATTGCTGCACTATGCAGTTTCTATGCCCAGGCTCCAACCTTGACATCTAGAATTGCACAATCATTCCTCCTAGCCTGACCTTCACTAAGCACGGTTTAATCACAAGCATAAATCTCATCCCCTGAGCCTCTAAACTATGCAATTTCATAATATCCCAACCTCCCTTATCTCCCAGAAATATGTAGTATGTCATCTCAGTATCCTTCCCCTCAGCCTGTCCCATTGGCTCTCAAAATCACACATTTTTTCCCTAAGTCCTACCTGGACTATGAACTGCATAGTTTTAGAGCTCAAGCCTCACCCCTGACTACTTGAATTGCGCAACTGTGCAGTCACTAAGCCCTCTCTCCTGACCTATCACCTGGTTCTGGCTCAGTTAATGGCTCAAAATGCACTATCTTAGACTAGGGGGTTTTCTGACTGATGTCATCTCATCATGAGTGAATTGCAAATGTAGTTACTCTAGCATACCATAGAAAGATGATGGAGAAGGAGATGAAGGAGGGAAGAATGCTGAAAGACACTCTTGTAGATTAAAACACAAGCCGATCAATCAAGAAAATAAAATTGACATCAGTTTGTGATTACAACTCAAGTCTTAAGATCATTGAAGATTCCTCATCACCAAGTCATACGAAGGTGAAACGAAGAGCATTCTCAAGAAGACACTCAACACTTAGCAATAGCAGTGGCTTGAAATTGCCACATCATCAAGCAGTCCATTTTAGTGGTGCTATGTCATTTCATGTCATATGTAGTCACATGCCACACATTGTGGACGATGATGTAACATATGTTTCAGAAATGTATTGTAAAGTGAAATTCCAAAGGACATGTGTGGAATACGAAGAGTCGTGTAAAGTTGAAAAGTGATAGGAAGTCAAACAATCTCGAGGGTAGTCAAAGAGTAACAAGGAAGGGAAGCATTACCCCTTGGTTATATATACTCCCTAATTGTATGAGCAAAGGAATTTTCACCTTGGCTCCTCCCACAAAGCATTAGGGAGAAAATATAGGTCTTTTGGGGAGAAAGGAGTGGCTCCAATGCTCCACTACTGGAGCTAGTGATGTTCATTGTATACATGTGTCTTGGAAATTTTACTTAATAACAAAGGCCTTCAAGGCTAGCACATTCTTCATGCATAAATTATGAATGTTTGTAAGAATATTCTGGGGATTTTTGTACTTCATGTTTGCTTTCACATGTGCTAAGATAGTTGAACTATTTCGGTTGTTTTGTATTTATCTTATTGAGAATTTGTTGTAATGGTTTTTATTGTTGTCCCAACCTTGTGGGCTATTCTGCAGGATATTAGACAAACCTTTTCATTTGTTGGTTTTCATAATCGTCACATCCTATCTGGACTATTTCATTGGATGCTAGACGTATCCCTTTGGTTCATGTGTGTCTCTTCTTGGGTGGTACTACTACCTCTCTCTTAGAAGCTCACTTTCTTCCCTTCTCTATAGTAGAAGAAATTTGACACATTTACAACTGAACACTCGCCATGCACACCTTCTTGCTTTTTGAAGGAACCATTGCATCCCTCTCTCTTGCTAAAAGTTAGAGCCAATGAAAACCTTTAAGGATTAAACAACCGGGACTTTATACTGGATGGGACTCCCACACCAAATAGTGTTAGGTCTAATTGGGACTTCATATTAGGGAGATCCCCTGAATGTTGGTGAGTCTAGCATCATCAACATTTATATCACTAGAAGGAGGGAAACCATACGTTTATGGTTGATAACCCCACTAACCCCAATCTTAATTTCTTTCGTCAAGGCAATCACATTCCCAGCAACTCCCCTGCGCACATTCCTAAAGTTGTTAATTCTTCTCATCCTGCGACTGCACAACCTTACAAGCTCACATATGAACAACTTTGATCCATCTACCCCATCACTCGAAATTTTGCGAGAGCTATTGGATTGATACCTGGAATAAAAACACTTCCATATTTTTCGAAGAAGAATCAAACCACCCCCATTGGGATAGTGGTATCAATAGTTGAAGATTTGGTTCTTGCCACCCTTGTAGAGTTAACAAACACTAAAGAAAACACAGAAAACCAGAAAAACCTCCAACCTTCAACGGTGGTGACTGTTAGCGCTTGAGATTTCACCCTAGGCTGAGGAAGGTAAACCTTCAAGGCAACATCAAACCATTTCACCTCGTAGCTAGCCCTACGGGGTATGAGAAGGCTCTCTCCGGTCTATCTCGGCAGATCTTTCAATGGGGCGAGATGACCAATCAAAGGTAACACTGATATTAGGCTAGTAAACTAATAAGGAGGGTTGATTTAAAGTTTTTTGGGGTTTTTGGTGGCAATTGGAGGGAGTGCAATTCAGGGTGTGGGGATTGAGCTCAGTTTTTGCAGGTGGGTCTTTGGGGCAAGGTAGGAGTTTGTGCTGATGCCTTTAGCTGAGATGGATGATAAAGGAGGAAAGAAGAGAAGCTAAAGAGGGCAAACAATGACTTTGAATCCTCTTTAGACAGTGGAAAACATAAACATTAAACAAATTTGAAAGCTGAGCATGACATGCATGAATTCAAACTTTATCACTTCATTTGTTTAATTAGCAGCAGTAAAGAAAGGGATGAAACACATAAACACACTTACAATCACAATAAGAGAACACAAAATCAACACAAGAGTCCACAAGAATCCCAATGATGTCTGCAAAACCCTGGCCTTCCTTTTCCTCAAATTGCAGAAATACAAGTACAATATACAATAGAGCTTCTCCCTCAAGAGTCCAACCATGAAAATGAGAAAGAGAAGGCATAATATAGGAGATCCAACTCCTTTCCCCACCTCTAGGGGTCGAGCTCAGCTTCCTAGGAGCTGTTGCAACTAATTCTAAATCAGTCACTAGATAATAGGCCAGCTCAACAACTTACCTCTAAAACTTAGGAAGCCTATCTATGCATTAAATATTCACTATTTACATCAAAGAAGCTTCTAGAAGTGGTAAAGAAGAGTAAAAGTATCTAATGCCATGAAATTTACACAAGAATCCATCATTTACATGCCCAAATAGTCAACCAAAGTGAAAATAGTGCTTTGTTGGCCGAACTGGTCAAAAACTGGCAAATTTTGCTTGAGTGGTCGCACCTTTTTGCAGCTCTATTTGAGAGCCTTCCCGGAGTCCAAATCAGGTGCAGGATAGCTCGTTGGAAAGGTCTGGAAGTCTACTTTCCAACCCAACCGGAATTTCTGAATTTGGAGTTGTTTTGACCCCTCAAAAATCATTTCTCCCAAGGCAGCTTTCTGCAACTCAAAAAAGGGGCAGAAAGTCAAAATTTGCATGTATTTTGAGCTTTTGGAGGCCCAAATCCCCATAAAATTTGAAACCCATCCATATCCAAGTGTATTTTGTCATGAAAAATCCAAATATGTAGAGTTTTCCTCAATCTGAGCTGTCCCCACGAGTGGTCGCGCGCGGGGTGAGACCACTCCAACGGCCAAAACCTGTAAATTTCTCAAAAATGTCAAAAATGCTCCAAAACTTCTCAAATTTTTTGGTTTTGCTACTAGAAGAAGGCTAGTGAGTATCATGGTGAGTAAGAGAGGCCTCAGCCAAGATACGGAGTGGGTTGGTCTTCTTCTTCCTCTTTCGGGCCTCGGACAACTTCCCTTGGAGTATCTTCATTTTTGCCTTGCAAACATGCATCCTAGCCCAATAACCTGTGATGACCGCCCTTTCCACCCTTATGAGGCCTCCTCTGTACCTCAACCTCTGTAGATGATGAATGGTCATCACCTTGCTCATAAGTCTCAGTATCTGGCATGGTTTTGGAGCAAGATGGGCAAACTGAAGGACAAATTGGACTGTTGCCTCTGCCTGCAAAAGTACTGAACTCTATGCTGTTTCAAGGGGAAAAAAAAAACATGAGGGGAATGTTAGGGGAGGGAACTTCTTAACAAGGAATGGGAATATATGATAATAACAGGGAATCTTCAAGGGAAACTTTACACATTGTCATGCATATAGGAACCGTTTTAACATTGGGAAATCACTTGCCAAGAACATCTCATATGGGACAAAACATGTATGATAATGAACATGGAAGGGGCATACATGAATCAAGAGGGACCTAGGGACACCATACACCAAATTCACTGAGGAGTTCATGTGTGTTATAAGGCAGATTCTGCTCTTTTTGTTCTTTAAGGGTTACATGCACATTAAGGAGTACATACTCATCATTTTCACATAAAGGGAAAGTGTTTCATGTATAAGGGGATGTCAAGGATATATAGGGGTTTGTACATGCTTTTAAATATACAGCACATTAAATTTACATGACTCTCTTCAGTCTTTACAATGTATCTTTTCTTTTTGTTTTAGTTTTTTGCATGTGTATGGTAGAGGAAATTAGGGTTTGAGTGCTTGTAAGAGGGGTAGGGTTTATAACTTAGGGATGGAAGTAGGGCAACATTTATGTGCAAATGAAATAGGACAGAGATGCAAACATGATTATTAATGAAAGAGTGAAAAAAGGAAGGGATCAATGGGACAATAAACACTTGAAACAGTCACAAAACCCTAGCATTTTACAAACATTAGCAATGGCCATATTAATCCATTCACTTGCAACTTTAAATGATAAAACCATGACACACATCATTATTTTCACCATCCATATCATCATTCATGAATTGAGTGCCTACCTTGATCAATTTAGCAAGCAAGAGGGCAATTTAGTAAATTTGGAGTGATTCTGTAGAAGACAGCTTGAGTGGTCGCACCCTGCCTGAGTGGTCGCACCCTGCCTGAGTGGTCGCACCCTTGAGAAAAATACACTGCAGAGGGGTCACTGAGTGGTCGCACCCCTTCACAGCCTTGTTTGAGGGCCTTCCTGGTGTCGGAATCGGGCGAAGGATGGCTCGTTGGAAAGGTCTTTGAGTCTACTTTCCAACCCAAGTGGAATTTTTCAATTTGGAGTTGATTTTACCTGTCAAAAATCAAATCTCTCAAGACTGGTCAAAAAGTGCCAAATGAGGCTGCTTCAAGGAAGAGTGCTGTTGCAGTCAACTTTTGAATGCCTTCCTCAACCCAAAATTGACCTCATGATAGCTCATTGGAAAGCTCCCTTTGTCTAGTTATCATTTTACCCATCAATCCAGTCATTTGGCCAACCAAGATAGGAGAAAACTTGATTTTCCCAAGGTCACTTCAGAGGTGTCTTTGATTCTCCTGAGGCAACGGTATTCTTGACATTTCTCTCAAACCATGACACCTGTGTAAAAAGTGAAGGAGGTTTTTCTTCTTTGGCATGTTGTGGACAAAAACCTCTCTCCGTTTTCCAAAATTCATCTTTGACTGCTCTAAAACATCATTTGAGTGAAACTTGCCCCGATGTGTGAAACAAGGATTTTGGTCGAAATGAAGCGAAATGAAGGGGATAAGGGGCTTCTAAATTCTTGGGGAAATTTTTGGGAGTAGGGAGGGATGTTAGGAAGCAGGGGAAAGTGGAATCTCAGAGATTGAGTGAGGGGAAGGGGTCCAAAAGGGCAAAACACAGGCCCAACCTAGAAAATTGCCAAGTTGTAGCTAGAAACTAGGATTTGTGCAAAAATGAGGAATTTGGGGGATCTGAGTGTTGGGAAGTGTTTGATAAGGTACATTAAGGATAGGGGAAGGTGTATGAACATCAGGAAACAAGTTTTTCCGGTGATTTGACCATCCAAGAGAAATTGCCTTCAAAGCCCTAGGAGAGGGAAATGACCTTGCCTGGGCGCAACATGAAGCATGAACAAGGTGTAAAATGACTCATTAGACACTGACATGATAATGAAAACCCTACGAATGATGATAAACTCAGCTGAATGGTGACATGGACTGACATTTGGGCAAACCCTAGACCTAATGCCTAGTGACCAAATTTTGCTTGAAGACTCACTGAAATGACAAAATTTGACCTTGACACTTCAAAATCACTTTGTAAGAGCACATTTGATCACTGTAGGAAGGCTGGAAAGACTGACACTAACATTGGCTCCAATGGGGATGGTAGCTCCTTGGAGGTGCCAAGAACCTTAGACCTCTGGGAGAGCAGACCAGTGCCTTACAATCATTGGGCAATGGAGTCATAAACTCAAGCTGAAATGCAAGACTGAAAACTGACACAAACTAACTTAACCACAAGGCTAAAAATTGACTCATAAAGGACTCATGACTCAACTAAAAACTGACTCGATACTTAAACACACTCGACCAACTGAAAATGATGCTCAAAGTGGAGCTTATTCATCAAAACCTACTCTAACAGTTTCATTCATCACCTGGTCAAGTGAAATGAAACAACCAATGTAACCAAGTAAGTGTCCCATTTGCTGTTCGAATTCTCCACAAGTGCTTGCTTATGAACAACAAAAGAGAACTATTGAAAGGCAACTCCCATGACAACTTAGAAACAGACCCATTAAATGATACGAATTCTCTATCCGCCTCCAATAACACTGCATAAGGATCTTGAAATTCAAGCACATTGGAACTTAGCTCATACAATGGAGTACTTCTCTTTTCCTCATACCATGCATGCAAACTTTGATCTGAGCCTTGTGACGAGACCCCTGCTGAAAATGACGAAGAAACTGGCTGCCAGATCAAATTCATATCAGCACATTTTTCAAGCTCACATGTAGTCAATGGAGAAAGATTTTGACTGCAAAACTCATCCAAAACATCAGCTATGGGATCATGAAAAACTTGAAAAGACTGCTGCAATGTATCCATTGAAGATGTATGACATCCTTCTAGCTGTTCATCTTTTTCTTGAGAGATTTTATGAAGATTCTGCCTTATAAACTGAAATGTTTCGAAACAAAAGGGAATAGAATCTTGCTGCATCATCAAATCATGTATTTCGGCTGCTATACCTTCATCTGTAATCTGCCCTTCAATTTCATTTGGTGGCTGCAAATCTGATGCTACAGGCTGCTCAAGCATTTTGTTATCTGTCTCATCCTCAACATTAAATGATTTACTATGCAATCTACCCTTCAAAAACTGAATTGATTCAAAACAAAATGGTGCAGAGTCACCCTGAATCATTAAATCATGTGTGTCCACTTCCAAGTCTTCAGCTGCGTCTTGACAATCAATGGCTTTCGGAGTTTGCAAATCTGAATATGAGAAGTCTTGAACAAAATCTTCATTGCTCTCAAGACTTGTTAACATTTGATTTCTGATTTCATGGAAGTTGTCTCTAATGAACTGACATGAATCAAAACAAAAAGGCAAAGATCCTTCACTTACTTCAAAATTTGTTGTACTTTCCTCGTCACTCTCATAGCTGATATGTGATGGCTGAACATTGTATTCAAGCTGCTGAAAATGAACTTCTTCCTCGCACAAACTAGCTCCTGATTTATCTACAAGATTAGCTACTGTTTGGAGAACATAATCATCATCATACTCATCAAACTGAGGCAAATCATCATCAAACATACACGTCATATCAACAACTCTCTCTTCTTCACAATGATCTATAAAACAATCACTATGACAACTGGGATCATAAACAAAATATTTTGAATCAGCAATGTGTTCTTCTTCAATCAGCGCGCCATGATCTTGAACATCATAAGCATTCCTTGCGTTGATCTTGTCCATCATATTTTCCACTGCACTTACCAAAATGTCAAGCTTTACCTCTAAAGATGTCGATTTTTCCGGATCTATGTTTTTCATCCCTTCTTCCTCCAACCTTGCCCTTCGGATCAGCAGATGCGCCTCTACATTTACTGCACTGTTTTGCATCTCGTGAAGTGTTGCACTGTCCCTTTCTCTCAGCTGAAACTCCATCTCCAGATCAAAGGCACCCGGATAGTGCAAGAGAGCAGATCTAGGAGTAGGCCTTATATCAACTGGGATTGAATAATAAACTTGATTAAATTTGGCTGAAAATTGTTGTACTGTCTCCCCTGGCAATCTTTTCAGCTGATTATACTTTTCTACAATCAAGAGAAGGTTCTGTCCGATCATCCACCTGTCGAGAAAAACTTTGACAAACTGCTGGAAATCTGAGATGCTCGCATCAGGCAGGGCTTTGAACCAACTCTTCACTTTGGCTTGCAAAGAAAGAGCAAAAAGCCTTATACAAACATCTTCTTCATCAACTTCAAAAAGATCTAGAAAATTCTCAAAATTCTGCACATGTTGCTCAGCGTTGACATTCTTACATTCACCATCAAACATCGGCAAGTATAGATCATAGTTTTTGGGGAAAGCATGAAGAAAAGAAGGTAAAACAAGAGGTTTATACCGATCTGAAATTTTACAAGGCGTAGGGGTATGTACAGCAGGTATAGAATCAGACTTGGTCGCTTGAGGTTCATCACAAAATTCGGAAAAAGGATCTTGATCAAGCTCAAAAGCATGCAAATCTTTGGTATTCACAATCTTCAAAGGGAAAGAATCAATTGCAGGCCGAGGATTTCTTCTCAAGCATAGTATACTTTGCAAAGCCTTCTTTACATTCTTGGGAAAAGAGAAGAAATAATTTATGACAAAGAACAAAATGTCTTGGATGAAATTCCAACTTGAATACCTGATTTTGCCATATTCTCCTTTCATGTTTCTGCTGGTCGGGATCATCCTCCAGTGGAGTCTTTGGATCTGATCTTCAAAACTGATTTAGAGTCGCCAAGTGAATGATTTCAGCCTTTCAAGTGTCTGATCGTTGTTCACCATCAACAATCACATCTGAACTTGATACATGTACTGGGGTAAAATGCAAATGAAGTGCTATATTCACAAGCTCACGGAGATTGACTGAAGCAGCGTTTATCTACTAACACTGATGTAAAACAAGAGCGTTTTCGAAGGCTTCTGGCGTAACTTCAGGCTCCGTCTAAGACTTATGAAACAAACACATCAATCAACAGACAAGTTTGTTCTTCCCCAGTATGGTCGCCACTATGTTAGCGCTTGAGATTTCACCCTAGGCTGAGGAAGGTAAACCTTCAAGGCAACATCAAACCATTTCACCTCGTAGCTAGCCCTACGGGGTATGAGAAGGCTCTCTCCGGTCTATCTCGGCAGATCTTTCAATGGGGCGAGATGACCAATCAAAGGTAACACTGATATTAGGCTAGTAAACTAATAAGGAGGGTTGATTTAAAGTTTTTTGGGGTTTTTGGTGGCAATTGGAGGGAGTGCAATTCAGGGTGTGGGGATTGAGCTCAGTTTTTGCAGGTGGGTCTTTGGGGCAAGGTAGGAGTTTGTGCTGATGCCTTTAGCTGAGATGGATGATCAAGGAGGAAAGAAGAGAAGCTAAAGAGGGCAAACAATGACTTTGAATCCTCTTTAGACAGTGGAAAACATAAACATTAAACAAATTTGAAAGCTGAGCATGACATGCATGAATTCAAACTTTATCACTTCATTTGTTTAATTAGCAGCAGTAAAGAAAGGGATGAAACACATAAACACACTTACAATTACAATAAGAGAACACACCATCAACACAAGAGTCCACAAGAATCCCAATGATGTCTGCAAAACCCTGGCCTTCCTTTTCCTCAAATTGCAGAAATACAAGTACAATATACAATAGAGCTTCTCCCTCAAGAGTCCAACCATGAAAATGAGAAAGAGAAGGCATAATATAGGAGATCCAACTCCTTTCCCCACCTCTAGGGGTCGAGCTCAGCTTCCTAGGAGCTGTTGCAACTAATTCTAAATCAGTCACTAGATAATAGGCCAGCTCAACAACTTACCTCTAAAACTTAGGAAGCCTATCTATGCATTAAATATTCACTATTTACATCAAAGAAGCTTCTAGAAGTGGTAAAGAAGAGTAAAAGTATCTAATGCCATGACATTTACACAAGAATCCATCATTTACATGCCCAAATAGTCAACCAAAGTGAAAACAGTGCTTTGTTGGCCGAACTGGTCAAAAACTGGCAAATTTTGCCTGAGTGGTCGCACCTCTGGCTCGAGTGGTCGCACCTTTTTGCAGCTCTATTTGAGGGCCTTCCCGGAGTCCAAATCAGGTGCAGGATAGCTCGTTGGAAAGGTCTGGAAGTCTAATTTCCAACACAACCAGAATTTCTGAATTTGGAGTTGTTTTGACCCCTCAAAAATCATTTCTCCCAAGGCAGCTTTCTGCAACTCAAAAAAGGGGCAGAAAGTCAAAATTTGCATGTATTTTGAGCTTTTGGAGGCCCAAATCCCCATAAAATTTGAAACCCATCCATATCCAAGTGTATTTTGTCATGAAAAATCCAAATATGTAGAGTTTTCCTCAATCTGAGCTGTCCCCACGAGTGGTCGCGCGCGGGGTGAGACCACTCCAACGGCCAAAACATGTAAATTTCTCAAAAATGTCAAAAATGCTCCAAAACTTCTCAAATTTTTTGGTTTTGCTGCTAGAAGAAGGCTAGTGAGTATCATGGTGAGTAAGAGAGGCCTCAGCCAAGATACGGAGTGGGTTGGTCTTCTTCTTCCTCTTTCGGGCCTCGGACAACTTCCCTTGGAGTATCTTCATTTTTGCCTTGCAAACATGCATCCTAGCCCAATAACCTGTGATGACCGCCCTTTCCACCCTTATGAGGCCTCCTCTGTACCTCAACCTCTGTAGATGATGAATGGGCATCACCTTGCTCATAAGTCTCAGTATCTGGCATGGTTTTGGAGCAAAATGGGCAAACTGAAGGACAAATTGGACTGTTGCCTCTGCCTGCAAAAGTACTGAACTCTATGCTGTTTCAAGGGGAAAAAAAACATGAGGGGAATGTTAGGGGAGGGAACTTCTTAACAAGGAATGGGAATATATGATAATAACAGGGAATCTTCAAGGGAAACTTTACACATTGTCATGCATATAGGAACCGTTTTAACATTGGGAAATCACTTGCCAAGAACATCTCATATGGGACAAAACATGTATGATAATGAACATGGAAGGGGCATACATGAATCAAGAGGGACCTAGGGACACCATACACCAAATTCACTGAGGAGTTCATGTGTGTTATAAGGCAGATTCTGCTCTTTTTGTTCTTTAAGGGTTACATGCACATTAAGGAGTACATACTCATCATTTTCACATGAAGGGAAAGTGTTTCATGTATAAGGGGATGTCAAGGATATATAGGGGTTTGTACATGCTTTTAAATATACAGCACATTAAATTTACATGACTCTCTTCAGTCTTTACAATGTATCTTTTCTTTTTGTTTTAGTTTTTTGCATGTGTATGGTAGAGGAAATTAGGGTTTGAGTGCTTGTAAGAGGGGTAGGGTTTATAACTTAGGGATGGAAGTAGGGCAACATTTATGTGCAAATGAAATAGGACAGAGATGCAAACATGATTATTAATGAAAGAGTGAAAAAAGGAAGGGATCAATGGGACAATAAACACTTGAAACAGTCACAAAACCCTAGCATTTTACAAACATTAGCAACGGCCATATTAATCCATTCACTTGCAACTTTAAATGATAAAACCATGACACACATCATTATTTTCACCATCCATATCATCATTCATGAATTGAGTGCCTACCTTGATCAATTTAGCAAGCAAGAGGGCAATTTAGTAAATTTAGAGTGATTCTGTAGAAGACAGCTTGAGTGGTCGCACCCTGCCTGAGTGGTCGCACCCTTGAGAAAAATACACTGCAGAGGGGTCACTGAGTGGTCGCACCCCGCTTGAGTGGTCGCACCCCTTCACAGCCTTGTTTGAGGGCCTTCCTGGTGTCAGAATCGGGCACAGGATGGCTCGTTGGAAAGGTATTTGAGTCTACTTTCCAACCCAAGTGGAATTTTTCAATTTGGAGTTGATTTGACCTGTAAAAAATCAAATCGCTAAAGACTGGTCAAAAAGTGCCAAATGAGGCTGCTTCAAGGAAGATTGTTGTTGCAGTCAACTTTTGAATGCCTTCCTCAACCCCAAATTGACCTCATGATAGCTCATTGGAAATATCCCTTTGTCTAGTTATCATTTTACCCATCAATCAAGTCATTTGGCCAACCAAGCTAGGAGAAAACTTGATTTTCCCAAGGTCACTTCAGAGGTGTCTTTGATTCTCCTGAGGCAACGGTATTCTTGACATTTCTCTCAAACCATGACACCTGTGTAAAAAGTGAAGGAGGTTTTTCTTATTTGGTATGTTGTGGACCAAAACCTCTCTCCGTTTTCCAAAATTCATCTTTGACTGCTCTGAAACATCATTTGAGTGAAACTTGCCCCGATGTGTGAAACAAGGATTTTGGTCGAAATGAAGCGAAATGAAGGGGATAAGGGGATTCTAATTTCTTGGGGAAATTTTTGGGAGTAGGGAGGGATGTTAGGAAGTAGGGAAAAGTGGAATCTTAGAGATTGAGTGAGGGGAAGGGGTCCAAAAGGGCAAAACACAGGCCCAACCTAGAAAATTGCCAAGTTGTAGCTAGAAACTAGGATTTGTGCAAAAATGAGGAATTTGGGGGATCTGAGTGTTGGGAAGTGTTTGATAAGGTACATTAAGGATAGGGGAAGGTGTATGAACATCAGGAAACAAGTTTTGCCGGTGATTTGACCATCCAAGAGAAATTGCCTTCAAAGCCCTAGGAGAGGGAAATGACCTTGCCTGGGCGCAACATGAAGCATGAACAAGGTGTAAAATGACTCATTAGACACTGACATGATAATGACAACCCTACGAATGATGATAAACTCAGCTGAATGGTGACATGGACTGACATTTGGGCAAACCCTAGACCTAATGCCTAGTGACCAAATTTTGCTTGAAGACTCACTGAAATGACAAAATTTGACCTTGACACTTCAAAATCACTTTGTAAGAGCACATTTGATCACTGTAGGAAGGCTGGAAAGACTGACACTAACAGTGACAGTGATAACGTAGTGGTCTCAGGCGGTACTTTCTATAAGTTGGGCAGAGAAGAAGAAGGAGACCAGTTAGATTCTGAAGGGGAAGATAGAGACAAAGACATGACATACTAAGATCTATATTGGATGTCTCAAGGCCCACTTCCTCTACCGGGTGTGTTACACAAGATGCCAAGGCATCTGGAAAAGCACCTAATGAAGTATGACCTTGACAAAATAGTATAGGCAGAGGATCATTTAGACAACTTCTACCTACATATGCAAACACTTGAGGTATGCTATGATGATGTTGCATGTAGACTATTTCCGTGTACCTTATATGGTAGAGCAACTATGTGGTACCATTTCCTTCCTCTGAATTCCATCCAGAACAGGATGGGGTTTAAGAAAAATTTCCTTGAGAAATTTGCTGATAACAAGACCCCTACCATGTGGTTGAAAGAGCTGGGCAGTCTTAATATGGAGCAAAAGGAAAAGGTGAAATATTTCAATCAAAGGGTTAACCACATTCTAAATAAGTTCTCAATAAACACTAAACCTCATGATTCCATCACCATTGATTATTACACTCCTACCTTGCTAACCAGCATTGCGCAGTTTGTAGAGAGAACTGTGAAACAAACTTTAACAGAAAATTATCAAGAGGAAATTGCAGTAAAAAAGGACTTGCACATGATTGGAGTCATTGTAGATGATGAACCAGCCAAAGACTCTAAAGACATGGGTAAAAGGTCTCGGGCCTTCATAAGCAAGGCCAAAGAGAGAGAAACTAATGATCTTGAGAGCTTGACCCGTCCTTTCAAGACTCTATCAAATGAGATGGTCAAGCAAGAACACCGTGAGAAAAAATCCTCCTAAGATCGACCTATTTAGAAGGACTGCAAATTTCGACAGTAGAAACAACCAACTAGCTAAGTCTATGCTCTAGCTCGAACATTGTATTGAATATTGAAAGCATGGGCAAAAACCAATATTGTGCATATCATCAAGAATATCATTCCAAGAAAACATGCCCGCATTGAAATCACGACATGAGCATTCTTGCTACACATATTGTTAATGTGGTAATGGTTGATGAGAAAATAGAGCCAGCATAAGAAAAACAAGAATCTGCTGCAACCGAATAAACTCTTAGTGTGGGGCACACAGTAAACATGCTTAATTGCATACTCACAGCCCAAAAGAACATGGCCAACAAACAATCTTTGAGTCATGGTTTGGCCCAAAATAAGACCAACCGATATAATCTGAGAGTCCAAGGGTCGACCACTGGACTAGAGCTTACAAAGCAGAAACTCAAAGAAAAATTGTTAAGAAATATCAATCCACCCGTCAGCTTAGTACAGAACACTCAGAGCAAGTCTAGGAACACAAATACAATGAAAAGTGCTTCTATAAGAAATAAGAGTAAGGCCATCATCTCGTAAGTCACAAACCAAGTCATGCACCCAGACATTTTGGAAACTTGTCTCACTTTGGATTATAATATAATTGAATGCATGAAGAATGCTCGTGCAAATATCTCAATGTTCGAACTAACAAATATCTCGAGCCAACAGGACATCCTCTTACACACACTTGGGCAGTCCACCGCAGGTAATGATGCTTCTTCAAACAAGGGATTTGGTATGTCCTCTGGTTCCCTCAAATTTGTACTTAATTCTTTGAAAATGGATGCAAATACACTTTGGCCTCCATTTTTGTTGACTTTTGAAATCTTTAATTTCAATGTACACAATTGCTTGGTTGATTCTAGCGCATCAGTAAACGTAAGGCCATTATATGTTGCCAAGAAAATCAATGCAAAATGGGAGAAAACAGATGCACAAATCATTTAGTTGGACAATATTCTTGTCCATGTAGTTGGTGAACTCTGAAATGTGATTATCTGTTTATCATACGATGATCGAGTCCACCAATGTATCAACATAGTGATTATGGACATTGTTGGGTGCAATATTTAAGGATATTTTAGGCATCCTTTTCCCCATTTTTGACAATTTTCCCTCATTTGAGCCAACAATCTCCCTAGTACAATCTCACTCCCTCTTATAAAGAAGCAATCTTTTCTTTGATGTATTATTATGCTATTTTATGCTAAGTATTGAATGAAACAATGCTTTGTTTGGGATGACTAACTAGTGTACCTTTGGAAGAGTTATTCAATTTTTTTTTTTTCTTTCAGGTGTTTCCATAGCTACTAATAGCCATGGATGAATGAATGTTTCTATTCCTTGTTGTTACACGGTTTGAGTTGTTGTTACACAACGAAGTTGTTGTTACACCGCGAATTGTCAAGACTGTACATGTTATTTTCAAAGACAACTAACAAGGGCCACATAAATTAATTCCACGTGGATAGTTAAGAATATTTGAGCAATTACAATTGTGTCTAAACAAGAGTGGTGTAACCACAACAAATCTTTATTAAAACAACTTGTAACAATTTATATATTTTTATTATTTCTATTAGCTTAATCAGCATGAGAATCAAAGATTCTCATGACTAATTCATTTTCCTAAATTTGGGGCTCTATAAAGATTTTATAAAAAGAGATTAGTCTCATGTGAGAGGTAGGATGGAACAGAGATGATACGGACATTTTGATCTTGTACTCTTCAACTATTTTTAATATAAGCATATCTGGTGATGTTACGACAATTTCTATGTTGAATTCTTAACTAAGTTTTCGTTTTCTTCCTGCACCCTGCTAGGGAGGAAGGGCCCTCCTCTTTAGAAGGGATATCATTGTTGATAGGATATATTTTTCTTTCATGTGTTAGGTGTGGATTTCTTATGATCATTATACATGTTTATTGTGGGATAGATACACTTCCGCTTCTAGTTTTATTGTGTGTTGTTACACAGGTTAATCAATTACATGTTATTTAATTCTTATTATATATTTAGCTGATAGTATATGGCATGCCTATATTTATTCTGAAGTTTTTATGAAGTATTGATTCTTTCCTTGCAGAGTGTTTCATTTCTGCAATGTGCCTTTTAATTCTTGCAAGTTTGTATATCCATTCTGCAAGAGTATTTTAATTTATGCAAGTGTGTTCAACAACATCTTTTTTGTTTTACCTGGATGTTATATGTATCAGCACAGATAGTGCAAACACCTTTGAAATAAAAAGACTTATCCTAGTTGATAATTAATGATTTTGTTTTAGTTACTTTAAGAAGTGATAAAAACCAACCAAACATTTTGGTGTCGTTGCCAGGGATGATTGTCAATGATACAGTCAGCCAACATTTTCTTTTTGAATTTCCTTTTGATAGAGTGTATCTAATTTTACAAGCATTGGGTGGTAAGATGAGAGGTAAGAACATGTGCATCGGCCTAATAT
The DNA here is from genome assembly GCA_031772625.1 of Pinus tabuliformis. Taxonomy (NCBI): domain Eukaryota; kingdom Viridiplantae; phylum Streptophyta; class Pinopsida; order Pinales; family Pinaceae; genus Pinus; species Pinus tabuliformis. The sequence goes on from CM062809.1 coordinate 1,041,407,988, forward strand.
ACCTAAGCAGTCTCACCAATGTAATAATTAGAATTCTTAGGGTGTGTAAACTTTTGAATTTTCTTTTGATAGAGTGTCTTTAATTTTACAGGCTTTGGGTGGTAAGACGAGAGGTAAGAACCTTTGCATTGCTCTAATATACTTGAGCGAGCTCACCATTGTAATAATTAGAACACTTAGGGTGTGTAATTTTTTTAATTTTCTTTTGATAGAATGCATTTAATTTTACAGGCGTTGGGCAGTAAGACGAAAGGTAAGAACTTGTTCATCGCTCTAGTATACCTTAGCGGGCTCACCATTGTAATAATTAGGACACTAAGGGTGTGCAAATAATTACACATATGGTCCACGTATAGAATGTATGAGTGAAGAAGAAGCAAAATGTAGGAATTCTAATAAATCTACAGGAAAAAGGGGTCAGAAAAAGAACAAGAAAAATACAGATCAAGGGAGAAAAATGTTCATCCACGAATTAATCTCAAAAGCATAAAGAGCAGTCCACACCACATAGGGATGTGACAAAAATAGGCCCACCGAAATATGTTGCTTCTACATCAAAAATAGGAGTCTCTGGTTCCTCTATTTTAGGACTCCATTTTCTTCAAACTAGCCTACAAACTCCCAAATCTGTAAACTCAACTCGAGAACAACAAGGAGAAACTAGTGGCCAAGATTTTGGATTAGAAGGACAAGGGGAAACCAGTTGGAAATATCAAGAACCAAAATCGAAAGAAAATTATTTTACTTTTGAATACCAAAACTCAAGCAGTGCAGTAAAACAGCCAACCCCAAAACAATCTGAGCAACTATTACAAGAATCCTTATCTACAGAAAATTCATCCAAACAATCTTTAAACGGATACTCACTAGAACAATAATCAAGAGAATTTCTAATGGGAGACAACAAAAATAACAACAATGATAGGAAAGATGCCACTATTACCACTTTTGAATTTCCAATAAGTGATATAAGGGGAGAATCTCTCATGAAAAATATCCCTCTATCAGCCCTTCCATCTTTCTAGGGATTAATTGTAGAAGATCCTGATGCTTTTTTGTTTGAGTTTGATTTTTTGTGTAGGAGTTATGACTACACTTCATATGCTCATGAGCTAAAACTATTTCTTGCCACTCTAAAAGGAGAAACATTAAGATGGTTTATGGGACTAGGCTCTGCCACTATCCAGACATGGGGAGATATGAAGACTACGTTTCTGGAAAAATACCATGACTATTGCCGAACTAGATATCTAAGAGAGGAGATATTTAGAATGACACAAAAGGAAGAAGAGAAATTAGAAGATTATGTAGAGTAGTTCCATTATAATCTACAAAGGTCCAAACGTAGCGATTTGGATCCAAAGATTTTGAAAATAATATTCATCTGAGGAATGATAGGCGAATTCCTTGAAATGTTGAACATTTTAGGAAAAGGAGATATATCTCAGGAGCCATATGATGAGATAATAAAAAACTAGTTAAGGTGTTCACAAGGATCGTCACAAGGGAGAAGTATGGCACGGGATGCCTTTGTTAAAATACAGAATTCTGCGAATGGAGGTGTGACTAGAGCTGATATTGGAAAGTTGTTTGAAAATCTCAAGACCGATCTTCTCAATACCTTATCTACCCAATTGATGACAACACAAGTGAAAAAGGCACAAGATGAAGTTGATAAGGCCTTGGCCGTGTTCTGCCCAAAATGTAAAGAGAAACATTCCCTGAAAGAATGCAGAGTCAACAACATTAACTTGTGCAATCTTTGTGACCTGGAGCATTCTACAAACTACTGTCTAGAACTCCCAAGACTGAAGGCAGCGCTCAAGGAATTAGTTGAGGAGGCTCTTTCTTCTTACTTTATCGGGTCTAGGAAACCTTGGCAGCCACGACCACCAATTATGTCTCAATACTTTTCTTTCAAACCATGGAATAATGTATATAATGCTCAACAATTTCCATGGCAATATCCCACTCCTCCTCCAACTCTTTCCTTCACCATGCAACCAATGGTTTCCTTCTCCACCTTTTCAGTATCCTCCATCTCAGCCATACTCTTGGCCTCAAAATTGGAGGGGGAAATCTTTAGGCCCAATCCTTCCTTCATTACCAGTGCATCAAAAATTCCAACTTCCACCTCTCTCATCATCTGCTACCACTTCTCCCATACGTCCCCAATTCCCTGTACAGTCTAACCATTACCGAAATAATAAGGTAGCTCAGAATATAAAATCCCCCACTTCTTTCCAAACTTACTACATTACCCTTGTTGGATGCACCGAGATCCACCTTCAATCAAGAAAAGTAGTAAACTCGAAAACCTCCCCTATTATTACTGAAGAGGAATGTGAATCACCTAGGGATGATCCTGTGGATTTTGACGAAACTGCTACACCTGTAACAACTAATTCATTTAATGCTAATGTATCTGTAACAAACAATCCAACTGTTATAGTGACTAAGAATCCTCCATATCTACAAATATTAGTTGAAACTAGGATGATTCGTCAACCTAAATATGATTTTCTTAAGGAGTTAAAGAATCTACACAGAAGGATTCCCTTGCTACAAGACATTAAGGATGTCCCCATCTATGCGAAAATAGTAAGAGACCTATGTGTTAAAAAACCTGGAAGGAAGCCTAAAGATCCCGTTACCATCCATGTCATGGGAAAATTATCGGAATAAATGATTGATCAGCCTCTTTTAGCTAAATACAATGACACAAGGAATCCTACAGTCACTATTTATATTGATGAGAAGCCCATTCTGAACAAATTAATTGATTTAGGGGCAACGATCAATGTATTGACTAAGGAAATCTTGACCAGTTTAGGGTTGCATGGGTTGAGACAAACACCTACAGTGTTATAACTAGTAGATAGGCCGTGTGTTAAACATGAAGGAGTAGTAGAGGATGTTGTCGTCACAGTGGATTCCTTCGGGTATCTAGCAGAATTTCTTATTTTGCAAACCAAATAAAATATTGTGCGACATCCCCTGATATTAAGAAGGCCTTGGTTGGCTACTGCAGATGCATTCATAGGTTTTAGGTTAGGCTTCATGACAATTTCAGATGGATAAGACACAAAGAACCTCATCCTTTATCCTCCTCCAAAACAAAGTGAGGATTTGGAAAATCCCTTATGCGATAAATTTGAACCTAAATAAGATTATTCTGAGCACTCCTCACTCTTGGCAAAGCCCATTATTTTAAGAATGAAACAAACGATGACATTATCAATAATTCCCTTATTGTTACCTCTATTGATGATTTAGGCATAGAAGATACCATGGAAGACTTGAGTCTAGAACATATGAAAAATGCCCCTAATCTCAAGAGCATCCTAGTTTAAACGGAGTTGGAAAAAAATCTAAATGTTAATCCTAATTTGACTCTTGAATAGAACATGATGTTGTTACAACTGTTACAGAGACATAAAAAGGCATTTGCATGGGATTAAACAGACATGAAAGACATTCACCCCAACCTGTTGATCCAGGTGGATGTTGGTGGCCACCCGCCTATTACAGTTGGACCCCCACCACTGTCTCTTTCAGATTTTCAGTTTCCTTAATTGTAGCACAATTTACCATTTTTGGCAGGTTTTCGGGTCCTAAACTTTTGGATCCGTTTTGAGGCCCTAAAAGAAATTTTTTGGGAAAATTAGGGCCAACATGGGACCTCAATAAATGTTGGCCACTCGGAAGTTGTAGTCATTGGATATATTTTTCTAATGAGGTATTCTGCGCGTCGAACGGAGATCGTATGCCAAAGTTACAACCCTAGGAAGTTAATGTACCAATTTACGCAAACGGGGCCCATAGTTTTGGCACTTCATCTCCTAGGGTTAGATTTTTGGATGTTTATGGTTTTCCATTATTTCTCAATAATAAATAGGCCTTCAAGCCTCATTGTAACACAGTTCAGAGGCATGTAGCCACCACATCTCTTCTCATAGATAAGCTACCATCACCCGAGTTAGCCTTATTTCCATTATGTTTGTAAGCATATTTTAGTATTTGCTATCAATGAAATGAAGTGTTATTTCTGTTGCATGTCTATATTTATGGTTATATTTGTAACTTGTTGCGTCCCTATTTAAGTTCATATCAGTTGTATCAGAGCGGTCTGCTCTTTCTCATTTTTTCTTTGCATGTCCCCAATGATGTCGGGATATAAGGAGTTAGGGCTCGAACTGGTTGAACCTTTGAAGGAACAGCCTCGCAAATCCTGACAGCTCCCATGGCGGAAGAGAAGAAAGATGAGGTGTAGGGGATCCTTTCAAAATCTTGCACGAAGAAGCTCTCAAGCGACAAAGGAACGCGATGATGGACAACTTTGCACCGATCCTTCAGTGGGTACCCAAGCGTGACGCATCTCCTTCCAATAGCTACTCTGGAAATGCCACACCCTTTAAGGTACAAGTTAACTTTGACATCCACATACTTGAGGGTTAGATAGATGTATACGTCATAGATAAATGGTTAAATCTGCTAGAAGGATATTTTTATGTTCATGATTTTTCCATCTAGGAAAATATTAATTTTGCACTTCTAAAAGACACCCCCCACATCAAGGATTGGTGGGAAGCCTACTGTGATAAGAAGGATGAAAGCACACCCTCACTATTTTCGGTCGCACCCACTTGGAATTCATTCCAGGATTCCATCAAGGAGTAGTACTACCTTGTCGGGAGCTATGAGGATAAATACATAAAGTATACCATGGCGACAAGGAATGGACCAAGACGTGGTGGAGTTCACCAATGTTTTTCATACCCTTCACACGAAGTTGGGTATCAAGGATTCTGAGAAACATTTGGTACTCAAGTACTTCAACTACCTACACAGGTACATCCAAGATGAGATGGAGTTCTTGGACATCTCCTCGCTCGGCACGACGTATCGATATGTTGTCAAGATTGAGAAGAAGTTTAAACAGAAAAAGTGAGACTTTGGATCTATGAATTTGAATCAAGGGAAATGTGCCCCCAAACTGTAGAGCAAAGGGTAGAGCCAAGGTGAGGTGACCCAAGATAACCTGCTGAAGCCACAAGCAAAGAACAACAACATGAAGATAAATAAGGACACGGGAAAGTGGTGTGAGTTCCATAAGATTTCCATTCACAACACAAGTGAGTGTTGGGCCAAGCAGTCACTAATGGCTGAGTTGGAGGCTTCTGAGTCAAACGCATGTTTTGACTCTAAGTCAAAACCTAACAATGGGAATGACAAAGGGAAACAAATCATTGACGCAAAGCCCAGTGCCACTGTGGCCATCACCAAGATCCAGAAGATTGAGCCTAAAGATCCAGAGGAGGGGGGACGACTATTCCACTCACAGATGTGGGTGAAGGGTTCTCCGTTGCAGTTCATTGTCGACAACAGGAGCCAAAAGAACCTCATTTCAGCAAAGGTCATGATGCAGCTAGGCCTACAAACTACATAACAACCAGAACCATACACCATCGGGTGGCTTCACCAAGGACAAGATCTCTGCATTAGCCAACAGTGTTCCCTTCCCTACAAAATCAAACCCTTCAAGGAGGAGGTACTGTGTGATGTTGCTCCTGTTATGCCCCTATACCAATAGGTGTCATATATCATGATTGACTTGGTTTAGCTTTGAAATATGTTCATACCTTTACTTGTTGCAAATGTTTTCCATATTTGTAAAAAAAAAAAAAATTTAAAAATGTAAAGAGGGTATACCCTAAAAGAAAAATCAAAGGGTGAAAAGAAATAAAAAGAGGTCAAAATATGAAAGAAAATGAACCCTAACAAAAAGAAAAGACCAGGAAAGTGTGCAAGCCTAAATGCCACTACTTTTTTACTCTTGTATAATAAAATTGTGTGGAGCTTGTCGCTTATGCCACAATGCATGAATAGTTAAACAGTTTAAGCTTGGCTAGTTCATATTTTCAATTTCATGTTGTAGAAATAGAGAATAAGATTTGACCAAACAGTTTAATCTTGGCAGATAAGTAGATAGGTAGAGTGAAAAAAAGGAGCTCAACAGTTTAATCTGAGCCCTTGGATGTAATATGTGTAGACTTAGATAGGCATCACCATGTAAAAGAAAAAAAAAATTGATAAGGGTTTGCCAATCTAATTGCACCCTAATAAAGAAGTAAAAATGCTAGGTTAAGGAGGTAGGGTAAGTAGATGATGATTGCAGAATAATATGTGGTGAATGATAAGTCTAAATGTGTAAATCTTTTACTTTCATCACAAGGCAAAGGCATGTATCACATGGAAGGCACATCAAGCAAGCAAAGTCAAAAATAATTAACTCCCCTACTCATTTCCCTTAAATTTTCACTAATTTCCCCTAAGTGCCAAGGTATCTATCAAGTTAGAGGGGCTCAGAGCATTTCTCTGACTTTTGGAAGGACCGGACCCTCGGCCCAATAATTTATAATACCTTAAACACTTAAGCCCCTTCACCAAAAATCACACCCCTTCATAAGTTATTCATTTCCCTAAATAATATTTTCCTAAGTAAAATCCTATTTTAATTAGGGAAAATCAAACACTTTCCATACAAACCTTCATGTTCACTTAGCCTAAGTTTTAAATATACATATGAAAATGTTTAAACTTAGCGCGCATTTCACAAAATCATATTAACCACTAATTCATTTTATTATATAATTCCCCGATATAAAGTTACCCACTCCCGTATTATTATAAATAAACAAAAACCCCAAATTTTTACATATCCCGCACCAATGGTTAAATATAACCATAATAGATTCAATAAACAGGATTAATTAACTAATCTGTAGTTAATTAAGATCCCGATCCCTTTCATGCTAAAGCAAGGATTAATTAACCCCCACGGTTAATTAATAACTTCTTCGACCAATCGTGTCGCCCCCGATGTAATTAAAAGCCTTTAATTATATTGGGCCCGCCCTCCATTAACCTTTCGCCATTTCAACTCCCTGAAAGCCATTCAATCGGATCCCGCAGATCCGACGGTTGTCGTGCATATCACACAGGCCTCCGCTGTCGACCTTTAGCACGTGATGGCGAGCGATTTTGTGAACAGTGCCATCGCTACGTGTCACTCATCGTGTGGAATTGCGCGGTCGCGCCCAAATACCACCTCCCCTCCATTAGCGATGCGATGAAAACTGCTTACCAACTCCCACTACCGACAAAATGTCAAATCATTTTCTTGCCAACGCCATTTGTCCAAATCCCGAACCCGCCAAAAGTTTTGACTTTGCATAAACAACAAAGTTAAACATTTTTTCGTTATTATTCCAAAAAGCGCATGCATGCAACCATTACGTTGAAGACGACCAACTTGTGTACCAACAGTCAACCACCATGAAACTTATAGTTTTACAACCACTCCAGTCCACCATTTGCACCCAGCGAACCTGCTCTCCATTGCCCGTCACTGAAAAACAGGTATTTACCAGTTTCCATCAAGAAACCCTGTAAATACTTGATTTACTCTGTAATTATTTTGAAAAACCTAAAATTCATTATAATTCAGTTGTTGAAATCAAAATTGAAGACTCCCCGAACCCGTTATTTTCACCAATTCCAGTTAAAAACCCCAGTTTCCTATCTAAATCCACAAGAACCAGAATGGAAACCCCCGTGGCCCTCAATGTAGCACCTATCACTACCCCTCACCGTGATTTGGATTATCTTCCCTTAGCAGATAAAGATTTTCAAATAAAAGACCTGGATACTGATAAAGACCACTTGAAAGTATTTTTCCAATGCCGGGACAATTACATGAATGGCTATGATACCATAGGACTTTGGGAATCAAATCTCCCAATGTACTTTCTCCCCTCTGTGCACATTTTCCCTGACATTATCCATCAGTGTCATGCCAATTATGATCCCAACCTCAGAGCAGTAATGTCCCCCAATCAAACTATTCTCTTCATAATTACTGCAGACTCAATCAATGAGATGCTTCAGTTTTAGCCCAGTCAAGACCTCACCCCCATTTCCCTAGGAGATTTTCTAGAAAAATCATCTAAATTGTCCCAGTCTAAACTCAGTCGCCTTTGCCAGACTTTTGTGGATAAGCAGCATCAACCCAAAAATCCCCCTCCTTATTTGTCAGTTTTCTTCACAGAGACAGGTAAGAATATAATTGATATGATAGTTGTAGTCATGGGTTTCAATACTAGTGAGTATGTGGATGAATTGACCCTAGTTTTAATGTCCATTTTTACCCCTAGTCAGCCTCCTGCTGTCAAGTATAACTATGTTGCCTTCATTGCTGAGAAAATCCATGACCAGTTTATGAGGCTGGAAAATGAAAAATTGTTCAAGTACTCTACATTCATATATCACCTTCTCCTTTACTATCAGTCTGACAAGTTCCCATTCTCTGTAAATAAACTTGATACAAAGGGTAATCCCAGATCATTCATTTTTTGGACTTCTATCTTCCACCATTCATTTGCTTGTCCTTATTCATACAATGAATTCATTGACCAGTTTGTCCACCCAGTGACCACCATGCTGATAGGAAATCCTCCTCCTAGGATTAGTGATGAAATCAAAAGGATCCTTTTGTTGGCATTATGATACATATGTTGTACTTGATGGCAACCCACTCATCTCAGATAATAAATTATAGTGTAGAGAAAAGTTCACGCACTTTTATGCAGAGAAAAGTTTATTTCATGTAGAGAAAAGTTCACGCACTTTTATGCAGAGAAAATTTTATTTCATGTAGAGAAAAGTTCATGCACTTTTATGCAGAGAAAAGTTTATTTCATGTAGAGAAAAAGTTCAGGCACTTTCATGCAAGGAAAGGCGTGTATATGTTGGAGAACTTACCTTTGGTCCATGGTAGTTAGTCCTTGGTATTTGAACCTATGAGGAAAAGCGCGTATATGTTGGAGAACTTACCTTTGGTCCATGGTAGTTAGTCCTTGGTATTTGAACCTATGAGGAAAAGCGCGTATATGTTGGAGAACTTACCTTTGGTCCATGGTAGTTAGTCCTTGGTATTTGAACCTATGGTTTTGGACCATGGTACTTCGTCAAAAGTGTTGATCTCACGTACTTTCATGGTTGGTTCATGGTATTAGTCCAACAATTTTTTGATCCTATGGTTTTGGCCCGTGGTATTGTGAAAGGCCTAAGCCTATATAAAGCAAAGGAGATCACTTGGCTAATTCATCCTTGCAATTGAATATCTTAAGATCTGAAATATTGGGTTATTGTTTTGAAAGTTTGATCTATGAAAGTGAAGTTGAAAGCGAATCTGTGAAGGGTGATCTCTCGAGCGCTGCAGCTGCGCAGTGCGGAGGCGCCACAGAAGGCGCAGGTGCGGTGGTCGCGGTGCCACAGAAGGCGCAGGTGCAGAGTTTGAAAATTTATGAAAAGTGGTCCTTGTAAGAAAAGAAGTAGGGGGTTGTAGCTCCCTTCCAGGAAAGACTGGAAAATGAGAGAGAGTTGTAGCTCTCTGCAGGTTGCAGCCTGTGTACTGGTAAAGGACTGCACCAGTACAAAATCATTGTAAAAGGAGTTTCTAATTTGAAAGAAGATAGAGACATATCGCAGCAGGTGGTTTTCACCCACATTGGGTTTCCACCTTACATCTGGTGTTCTTTGGTGTGACTATCTGTTTTTCTTGTTCATGCTCATTATTTTATGGTACTGATATGCAAAAATAATTCAAAGTATAAATAAGGAAGATTTGTTAAAAGAACTTGATAATACTGATTCACCCCCCCTCTCAGTATTATTTCCAACAATTGGTATCAGAGCAGGTCCTTCGGAGAAGCTTGATCGGTTGAAGGAAGATCATTCATCATGAGCAACTACGAGAGGGAAGCATCAATCAGGCCACCAATTTTTGATGGGACAAACTTCAATTATTGGAAGGTAAGAGTTACTTCCTATCTTCAATCTCTTGGTACAAAAGTTTGGGACATCATAGATACAGGCTGCACTTTTCCTTCAGCTACTCCTACAGATGCGGCCGAAAAGAAGAAATATGAAACAAATGCCAAAGCAGTCAATACTTTGCTGGGATGCTTATCTCAAACAGAATTCGTAAAGGTTATGCAATATAAATCCGCAAAAGAAATATGGGACAAGATTGTCTTGAGCTACGAAGGAGATGAACAGGTAAAGCGTGCTAAACTTCAAACTCTCAGGATTCAGTATGAGAATCTCAGGATGTATAATGATGAAAGTGTGGCTAACTATTTTCTTCGGGTAGATGAGATTGTCAATTGCATGAAAATTTTGGGTGAAGAAATAAAAGAGGCTATTGTGGTTGAAAAAGTTCTAAGATCATTGTCCCCTAAGTTTGAATCTAAAGTGTCTACAATAGAAGAAAAGGAAAATCTATGAATTCTTACTATGTCTCAGCTTCACGGAATACTAACTGCTTATGAAATGAGAAAGGGAGGTCCCTCAAACAGAAGAGAAGTTGCTTTCAAGGCTTCAGGCAAAGGAGATTATTATGAAGCAAGTCACGTGCCAGAAGAAGAAGAAGAAGAATCAAATTTTGTCAGAAATCTTCAAAGGGGTTCTGGAAGGTTCAGAGGTAAGTTACCTTTTAAATGCTTTGCTTGTGGAAGAGTAGGTCATTATGCTGCAAAATGTCCTTACAAGGATAAAGGAAAGGAACCTACTAGATGGAACAAGAAACAGAGTGCAAATAAGAAAAGCTACTACACTCATGAAGATAGTGATGGTCTATCAAATAGTGATGAAGATGAACGAGGTAATGACTATAAATTGTTAATGGCATTTGAAGATGATGATTATATGGATGCTATAGATGTGGATAGCCTTTATGAAGAAATTACTAGACTCAAGAGATGTATAGAAGAAAAGAATATGATCATTGATACTCTACAATTTCAAATTGATGAAAAGGAAAAACATCTTGAAAAATTAGAAGGTGAAATTGTTGGTCTTAGAAAAGAGATTGAGAAAACAAAAGCTATTAATCTTAAGTTTGTCAAAGGATCTGAAACTTTGGATGAGATTATCAATGTACAACGTTCTCCACTAAACAAGACAGGTCTGGGCTATAATGGAGAAACTTCTCAAGCATCCACCTCAAAAAGTTATCTTGATGCAGCAAGAAGAAATGAGCAAAAGCACAATGGAGACCATCAGGTAAAGCAGGGACGAATTGCAAACAGAGACTATCAGGGGCAATCCGTCTTAAGGGTGAACAAAAGCTACAACCAGCCACAGGTAAAATCTTCTCAATTTGGTTCAAGAATGGATGACAATAGAAATTACAATCATTTGGCCGGTAGATTTGATAACCGCAGAAGTTTCTTCAATGGACAATGCTTTTCTTGCCATAACTTTGGTCACAAAGCAGCTCAATGTGTTGCATATAAAACGATCATGACTAGAGAAGCTCAAAAACAAAGAAGTATGATCGGGATTACAAAAAGGACCTATAACAACTTTTCAGTTCTTGAAAATGAAGTTGAATGTTCTATTTGCAATAACTTTGGTCATGAAGATTTTGAATGCAGGAGCAGGTTTCAGCAAACAAAGGAACAAGCGTCAAGCACCAAAACATGGAGAATAAAGGAACCACAACCAAAAAGATGTGGGATAGCATTTTATGCAGAGGGACAGGAAAATCTATGGTACATTGACAGTGGATGTTCGAAGCATATGATAGGTGATAAAGAAAAACTTGAATCATATTCTGCTCTAGAAAAAGGAAAGAAAGTTTCTTTTGGAAATGATACTCCTGCAACTATAAAAGGAAAAGGCACTGCTCAGTTAAAAGAAAAGGTCAAAGTTGGAAATGCTTTGTATGTTGATGGATTGAAACATAATCTTCTAAGTGTCAGCCAGATGTGTGATCAAAGAACCGAGGTGATATTCAGATCAAATGGATGTCTTGTTCGTGATCTTGATACAGGTAAAACAGTTATCAAAGGTAAAAGAACTCCAAATAATCTATACATATTTGAAGAAGGACAACAACAATGCTATTTGAGCAAGGATGATGAACACTGGTTATGGCATCGGAGGTTGGGGCATCTAAGCTTTTCACAAATAAGGAAAGCATGCAGATATCAGGCAGTTTGCGATCTTCCAGATATCAAAATTCCAGACAACACCATATGCAAATCATGTCAATTTGGAAAGCAAACCAGAACTAACTTTCCAGAGAAGGAAGGATCAGCTAGCATGCCTCTTGAGCTAGTTCATACAGATACATGTGGTCCATTCAGGAAAAGGACACCTCGAGGAGAAGAATACTTGATATTATTCATTGACAACTTCTCCAGGTTTGTTTGGTTAGGACTTATGAAGCACAAAGATGAAGCATTCGAAAAATTCAAATCCTTCAAAGCCTTGGTTGAAAATGAATCAAGACACAAAATTAAGTGTCTCAGATCCGACAGAGGTGGGGAGTTTACCTCAAATGAATTTTTCGATTTCTGTGAAGAACATGGGATAAGAAGAGAATTCTCTACAACTAGAACTCCTCAGCAAAATGGAGTTGTGGAAAGAATGAACAGAACAACCCAACAAATGGCTCGTGCTATGCTTGATGAGTCGGGTACTCCCGCAAATTTCTGGGGTGAAGCTGCACATGCTGCGGTTGTTATTTTCAACAAAACAAATGTCCGTGTTAACAGCACTCAAACCCCTCATGAGCTCTGATGTGGTGAGACTCCTTCGGTGAAGCACTTCAAAATCTTTGGGAGCAAATTTTATATTAAGAATACTGATGAGCAACTTGGCAAACTTGAACCTAGAGCAGATGAAGGCATTCTTCTTGGTTATTCTCCACATAGCAAAGCATACAAGTGCTACAACAAAAGACTTGGCAGAATTGTTGACAACATTGATGTAGTGGTTGATGAGAAGGGATACATTCCTAGGCAAGTACATCATGAAGACATCGAAGAAGATGAAGGCTACCCTCAAAGACAGAATGATGAAGAAGAAGAACCTCAAGAAGAACCAGAGGTGACTGGTACTTGTACAAAATAGCTATCCAAGCAGTACAAAATAGGTGACTGGTACTTGTATTAGAATCACACAGAGATCAGAATATATGGCTGTGAACTTCCTGCATTCAAACTACCAAAATATGTTCCTATGAGGTTGTTTGCATTGGAATATTATAGACAAATGATAAACTCTGATCAGATTCACTTTACCAAGGCCAAGAAGAAAGCACAATTGAGAATTAAAGATCACTTAGGCTAATTTGTCTGCAACAATAGAGACGCAGGCAAAGAAGCAGAAGAAATCCTAGAACACCTGAAATTAAATAAAAGTTTTGGTTGGAGATATGACCCACACAATTTCATTTGTGATAGGAGAATGAAACACAAGTTATCACCATATTTTCATCACAGAATCCCTGAAATAGAGCAATATGAAAATATGGATGAATGGAGGGAAGGAACTCTAGTTGAGATGGATAGTGATCAGGTCAATGTAAAAAATGTGATGAAAGACCTAGAAAAGAGACTTGACCTGGACTCTTGTGAAGAGGTACCAGTTGGAACTTCTACAGTAGATACTTCTCAAAGGCACTCACAAGAAACTAGTGCACCCCTTGCAGAACCATCACAGGGAAAAGAACAAGGAACCAGTACTCCAGCATCAGGGCAATCAGACATGTCAAAGCAGCCTGAAATCTCTGAAGAATAGGCTCAACCACAGACCCATCCAGCTCAAGTTAATATGGGAGATCCCCCAGTTTTGTAGACTCCTCTAAATGAGGAAAAGAGCTTAAAAAGAGACAGGGAAGTAGCTACCCCTGCCAGTGGTCCTTCAGACCAGCCTGGTGCTAAGAGGCACAAGCTAAATCCACATTCAGAAGAAGAATTTTTTGAAGAAACAACAGGGAGTTTGAGGAAAGAAGGTGGAGACAGTCTACATACATTCCCAGTAGGTGGGACACCTTCTAGTTCACAAAGGCAAGAGCTTGAACGACAACAGAGTGTCGAAGTTTCATCTTTCAGGTCTTCATCTGACAAGACCTTGGACATGAAAGGAAAATTTAAGGAGATAAAGGCCAAAAATGAACAGTTGAAGGCCCAAGCCTACAATCAATACCTAAAAATGGCCCCTACTAATCAAACCAGGTTGATGTCAGCTTATGACATCAAAGAAGGCAAAATGCAGATGAGCTTTCTAAATCCTACAGTACAATAGCCCAAATCAATTGCAGACTACCTCAAAACTGATTTTGAGGTCTTGGCAAAAGACATTTACCCCATATATCAAATACAATTGCATAAGCAAACAGGGGAAATGGTTTATTCCACATTGACAAGCAAGGCCATGATGTCACACAGGTTGGAGAATTCACTGAACAACACCACTGCTCAACTGCAACTAGAAAGGGCCTCTTCACAGGCAAAGGACAACAGAATCAAATCATTGGAGGATTTGATTATTGGATTGGGCCATAATCCAAAGGATGTCAAAGCTGCAGAGGCCCTAATAAAGAAGAAAAATGAAGATATAGCTGCCCTAAGAGAGTAGTTGAAATTGCCACCCCTTATGCATCCATAGACTACTAAAGTAATTGAAAAGAAGAATGAAGAAGAGCTTATGGATTTAGTCCTCAAGCTAAATGAGCAATTAAAGGAGACAGAGAAGGAATTAGAAAAAACACTACAAAGCAAGCAGAGTGATTCGACCTCTCAGTCTCAAAATGTAGTACCAGTGGTTTCTACAGTAGTCCCTTCCACGTTGGCAACTGCACTAGCACCAAATGTTCCTTTGGCCACAACTGAAACTATTGGAGTTATAGGTACAACACAGGTAGGAACTTCAAGTCAGAGCACTGAAGAATTGATCAAGTCCATGGAAGATATGGCAAGTTTCTGAATTACAAAAGGTAAAGGAGAAATTCGTTACCTTAGAGCAAAAGTATGATGTGTCAAAAATTAATTTTGCTGAAGAAGTGAGGAAAAACAAAGGCTTGGCTCAACAAGTAAAAACACTGGAAAAAGATCTTACATTTGAAAAGCCTTTAATTGACATTAGAAAGATATTATGGACCAACATCACTCAATCAATCAATGATGTTTGGTCATCAATTCAAATCATTTTTGAACAGATTGACTTGGTGAAAGTTGCTCATCAAGAGATTGAGAAAACCAAGGCAAAGCTAGGAGGTAAGCCTGAAGAAGCTATCAAGTTAATAAACTTTCTAAATAGCAAGAATGGGCATCAATTGGAATAGCTGAATATTGAGGATAGAACTAGAACCATCCTAGAAATCAAGAAAGTCTTAACAAAAAGGAATCTAATGCAAAACCTGGAACGAAAATGTTAGAATATGCAAGAAGATATAGATGAGTTTATGGAAGAATTTGGCATCTTACTGAGTAAAGGACTTCCATGTCCTTTGGTCATCAATGATAAATTAATGAGGCAGGATGATTATGTCAACAAATTACATGAGTATTCAAATAACCAAGTCAGTTCTTTTGCACCCAAAGCATTACCCACAGGGAAAGTTCTCTATGATAGTTTGGAGAACCTTTTTATGTTGAGCATGAATTGAAACATTTGTTTCCAGTACAGCCAAATTTTGTAAAATACACAGAAGCTGATGAAATCTTCAGAAAGCTAACAAGGACCAGGATACCAAGGGATGATTGGTGGACTGATATGACAGACATCTTATAATTTACCATGGTAAAAGTAAATTGAAGTATTTACCATAGTCAATTTTGGTAAAAGAAGGTGAATGATGATAAAGCAGGTAAAGAATATCAGCCACAGGTAAAAGAGTATCAATGAAAAGATGAAAACAATCAGCTAACACAGAATTACGAGCAAGACAGCAAGATGCACAATCATAGGGCCTGCCTCCAGCTCCTTCAACAAAAACAGGGACAACAACCCAGTAGTTCACATTCAGTTTCTACTTTCGAGACCATCTGTCTCTACATTCATGTAAAATATATTTAGTTTTCCTAGAATATATCTCTCTCAGTTAGGAGATATTTTGTTGTAAATTTTGTATAAGTACTTCCTCATTCGAAGTACTGGGGGTGGATTCTTAGACATTTCTGTAAACTCTTTATTTTGGAATAAAAGTGTTGTTGAACAACTTTTGTATGGTTGGCTGGACAAAGTAATAAAGCAAAGGAATTTTACAGGATTCCTGTGTCAAACGAGAAATAAATAAGTATTCTATATCTTATGTTTTTACAGTTCTCTTGTTTAAATATTTCACATGTGTTTCATATCTAAATGATAAACAAAAAAGTATATTTCAGAAAGTGCTTTACTACATTCTGTCTTTAAAATCATTTATATTCTTAATGTTTTCTTCCAAGCTATGATATGTAGGGAATTCTTAATTGCTCCCCGCTTCTTAGTTTATCATTGTGGCCATTTAACAAAGAATTCTTAATTGCTTTTTGTTAATGATCACCCACTTTCCCTCATCTTGAGACTTTGTTGAAGGATTCTTAGTTGCCCTTCTTCCCTTTCAAGACCATTTCATCCTTTGAAGTTAGCATGTGTATCTTGCTTACCTATCTTGCCCTGTGAAGCCCTCCTTTGTTGAATCATTTTGATCCAGTTAAGCCATCTTTAGTTGACTCCATAACCCAATGGCCTGAAATACCTTGTTCTACCCATCTGTTCCTGAATTCCACCATCAAACAAAATCAAAACCCCCCAAGCTTTCATAAGTAGCCTAATATCCCATAAACAAAGCTAAATCATAAAGAGAGAGCCCTCTCTGAGTACATATTGGCTAGATTTTGTACTTAAAAGTTGGTTTGTGGTTACCTCGAACCCCTTTCCTTCTTTTGACAACTTCAAGGAAAACCTGAGTGATAACAGCTCCTCTTGAAATTTTTGATGTATTATTAGGACAACCATACTTATGGAAGTGACATGTTTTATATGAGTCTATACCCTGTTCTGTTATTATTTCTTTGGGTAGTAAGTTATACAGGATACAAGAGGTAGCCCTGCCTACCACCATCTCTTTGATCTCTGCTAAGCAATGCAGTAAGATCATATCCTATACTGGGAATTTTTTTCTTTCTAATTTTCTCTCAAAGTAAGGAGAAGATCATAGCCACATCCATGGCCCTTGGGAAGGGTTCGTCCACAATGCAGAAGAAAGTGGATACGATTGTGGAAGAATACAAGGACATCTTCTCCTCACCCACAGGGATACCCTTGCAATGTCAGGTCAAGCATTCGATTGATCTAACTCTCGGGGCACCTCTACCCAACAAGCTGATATATCGTCGCTCCATTCCATAAAATGAAGAGATCAAGCGGAAAATCCAGGATTTGCTGCAAAAAGGGCACACTCGACCAAGTTCCTCACCTTATGTGAGCCCGAATGTACTTGTATAGAAGAAGAATGGGACTTGGAGGCTCTGCATTGATTATTAGGCACTAAAAAAAATCATTGTTAGGAAAAGGTATCTAATCTCATGGATTGATGACCTTCTAGACCAACTCAAGGGGGCCAAGTATTTCAACAAGATCGATTTGAAGTTTAGCTATCACCAGGTTCCAATAGAGCCCACATATGTATGGAAGACCGCCTTCAAATCCAAGGAAGGCCTTTTTGAATGGTTGGTTATGCCCTTTGGGTTGACAAATGTCCCTGCTACTTTTATGAGGCTAATGGATGACATCTTGCAGCCCTTCACCAAATCATTTGTGGTTGTTTATCTAGACAACATCCTTACATTCAACAAGAGTTAGGAAGAACACTTGCAACACATTCGGTAGGTCCTTCAAACCCTTTGGCACCACAAACTGTGTGCTTTTCATCCCCATGAAATTAAGCAGATGGCTCACCTCACCCATCAGTCCGTGAAGTTAAAATCAACTTGGAGAAATGTACCTTTGGCATGAGCTAGGTCCAATATTTGGGTTACATCATAGATGAGAGTGGAGTGCGTGTGCGTCCGACTAAGATCCAAGTCATTCGGGATTGGCCAACCTCGACCACTCTAATGGAGCTTTGCAGCTTTTTGGGCCTTGCAATTTTTTATCAGAGGTTCATGTTGGGATTCTCCCATATCACTTGGCCTTTGAGTCAGATTACTAAGGGTGGGGTGAAAGCAAATTTTTCCTGGTCCGAGTCCCAAAAAAAGGTGTTCATTGAGTTGAAGCACCGACTCTACTCTGCACTGCTACTTACACTGCCAAATCTTCAACAACCATTTCAAATCGAGACAAGCACCTCAAACTATGATATTGGTGCAGTACTCACCCAGCATGGGCATCTAGTGGCCTATCATAGTGAGACACTTTCTCATACAATTTGGAAGTACCCCACCTATGATAAAGTGATGTATTCCATCGTGCAGACTTGTCGACAATGGAAGCATTACATTCTGGGGAAGGAAACGGTCATCTAGACCGATCACTAACCTCTTCAATTTACCCAGACACAAGGGAAGTTGCAGAACGATCGCCATCAGAATTGGTCTACAAATTTGCAACTATTCCATTTGAACATTAAATACAAAAGGGGAAGCACCAATAATGTTGCATACTACTTCAACCGTCCCCCAGTTGCAGCACTGACTACTGTTCTCAACTCTTGTGGCCATGAGACCTCTAGATGGCCGCAACTATACAAAAATGATCCAGAGTTCACCTCCACATACCAAATGCTAGTAGATGGAAAGCAAGTTCCTGATTTCCACCTCCAGGACGCATTATTATGCTACCTAGGCCACCTTTGTGTTCCTTCAAGCAAGCGTGCCAAGTTGATTTGGGAGGCGCACTACAGTCGGGTCGCAAGACACTTTGGTGTGGAGAAAACTGTGGTTGTACTACAAAAGTACTTTTATTGGCCCAAACTTTGATTGGATGTTGGGAAATATATCAGATCATGCACTGCCTCCACCATCACCAAGTCAACCATGAAGAAGCAAGGCATGTACACTCCTCTGCCTACTCCTAACAAGCCGTGGGAATCCATATCCATGGTCTATATGTCTGGCCTCCCTTCTACCAAGCATGGTAATGACTGTGTATTTGTGGTCGTGGAAATATTTTCTAAGATGGCTATATTGGCAGCATGCAGGAAGAGTATCACAATAGAGGAAATTGCCAAACTATTATTTGAACGAGTATGGGTACATTTTGGGAACCCACAGACCATTATATCAAATCAGGATAGCAGGTTCCTAAGCACATTCTGGTCAAGCCTCTAGACACTATTGGACACGAAGCTCACCAAGTCGACTGCCTTCCATCCCCAGACTGGCGGCCAGATGGAGGTCATCAATAGGATGATAGTGCACGTACTCTACATGTACAACTCCAAGCATCCACGAACCTAGGATGAGAGTCTTCCTTATGTGAAACAAAATTATAATAGAGCTCTCCATAGCTCGAATGGCCGCAATCCCTTTCAAGTGGATCTAGGATTTCAACCATTGTGTCTGATTGATGTTGTCATGCCTCATATGACTACACAGACAGAATCCACACATGTATTGTCTGCGGTTGATAAAGCGACCAGATTTATTGAATGCTTCGAACACATCCACCAATAGGTTCATGACATCTTGGAAAAGTCAAATTCCAAGTACAAGTAGCGACATGATCAACAACGGGTGCCTCACAACTTTTAGTTGGGCAACAAAGTTTGGTTGCATTTGTCGAAAGAACGCCTTACTGGGGCCCATCAGAAGATCATACCACTCCGATATGGTCCTTACACCATTACCAAGGTTGTGAGAGACAATTATTTTGAGCTTAGTATTCTCCCATTCCTTGGCTTTCACCCAATGTTCAATGTGGACTGCCTTCGACCATACTTCCTACCATTACTAGACACATCAGACATTGCAGAACAGTTCATACCAACAGAGTTAAACCCAGACTGCATGGAACAGGCCACAACTGATCAGATTATGGAAACACAGGTCAAGAGCACTCACCAAGAGAAGATCTAACTATATCGGGTTGTCAAAGTTGGCCAACTCCTGCACCAAGGCAAGTGGCTGACCAGGAACCAAGTTCAACAGAAGTTTCCCCATCTTATGGAGGCACTCAATGCAATGGGGACCAATGCTTCCTAAGGGGGGAGGAATAATCTAGGTGGATGTTGGTGGCCACCCGCATATTCCACTTGGACACCTACCACTGTCTCTTTCAGTTTCCTTAATTGTAGCACAATTTACTATTTTTGGCAGTTTTTTGGGTCCTGAACTTCTGAAGTCATTTTAAGGCCCTAAACAACGTTTTTTGGGAACGTTAGGGCCAACGTGGATTGCTAACTAATTTTGGCCACTTGGAAGTTGTAGTCCTCAGATATATCTTTCTAACAAGGTATTGTGTGCAACAAACAAAGATCATATGCCAAAGTTATGACGCTGGGAAGTTGATGTACCAATTTACCCAAACAGGGCCCATAGTTTTGAAACTTCATCTCCTAGGGTTAGGCTTTTGGATGTTTAGTGTTTTCCATTTTTTAAAATAATAAATAGGCCTTCAAGCCTCATTGTAACATAGTTCAGAGGCATGTAGCCACCACATCTCTTCTCAGAGATAAGATACCATCACCCGAGCTAGTCTTATTTCCATTCTACTTGTAAGCATATTTTAGTATTTGATATCAATGAAATGAAGTGTTATTTCTGCTGCATCTCTGTACTTATGGTTATATCTGTAATTTGTTGTGTTCCTATTTAAATTTAGATCAGTGGTATCAGAGAGGTCTTCTCTTTCTCTGTTTTTCTTTACATGTCCCCAACGAGGTTGGGATATAAGGAGTTAGGGATCAAACTAGTCGAACCTTTGCAAGACTAGCCTCGCAAATCCCGATGGCCTCCCATGGCAGAAGAGAAGAAATATGAGGGGGTAGGAGATCCTTTCAAAATCTTGCTCGAAGAAGCCCTCGAGTGACAAAGGAACGCGATGATAGACAACTTTGCTCAAATCCTTCAGCGACTACCCAAGGGCGATGCATCTCCTTCCGGCAGCTACTTTGGAAGCGCCACACACTTTAAGGTACAAGTTAACTTTGACATCCCCATATTTGAGGGTCATATATATGTGGATGTTGTAGATAAATGGTTAAATCCGCTAGAAGGATATTTTTCTGTACATGATTTTTTCAGCTAGGAAAATATTACTTTTGCACTTCTCAAAGTCACCCCCCACGTCAAGAACTGGTGGGAAACCTAGTGTGAAAAGAAGGACGAAGGCACACCCTAACTATTTTCGACCACACCCACTTGGAATTCGTTATGGGATGCCATCAAGGAACAATACTACCTTGTCAAGAGCTATGAGGATAAATACATAAAGTGGACCACGCTGCGATAGGGAAGGGTGTAGAAAATCCTGTAGATTCAGAAGCTCATGCAATTTACTAAAGCACAGGACAAGAATCTACTTCTACTCTAAACCAACAAAATCCAATAGATCAATGAAAAAAATATGAACAAGAAGAAGATAAATCAATGGCACATAACACAAGATGTATCTAGGGAAATCCACTGCTCAAAACCCCGCTATTAGAATTACATATATCATAAATATGAGTCAAGATACAAAGCTTATTCTCACTAGAGCAATTCCACACAAGTATGCTAAACTCTCTCATCTCACAAGCAAGCTCTTGGGAAACACTTAGCCAATTATGCAACTCTTCAAGCCTAATCTCTTGCGTAATTCCTAGGATGAATAGCCTGTATTTAAAGGGAAATCATGCTTCCAAAACTACACAATCCAAACATAGGATCAATCTTTCATGCATGCATGATATTTACACTCCAATAAATAATACAACTAATAGTACATTGTCTGTGCACTCTAGTCTCAACAAGGTCTTTCCTAGAATCAACATGCATGAGTTTCTGATGAGAGAATCTTTAGTTAACTAGAGTGACACTTGTGGATGCACTAGTGCACCAACTGATTGTTAACTCTCTATTAGTTCCTCAAACAGTTTGGAACTAATTTAACTGAACTTAACTCAGTAAACTAAGTGATCTAAATTCCAACTCAATTTCAACTCATATTGGACCCCTAAAACTTAGGGAGAACATATACATGACTACAGAAAGACATCAAACTCAAAATTCCTAAGCTAATTAAATTAATTAAACTTAATTAACTATTTACAAGTTGTTATGAGAATAGAATTCATTTTTAATTCTCAATTTAATTCAAGGACAAATTAAACTATAATTTCTTGTTGCCATTTCTCAACACTCCCTCTCAACAAGAAAGAGATTATCAGCTACCCTGATCGTGTCTCTCTGAAACTCAAATTTACATCTTGACAATGCCTTTGTCAAAATGTCAACATCTTGCTCCTTCGTGGGAATGTACTCTAACAATATAAGCCTCCTCAATACACAACCTCTGATATGATGATATCAAATATCAATATGTTTGAACTGATCATGAAAAACTAGATTTTCGGAGAATTTTATACAACTTTGATTATCGCAATAAATCACAGTTGGATCCATCTGTTGACCAAACAAACCAACCAGGATCTTCCTCATCCAACTGGCCTCACATATTACCTGAATTGCAGCCATGTACTCTACCTCTACCAAACTGAGTGCAACTGATCTTTGTTTCCTACTGTACCAAGAAATTGTCGTTGACCCAATACTGAAGATCCCTCCTGATGTGCTCTTCCTGTAAAAAGGACTCTCTGCCCAATGTACATTGGTGAAGCCTTGAAGCTTCACTCCCTCTGTCTGTCAGTACCATAATCCATATTGAGAAGTGCCCCTGAGGTATCTCAACACATGCTTTTCCACCTTCCAATATAGCTTGGGAGGCCTAATCATTGCTTGACTAAGTTGGTTCACTGCATAGCACATATACGGTCGTGTATTCACCAAGTAAATGAGTGAACCCATGAGCGCCTGTAAACAATAGCCTCCACTACTTCCCCTGAAGTAGCATCCTCCTTCCTCTAGTTACCTGCTAAAGGAGTCTCCATGGGTTTGCTACTCTCCATGTGGAATCTCCTAAGTATCACTTTGGCATACTTTCCCTGAGACACAATTAACTCCCCATCTCCCTGCCATTCCTCCATGACGAGAAAGTAATGAATGAGCCCCATGTCCTTCATCTCAAACTCTCTTACAAGGTCCTCCTTGTAAGACTTGATCAACTGATCATCACCTGTTAGTATGAGATCATCAACATAAAGTACAATGATCAACAATTTACTTTCCACCACTATGTGGTACAGGTTCGCATCCACTTCACTCTTCGTGAAACCCAACCCATTGAAGTAGCTATCTATCTTGGTGTACCAAGAATGGGGTGCTTGCTTCAGCGCATACAACACTCTCTTAAGCCGGCACACATGCGACTCACGATCAAAGGTCTCAAAACATTTAGGCTGCTCTGTGTACACCTCTTCCTCAATCATGCCATTAGGGAAGGTTGTCTTCACACCCGTCTGATGTATCTTCCAACCCATCTATGTTAACAATGCCAATATATATTTTATTGATTAGTACCTTCCAATAGGAGCAAAGGTCTCATCATAGTCAATCCCCAATATCTTTTAAAAGCCATGGGCCACAAATCTAGCCTTATGCTTCTCCACACTACCATCTGCAACTTGCTTTACCTTGTAAAGCCAACCGGGAGCTAACCATTGACTTGTCATTCGGTATTTGGACCACATCCCAAACACTATTATGAACTATGGAGTCATACTCCTCCACAATGGCGTCAAACCAAATTGGTTGTTGCATTGCTTCCTTAAAGGAAGATGGCTCTATCAAAACACATTCGCCCATAAGAGCCATGTATCTAGTGTACCTCTCAGGTGACCTCCTCTACCTGCACTGAGAAGTGGGTTCTCCCAAATTCTTCCGTGCATCATCCAAAAATCTATCAGACTCTATGTTGCACTTTCTTCCCTACTCTACCTAAGTGGATGTATCCACTCCCAGATCCTCTGCATGTGCCTACTCCACATCAATCTGGGGCTCCTCAACCTTAGGAGATGAAAGATTCTCATCCACATGTAGCTCAATCTCCCTCTCAAGGGAAACTCGCATGGCCTTCTCCTCATTGAATCTGACATCCCTGTGAACCACTGTCATCTTGTTGGCCGACAAGTACACCTGATAGTTGTGAGGTGTATCAGTGTACCCCACAAATATTCCCAACTCTGTTGTCAACTCAAGCTTCTTCCATGCATATTTGGTCACATGGCAATATACCGATGACCCAAAAATCCTAAAGTGACCAACATCTAGCCTCTTACCTGAATAAGCCTCCTCCGGTGTCTTCATCTCAAGTATCCGATGTGGCTACGGTTCTAAACATAAACTTTTGTGTTGCATGCCTCAGCCCACAAGTGTAGTGGTAGGCCCTAATCATGCAACATCGCCATTGTTGCCCTACTATGCTTATGTTCTTCCTCTCGACCACCCCATTCTGCTGACAGTTATTGGGTGTCATCAACTCCCTTTTAATCCCTTCCGCTGCACAGAAGTTCTTAAACTCATTTGAGACATACTCACCACCGTTATCACTCCATAGAGTTTTAACCTTCTTGCTCGACTCTTTCTCCACCAATTCTTTAAACTCACAAAACTTTGTGAAAGTTTGATCCTTTTTCAGCATGAAAAATATCCAGCATTTACGAGAATATTCATCAACAAATATAACATAATACCTGTGTTTGCGTGTGGATACTGTCGAGAATGGTCCACACACATCTGAATCGACTCACTCTAAAATAGCTTATGCTCAGCTATCCATGTCATGAAAGGAAGACTTGGTGTACTTTCCCAAAGTACACCCCTTGCATGTATCAACTTGTTCAAGCATACCTTTGGGAAGACTGGTAGAGATCTGCTGCAATATCTTCAAAGCCCCATGATGCAAGTGGCCTAATCGCCTATGCCACAACTCGCCAACGTCTCGGCTCTGCACCCTTTCTACTTTTGTGCTCAAAGCAGCACATTCCTCTACCTCCATCTTATAGAGATTCTTCACCTAAATCCCCATCTTCCTTACTTGACCTGTGGCTATGTGTCGAAGGAACACCTTTCCTTTCAAGAAGAACACATCATATCCTCTATCCTCAAGCATGGCAACAAATACCAAGTTCTTCTTCAGCCCAAGCACATACATGACATTCTTCAAGGTGAGAGGAGCCCCATGCTCCCTCTGAAAAGTAATCATGCCTAATCCGTTAACATTATACTTCCTGTCGTCACCCATCTCGTTATGCATCTGGAGATCTTTCTCCTATAGGTCACTAAATAACTCTTTGTCACCAGTCATGTGGAATGAAGCTCTAATGTCTAAGTACCATACACTTCCCATCATTGATGACACCATGCATGTAATGAGGAAAAATTCCAATTCGAACTGAGAGGACAAAGCCTCACCCACCGCTCCTCCTGAGGACTTCTTCTTAGACTTCTTGAGTGGACAATTTGTAGCAAAATGGCCCAGTTCATGACAATGAAAGCACTTAACTTTCATCATGTCTTTCTTCTTTCCTCCATGATAAGAATCCAATTTGGAATGCGAAGCTTTCCCTTTCCCCTTCTTCACCTTAATCTCTAAGGCATACTTCTCTTCATCATCATTCTTTGTTGAAGAGCCATCCCTAGTGTTCCTCCTAGTCTCCTCCTACATCAAAGCTAACCACAATCATTCCCAATCTGATAGCTTCTCCCGACCATTGACAGAGTCCTGATAACTATGCCAACATTTTGGGAGTCCTAGAAGAGAAAGACTCACCATATCATCCTTAGCAACCGTGATTCCAACACTTCCAAGTTCATCATGACATTGAGTGAACTTGGTCAAGTATTTTGGAATAGTCTCACCTTTCTCCATTTTGATTTTTCGAAGTTTGTCCTTCAATGCCAATTTCGTTTGGTCATTGTTGTTCTGATACAAGTCCATCAATGTTTTCCACATAGCTATCAGTGTTTTCTTTCCATGGAGACTTGAGACAATGTGTTCTCGAACTCCCTCAAGGATTATCGCCTCACCTTTGCCACACACTTCTTTCATTCAGCCAAATTTTGTGCATCCAACGCTGCTGGCTTACGAATTTCTTGATCAATGAATTCCTAAAAGCCATTAACCTCTAGCATAACCTCCATTTTATCCCTCCATGTTATATAATTCAAGCTGCCTTCCAAGGCACATTCAATTCGCATATTGTAGAACACCATCTGCCGATCCTGGAGTATGTATGGAAAATTTGAATTTCACCTGTAACCCAAAACTCAAAAATTTGAAATCTCCTCTATTATATTTTTCTCATCTCTATAACCATGTAGAAAATCCTGTAGATTCAAAAGATCATGTAATTTACTAAAGTACAGGACAAGAATCTACTTCTACTTTCAACCAACGAAAGCCAATAGATCGATGAAAATAATATGAACAAGAAGAAGATAAATTAATGGCACATAACACAAGATGTATATGGGGAAAGCCACTTCTCAAAACCCCACTATCTGTATTGCATATATCAGAAATATGAGTGAAGATATAAAGCTTGTTCTCACTAGAATTATTCCGCACAAGTATGCTCAACTCTCTCAGCTCACAAGCAAGCTCTTGGCCAACACTTAGCCAATTCTGCAGTTCTCCAAGCCCCTAATCTCCTGCATAATTCCTATTATGAATAGACCGTATTTAAATGGAATTCATGCCTCAAAAATTGTGCAATCCAAACATAGGATCAATCTTTGATGCATGCATGATATTTACACTCCAGTAAATAATACAATTGATAGTACATTGTCCTTGCGCTCTAGTATCAACTGGGTCTTTCTGAGAATCAACATGCATGAGTTTCTGATGAGGGAATCTTCATTTAACTAGAGTGACACTTGTGGATGCACTAGTGCACCAACTAACTGTTAACTCTCTATTAGTTCCTCAAATAGTTTGGAATTAATTTAACTGAACTTAACCCAATAAAATGAGTGATCTAATTTCCAACTCAATTTAAACTCATACTGGACCCCTAAAACTTAGGGAGAACATATACATGACTACAAAAAGACTTCCAACTCGAAATTCCTATGCTAATTAAGTTAATTAAACTTAATTAACTATTTACAAGTTGTTATGAGAATAGAATTCAATTTTAGTTCCCAGTTTAGTTCAAGGACAAATTAAACTGGAATTTCTTGTTTCCATTTCTCAACACTCCCTCTCAACAAGCAAGAGATTATCAGCTACCTCGATTGTGTCTATGTGAAAATAAAATTTACATCTTAACAATGCCTTTGTCAAAATGTCTGCATTTTTTTCCTCAGTGGGTGATCCAAGTTGACTCAACTCCCAGATTTAACCAAGATCTTTTACTTTCGTGATGTGATTAGAATTGCATTTAAAATAGTATAAAGGAACATAAATTCATGTTGTAAAGAAGAAGGAACATGACAAGAATCAGCAACATAATACACAAGACGTTAATTACGGAGTTCGTCTAGGAGGGACTACGTCTCCAAGCCCCGGTGTCAAGATGGTGTTGTTGCACTAAAAATTGTCACTTTGACATTTTGCAATCTGTGTGAGTCCATTATCACTCATACTTTCCTCCTTTGCAAGTCTAAAGCCTCAGTTCTTCATATCAAGCCTTGAAAGTAAAATAAAATCCCTAAAAGTCTTTAAAGCTCTGGTTTCACACTTTCTCTTAGTCTTACCTGCGGTCTCGCACCTAATGGTCATGTCCCCTGCACACCTTACCACTCTGTCCTTGTGTTATGGGTGTGGACCCTTGTAAAAGTTGAAAAGGCACGAGTTCATTATAAAAAACTCACTTTCATTCATTTCTAGAAGCTTCTGGAAGGAATCTTGAGGTGGCAAGTTCGCTCTTGTAAGGTTCATGCATCCCATACCTTAAGGAGCTAACCCCTTGATGTGAGGAGCTTATCCCTTTGAAGGAGGATCCTATCCCTTCATAGATGGACCTGTAACCTCCTCCTCTACACTATAAAATGAAGCATTGGGCTAGTTACTGGGGAGGTTGGAAGCTAAATATTTTTGAGGTGAAATGTTGTTGGAACTTAGTCTTCTTTAGTTGAGCTTTTATGAGGAGAGATTACATACCTCTAAGATCTCATTTGGAAGAGTTCAAGGCTTGTCAAAGTAAAGGAAATTCCTATTTCGGACCCCAGGAAGAGCTTGTTCAACATCAAGGCTGAAAAGGTTGTAAGGTTCTTCTACTTCAAAGTTAATACAAATAAGTTTGTTTCTCTCAATAAGTTGCTCATTGATGGTTTATTTTATGGATTCCTTGATCACCATAATAGACATGATTTACTATATTTGCTACATAAGTGTTATTTGGTTTTTGCTTGTTTGTGATTGCAGGTCTTTGAAGATAAGTCTTTCGGATGATCGAGGGATGACTACAACGAACAAGCATTGGATCTACGATAGGATCATAACACCTCTATAGTTTTTATTTGTAAATTGCATAAGTCTAGAGAAAGATAGATTTCTTTGTCTGTTTGTTGCTAGATTATCTTGTGATACTAGGGAGATCGGTCTTGTCTGCAAGATTGATTTATCCGGCCAACAAATTGGCGACTCCACTAGGGAATGGATTTGGTTTTTGGTTTTCCTTTGTTTTGACTTGAGAAAAGTGTTTTCATTTCTGGTTTTTGATTGATGTATACTGGTTTGGGTAGTTTTAAATCTGGGAGTATTTTTTGTTTTTTTTCAAAGTTTTCAGGGGACCGCACTTTCTTTTCACAGACAATGTGGGCATCTCCGCACTTTTCCTTTAGTAAACAGAGCGGGACCGCACCTGTTACTTCTGGAGCCTGCGGACCCTATAAATTTTTTTGAGAAACCTAAAATTCCTTTTTCCAGTTAGGTTTAGGTTTTATTTTGAAGTTTTAGTGTCTACCCTGATCTGTATTTTTCCTGTCAAAAACCTCTTGTGAGTGAGTTCCGATAGTATTTGTGTTTTAGATGATTTTCTAGAAGTTTGCATGATTGGTTTTCACTTGGTCTCTGTACTGACTCAAAGATCAGAAGCTTGAGAAACCTTAGATTACCCTGGTGTCTTTTTGTCTTCTTGATGAGTCTGACTTGGTTGTGAAATCTATCCTTTGTGAGAAATAGATTCAGTTTTCTCGTTGCAAATCTTTGAACAAACTTTGTTATAAGTTTTGAATTTAATTTTTACAAAAGAAAACATATCTGGATGTTTTTTGGTTGATTTGTTATTCTGAACAAATGAATCCTTAGTTCGCTGAATAACTAAGTAAAACATCCTCAAAAAGAATTGAAGCTTTCATTTATTTACATTTTAAAAGATTTTAGATCTCAAAATTAGTTTTTGTAGTTTTGAGTGCTTTTCTAGAACTTGTAGATCTCTTTTGAAAGGAAAATTGTTTTTCTTGTAGTTTCAAGTTTTGAAAGTGAAAGGGATTTATTGTGAGAATTAATTATTAGTTTCGTTATGAGTTCTTATTGAAAAAGACAAAAATATTTTCTTTTCATTCTCATGTTGAAAGAAATATTTGTTTCTTAAAGAATTGCATTCTCGAACTCTTTCTCTTAGCTAGAATTTCATTGAAAGAAAAACTAATTGCTTATCATTTTAGGTGCATCTTTTAGCATTTGGAGTCGAGTCTTCGCACCATCAAAGTTTCATTTCCATATCTATTGACTTAAGAAACAACCCATAAAAGCAACGCTTAATTAAGATTGATCTAGTAATCTTTTTTATTTCTAGGGCTCTTATCACCAATATAGCTTAGGCTAGTATCTTGGAGTAGGGAGTAATTAACTTTCCAAGATAGTTAAAACAAACAAGTAGATATATCTTGCGGTAGGAAATAAATCCAATTGTAATTGATACATTCTGGGAAGCTTCTCTTAAAGGATTCAATCACGAGATCATGTCCGAACCTTTGAGACAATCAAGTCTGTTCCATTGGGAAAGATAGAAGATTTGCTTGTATTATAAACGGTAAACCTTGGATTAACCATTGTCAAGGAGCCTGGGGTCACTTGTTGGTAAACCTCGGATTGATCATGTCAAGGAGCCTTCAAGGGGATTGAGCTTTGTTACTCTGCCCTTGCACGTAGATCGGATCGTATACTATTCCCCCAGTTGCATTTTTTGTTGTTGGTAACCTTAGTGTCCATAAACTTAAGATTATTTCCTAAGGTGACGGTGAAGGATGGGTCTCACTGTACCTGGAGCAGACGTCGACTAGACTCACTTGGACTCTTTGGGGGGTTCTCTTCACTTGAGATGGTTTTGTGAAGAAACTTGTGCCAGTCTGTTTCATTAAGCAAGTTGTCGGGGTAACTGTTCCAACTGCCCTTTCTGTATTAAACTTCTACTAGGTTGGATTTCATCACTAGCTAGTGTTTTTAGTATGGGAAGTTACTGTTTATGTGTGGTTTTAACTCTTAGATTTTTTAGGCGTGTGATTCAATTGTTTGTTTCTTTAGAGACTTTAGGTAGTTTTATTGAAATTTTCTTTGTTTGCGTGTGAGTAATTAATATTTAATCGTGGCTGAATTACCGAGACAATCTCGTAGACTTCAAGGGAAACCTCATGAATATTCACCAAGCCATCTTGAAGGTCTATGAGCTCTTGTATCACCTAGTGACAGTAGAGTTGGATCACCATAAGCCAGAGAGTCATCTTTAATTGTTCATCTTGATTATCAAATACAAACAACAAATTCCATTCAAGAGCCAATTTCATTTTTCGAAGTTACTGGTAGTATTTCTCCTTCCAGTGAATTAGCTGAAGAACTTGAAATTTCTGAGCCTTACACTGAACCTGTTGTTACTCCAACTTCAGGATTTGCTTCGCCAGTTTCTAGTAATCCTGGTTCACCTAGGGTAAGTAATATCATTACTCAAAATCTTCCCTCTGGACTTATCTTTATTGAAGAAATTGTTAATCCAGAAGAAGACGTAACTCTTCCTGAAAACCAACAGATTTTAAATCTTAGGGAGCGTGAATCAATATTCTACAGTCCTTTCAGGAGTGATGCTTGGTATGTTTCATTGACAAATTTTTTAGAAAATCCAGGTCTTAGTTTTTCTCCACCTTGAATTCCTTTTCATCCTACGCCAAGAGGTTATTATCCATCATCCATTATGTCAAGACAGTCATCTATGTTTTCCCAAACACTGGAAACATTTTTATCTGGCGGTCCTTCTGTTCCTACTGGGTACCAGTCACTCTCTGGTACTTTTTCAGGAGCATCTCCTCGACCGATTGAACAAGTGTTATCATCTGGGAATAATGGAACTCAACCATTGAACGCAGAATAGATCCTTATGATGTCTGGTAGTATTCCAAATCCTCAACCTCAAGGTAGTTAGTTACCGCCTGGGGGGCAACCTCAAGGTAATTAGTTACCGCCTGGGGGACAACCCCAAGGTAGTCAGTTACCACCTGGGGGGCAACCCCAAGGTAGTCAGTTACCGCCTGAAGGAATTCCTCAAGTTTATCAACCTTCAGGACAGTACATACCCCAAGGTCAACCTCAGATTCAATACATACCCCAAGGTCAACCCCAGTTTCAGTACATACCTCAAGGTCAACCCCAGTTTCAATACGTGCCTCAAGGTTATCAACCCCAAGGTCAGTACCTAACTCAAGGTTTCCATTTTTTCAAGGAGCTGGAAATGTACCACCTAATTATCAACCCTACGTTCAACCAGGTTATGGTCCTCCATATACACAACCTTTTGTGGGTCCATACTCCGGAATGAATATGGTGTGGGATCCGTCTCAAACTCAACAGACATTGCAACCTAATGTGCATTTAGTTAATCAACTTGGACAGCCTTTGGTTTCTGGTCCAACCCAGCAACCTGTCCAGCTTACTATTCAAACCCTTGCATCTGGTACAGTTCAGCAGCCTGGGCCTAGTTCACCTCGTACTCCGCCCCAAACTGCTGCAACTATTGCAACCTATGTTCAACCTACAACACATGTTTCTGGAGTATCACCAGCTCCGGTTTCTACTACCCCTGCATCAGTGCAAATTCCCCAAGTCTATGTGCCTTAGTCAAGACCTATGGTTCAAACTTCAGTTCAGATGCTTGTGGGACAAGCTAGTATGATTGCTACCATTGCTACAAGTCAACCACAATTTATGTATCAGTCATACCAGGGGCAGTATCAATTCGGTCCTATTATGAAAAACTTAGTTTATCAGTATCAACCGTATCCTGGCTATACTTATCAACAACCTCAACAACCCCAGTTTGGTCCGGTTAATCTCGGTTTCCCAGGAGGTTATAAAATTCCTAATGAAAATACGATTCCAGGTTATCCTGGATATCCTCCTCCTGGAACTGGTCTCGCTACTCAAGGTTTTCACGACCCTAACCGCAAGTTACCATTTATTGCAACTTTGGATTTACCTGATTTATCGCGCCTTACGAACGATCCAATCTACTGTCTTCCGTATTGGCCGCCAATGCCTAATAAGTTGCCTAGTGACATCCCGAAATTCGATGGTAAGTCAGGAGAGGATCCTTCAAATCATGTTATGACTTATCACCTCTGGTGTGCATCTAATTCCATCATTGATGATTCAATTCGATTGTGTCTTTTTCAACGAACTCTTATTGGTCTTGCCGCCAAATGGTACATTGAGTTACCACGAGCCTCTTTTTATAATTTCAATCAGTTAGCCATTGCTTTCTTAACTCATTTTCAGTTGCCTGTCAGATACGACAATGGCACAGAACTGTTAACTTCACTAAAACAATCAATGTCCACATATATTTCTAATCATATTCACGAATGGCGACGTAGAAGGTGTTTAGTGAAAGTTTTCATTTCGGATCAAATTTTAGCGAAATGGTTCATTAAATCATTGTTACCTAAAATCACTGAAGATGTAGCTAAGGGAGGAGTTGTTATTGAAGAGCAAGTCATTTCTCAAGCTCAGTACCTTGACCTCATTTATACGCAGTCAGGTACTTTACATGAAAAAATCCCTGATCTTCCAAAACATGGTCAAATAACTGCAGCTCCTTTAGGGTCTCATGCCACTGATGGTATGATTGGTACAGTTAGCACTAAAAGTAAGAAGAAATCTTCAAATAATTCTTCTCCTATAATAACTTTACCTGATTCCCCGATGGGAGAGTCTTCCGCTTAAATTTTTGCCGACATCCATGTCATAGAATCATCTACAGCCAAATCAAAATCCAGTAGTAAAAAGAAGGGGAAGAAGAAAAATAAACAAAATTCAAAAGATAAAACAGATAAAAAAGAATCTACTAACAAAAAACGAAAACCTCGTTATCCTTGTTTCATTTGCGACAAGGATCATTTTACCAAAAACTACCCACATCGAGCAGAGGTTTCAAAAATCATTAAAGGTTCTCAAACGCCTGTTGTCTTGAAGGATCCTTTTCCTACTCAAGATAGTAAGATGATTGGTTCTTCCTCGAATGCCTCAGAAGAACCCATTATGATGATGTCTCATGTCAATATTGTGACGCGATCGCAAGATTATGGTAGTAAAAATCCTGTTGGTGGTAAAGAAGCAGAATCTTCTAATTCAAACGCATCAACTACACCTCCTAATGGTTCCGATCCACTACAGATCGAGAAACCAAACACTGACTTAGTAATCAAGCCACCTGCTAAAGGTATACTTCGGAAGTCAGCTTTCAATCCACATGTGAGAACTGCTCAGAATTATAACATTGTTGAAGACTTAGCTATTTCCCCTTCAGCAATGTCGGCTTTGGAGGTGCTGTAATCGTGCTTGGCACAGCGCAAATTACTATTGTCTGCTATAGGAGCTGTCAATATTCAGGATTCAAACCTAATAATCTTCGATTTAGAGAATAGTATACCCCACCTCCCTCATCAAATGGCTTTCCAGATTCCAATGTTAGTCAAAAACAGGCCTTGCTTTAGGACTGTGATTGATGAAGGGGCTTCTACGTGTATTATGTCGATTCAGTGTTGGAAATCGCTTGGTTCTCCCACACTCAATCAGTCTCCAACAATTCTAAAGGCTTTTGATGGCTGCGGGTTCCATCCTTTTGGAATTTTGCAGGATTTACCTATAGGGGTTGAAGGCAAAACTGTGAATCTAGATGTGGAAGTGGTTGATGCCCCTCTAGATTACAACCTTCTGCTGGGTCGCAATTGGTCTTATGCTATGACTATTTTTGTTTCATCGATCTTTCGGTTTATCAAGTTTCCTCATAACGGAAATATCTTTACGATAGACCAGTTGACTTATTTATCATATGACCTAGCCTCTATAGATAGTATTCAGCACATCGGTAAAACAATTATCCCTTACAAGGATGTTGGCATAGGCTTGATCAAAGATTCTGGTTTACTAGGAACTTTTTCCTTCCCTCCTCCAAATGTATCGCCTTCTATTGCAACTATTCATATGATTTCATCGAATACTCTTACTTTTGATGATCCTTGGATCGTACCTTCTGATTCTGAGGTGGATTCATTTGGTGGCGTGATGCCTCTGAGTCCCTTTGAAATTGCATATCAGGCCGTACAGTCGTTTTCTGATGCCTATTCAACCGAAACTGATCCAATGAATGTGATCCATGGAGAGTCACTTTCAATATCAAACTCAACTTCATCAACACTTTCTGATCCTATTCATTTTGATGAGCAGATTCGTGAACTATTGTCTGTTGATGATTTACCATGGGAAGATCTGCATCATTGGTCTTCGTTTTTACCTGAGCTTGATCATTTTGAAAATGATTTCTCTTCTATTTTTACGATTGACTATGTCAAGGAACTGCAAAATCCATTGCAACATTCTGATTCTGAGTTAAATTTGGAAAATATTTCTCGAACAGTTCCTATTGACATTTCAGTTAAGCCTGGAATTATTGAGAACATTCATATAGGTGCTTGTTGTACGGACGATGAAATCCAAACTTACAAAGCCCTATTTCAAGAATTCCATGAAGTGTTTGCCTGGTCATATGAAGAAATACCAGGAATCGATCCATCAATTGTTGTCCATGAAATTAAAACATA
Source organism: Pinus tabuliformis (assembly GCA_031772625.1). Lineage (NCBI taxonomy): Eukaryota > Viridiplantae > Streptophyta > Pinopsida > Pinales > Pinaceae > Pinus > Pinus tabuliformis. The sequence continues at coordinate 1,041,442,964 of CM062809.1, forward strand.
CCCAGATGCTAAACCTATTCGACAACGCCTACGTCAGATACATCCATGAAAAGTTGCTGCTATCAAAGCCAAAATTGAGAAATTACTTCATGCAAGTTTCATTTATCCAATTCCTTTAACCGATTGGGTATCAAATATTGTTCCTGTCAACAAAAAACAAGGAACGATAAGAGTATGTATTGACTATAGGGATATTAATCGAACTTGTCCTAAAGACAATTATCCAACACCCCATATCGATCAAATTATTGATGATTGTGCCGACAATGAAATGTTTTCCTTTATGGATGGTTTTTCTGGTTACAATCAAATCAACATACTCCCTACTGATCAAGCTAAAACAGATTTCATTTGTCCATGGGGGACATTTTCTTATTGCAAATTACCTTTTGGATTGAAGAACGTTGGAGCAACTTTTCAAAGGGCTATGTCTTACGCATTTCATGACATCAAGCACATTGTGCAGCCGTATCTCGATGATTTACCTGCCCACTCATTATGTACAGCTGATCATCTCATTCGTTTACGAGCTATCTTTATGAGATGTAAGCATTATCAAATTAGGTTGAATCCACACAAATGTGTATTCTGCGTAGAAATGGGTCGCTTACTGGGATTTATCGTATAAAGGCAGGCATTCATGTCAACCCCTCAAAGGTGGAAGCTATTGTCAATCTACCTCCTCCTTCAACTCTTCGCCAACTCTAAAGTTTGCAAGGGAAAGCAAACTTTTTACGTCATTTCATTCCTAACTATGCCGAGATAACTTTTTGTACCTCGTTGCTTCTCATTCCACCATTGGGATGGTTTTAGTTCAGGAAGATGAATTCAAAAATGAACATGTGATTTACTATCTTAGTTGAACTCTACATCCGACTGAGATTAAATATTCACATGTCGAGAAATTGGCCTTGGCAGCTGTTCAAGCTGTCCAAAGATTTCGTCACTACATCTTATTACGCAAAACCACAGTAATTTCTGACTGTAACCCCATGATGTATATCTTGACCAAAAAATTGCTAGGAGGCAAGTATTCCAAATGGATAGTTATCCTACAAGAATTTGACTTGGAATTTGAAAAATCCAAGGCAAAGAAATCCTTGGTTTTTGTCGAACTGATGTGTGATTTCCCGCGTACTGAAACTGAAACTGTGGCAGAAGAGCCCATTGCCGATGAATCCTTGTTTCTTATCAGTACTCTTGATCCATGGTATGGAGATATTATTGTTTATCTCCAAACCTAATCTTTTCGGCCTGAAATCTCACGATCTCAGCGACGAAAAATATGTTTCCAATCCCAACAATACAATATTATTGGTGATACACTTTATCATCGTGGAGCGGATTCTGTTTTCCGACGTTGTTTAACTCATGAAGAAGCTAAAAAGGTTCTAAATGATTATCACTCTGGAGCATGTGGCAATCATATGTCTGGGTATGCCACAACCCAAAATACATTGCGCGCTGGTTATTTCTGGCCATCCTTATTCAAAGATTGTATCTATGCAGTCCGGAAATGCCACAATTGTCAAATTTTTGATTGTAAGATGCATGCTCCACCCGCTCCTCTTCACCCTATAATTGATGTCGGTCCTTTCACAAAGTGGGGAATTCATTTTATTACATGTAACCCTCACTCGGCCGGGGGGCATGCGTATATTATCTTAGCGGTAGATTATTTAACTAAGTGGACCGAGGCAATGCCTACATTTTCGGCAGATGGCAAGACTGCTGCAACGTTCGTATTCAATCATATAATTGCTAGATTCGGTGTTCCTCAGGCTATTATTACTGATCATGGAAGTCACTTTCGAAACATCAAGATGACTGAACTGACATATCAACTTCGCCTTCGCCACAATAGTTCTACTCCGTATTACTCGCAGGCTAATGGTCTAGTTGAAGCTGTTAATAAAGTTTTATTCACTATGATCAAACGAATCATTGGTATTCATAAGTCGAATTGGCATACCATGTTATTTTCAGCACTTTGGGCATATCGGACCTCCGTAAACACATCAATTGGTTTCACTCCTTTTCAACTGGTCTACGGTTTGGAAGCAGTGTTACATATTGAATGTGAAATTCTGTCATTGCAATTAGCCATAGAATTACTCCCAGCTACTTCTGAAGAGGAGAAACATTTTTTGTACTTAGCTCAGCTATATGAGAATCGATGTAATGTTGCAATAGCAAACGAGACTCATGCGAAACGAGTGAAAGCTCAGTATGATGGAAATGTTACACCTCACAATTTTTCGGAAGGAGACCTAGTTTTATTATATGATCAAAAAAATGATAAGCTAGGGGCTGGAAAATTTGTACTTATGTGGCATGGTCCTTACATTGTTAAGCGAAAGCTGGCAAAAGGGGCTTATGAATTAATAGATTTTGACATGTCTCTTTGGGTAAACCCAGAAATGGACTTTATCTGAAGAGATATTATGCTTAAAATTGGTGTGGAGATTTTTTGTTAGATTAGCTTTTTTACTGCCGATGTGTTATAGATTAAAAAGTGTGCCTATTTTAGAGAGTGCTCTTATCATTATTCCTACTTATCTTGATTTTACTCTTGATATTGCAGATGTCGACGTCTCTTCAAACATACATTGGTTTTGCTGATGGTGCTTGTCGTAATACATGGAACATTTCTTTCACAGCTTGGGTTATCTATGCACCCTCTCATGAGTTAGTATCTATGCATGGGGTAAGCCTCGGTCAAACAACAAATAACATTGCAGAGTATAGTGCAATGATTGAGTTATTATCTGAATCCATCTCATTTGGGATTCGGAGTTTGATTGTTAGGTTGGATTCTGAACTCATTGTACTACAGCTTAACAGGGTTTATGCCATTAGAAATCCAATGTTATTAAGGTTATTTTGAGAGTTCGTCTCTTGGAACATGAATTTGACTACATTGAATATCAGCATATTCCAAGATATTTAAATACATTAGCAGATGTAGTTGCTTCTAGTATGATAAATAGACATTTGTAATAATCAAAACAGTAAATTTAATAACATTCGATAACATGTTACATGAGATAGCCGGTAATAATGATATATCATAGCATAGTAGTAGTGTTTCAAAATATACATCATCTCCGATCATAGGTTGAAAAACACCTTATGATCGATAAAAATGATAGATACAAAAGTCAAAAATGTCATGAGTCTACAAAGCCAATCATCCTATCCCTGGTGATGATCACGATAAGAATCCACTGCTCAAGCCACCCTACATAGGAACCTCCTAAAAGGTCCTGGGACCCCAATCACATATCTCTACAACCTAAGTGGGATATCATCTATATCCGTCTCTGGAATATCTAGCGTTAAGCGCTCTAGATGATGCTACAAATCGGTCAGGATCTTTTCTGATTGGTCCTGTGGGGCTGGTGCTGCTACAGCAGGGTGTCTCCTCTCGTAAGGTTGGAGAGTGGCTGGTTGTCGTGGACCCACATCTACATTTAAAAAAAAAAAAAAAAAAATAGAACTTAGAAAGTGTTGAAAATGATTTTACCTAAATCATCCCATTGTTCTCCTAGTGGGAGAATCATGTCTGGGTCACCACGATAATCCATCCCAGCGTATGGAAAATCCTGAATCGCAAAAATTTGGTTGTTCAACCAACGAAAGTACTCAAGCAGAAATCGAACAACCTCTGTACCCTCCTCAGGGTGGTGGGCCATCAAGGCAACCCAGCGAACTATCCTAGGCTCTCGAGGAAGACCAGCATCAACAGGAAGATGTTGCGGGGCTAGCATGGGGATCCTCTCTAGAGAAAATCTGACCACGATGAATCCATATCCAAAATTTTTCAGCTGTCCGTTCTTTGCTCTAGTTAGTTGGCCTTTCACATTTGCCAACACAGCCTCGCACCAGTTGAATATTCTCCCTCGAAAACAGTCTACTACCATCTGCATCTGGGATCTTGTAGCCATGTGCAATGTTGCGCTCCCGCACAACTTGGTAACAGTGAAAGCAATGACCTTAATCTCAGGATAGTTGATAGCTTTAATATCAATCAATTTGTCCTTCATCTGATCATCGCAAAACTCTAATCGAAGACTAGCAATAGACTGGCCACCTGGTCTAGTCCCGAAAAGAGATAATTGTTCGCCCCTCTTGGACAAACCAGTCAAAAAATAGATGTCCTATTGACACCTGATCTTCATGATTGGGTGAATTTATGTAAATAATTAAATTAGGAATGTGAACAGTCATCGGGAGATGAACTGAACAGTCACTCCCTATTGTATATAACAAAGACCTACCTAATGGAATAATACGAATCAGTTTTTCTGCCTAATGGAGTTACTGCCTGGCCTGACATGGTATCAGAGCCAGCTTCCTTTTTTAGCCTTTGTGTCTTTGTAACTCCTGGTCTGCTCCACTGCTCCCCATATAATTCAGCCACTGATTACCTGCATTCTATCTGCCATCCCTGCGCTCTCTGTCTGACATTCATCTGACATTCACCTGACATGCATTGGAAATTCTGCTAAACGTTGGTAGCCCAAATTCATGTGGCTATCCAATGCCATGAATTTTCACGCCATGAACAACATGCCTGGCATTTTTCGGCCAGCTGATCTCCATAGAACAGGAACCCTCTCTAGTTGCTCTGTAAGCCACAATGGACTTTCTCAGGGCTGCTAGGACAAGAGCAACAGCAGATAACTGAGCTCTGTTCACACCATGAACGCTCGTCCTGGAGGATTCGAATAGCCGCTCGCCTAGCTTGTGTTTGTCTGACTCAGGCCATTAACGACTTTATTCTTGTTTCTATCATTGTTTATTTCAAAGATCTTGAAAAGCCTAGCCTCGGCTGGCCTGGATTGCTTGGAGGACTGTTGAGTTGATTCACTGTTGAAGCGTGGGGATCCGAGCAAGAAAACAGTGTTTTCGATTGCTCACTTGTGGCCACGCCCTCGATTTGAAAGCCGTAGTAATACCCGATGCAATCAAATTGAAAGAAAGGGCCTTCTCCTTTAGAAACAGTGATAGCTATAGAGACGCCGTCCTTACCGTCCTCCACCAGCGTAGCTTCAACTGTTATATACTCTGGGTGCCCTTCAGAACAGAAAAAGGAGTTTTGCGTAACTGGGTTTCTCGATTTGATGTGTGGCCTTACTTGGAAAGATTTTCAGAGGTAAAAGCTGACGACTTGTTAAGATTGAAATTGATAATTCTTTTTTATATATCTCCATTGTGTATGCACATATCCATTTAGCAATAGTGCAACTCAAGGCAAAGAATGTTGTAATGCACATATATTTGTTGGCTTTCTGCTCTTAGTCATACGCAACTTATTTTGACAGAGATCACAATTGAGGTAGCTTACACTAAGATTTATACTCCTTACCGGATTTGTCCCGCCGCATTATAACCGCCTTCTTGCCTTCTATCCTGGAGGGTATATCTTCCGATTATAGTTGCAATAACCTTGTGCGTATAGCGTATTAACTACAGATTGATATATATTGTATGACTGCCATTGCTGGGAATTGGATAAGAACTGTGGGTGATGCGCGCCGAAAAAAAAACCGAAAAAAATAAAAATAAAAAATAAATAAATAAATAAATAATAATAATAATAATAATAATAATTTAAAAAAAAAAGGATTTTTTCTTGGTTTACAAGATGCAAAGATAAAGCATGCAAATTGATATTTGAATCTGCTGGACCATTATATCAAAACTATATTTTTCCTTCCCATTAAGAGTAAAATTTTGCAGCAGAAGTATTTTTTTTCTATTAGCAAAAGTTTTTTTACAGAATGCATTCAATCATATCCATGGTAGGAATAGTTCTCACTGGCAAGGAGAACTATCCTGAATGGTCCCAGATGATAAAACACACCCTCGTCTTCAATGAGTTGTGGAAAGGAGTGTGTGCCGGAGAAGGAGACAATGACCCAGTACAACCTACCTTAGACAAAGATCTCATCATTTGGGAAAACAAGAACAACAAACCCTATGCATTAATCGCAACATCTGTAAATGAAGAGGTGAGTCGCCATATTTCATCATATTCAACTACCTTTGAAGCCTTACAAAAGCTAAAAGAACTCTATGACTCACATTCTGCACTTGAAGTTGTTCAACTCATGATTAAACTCTTCACTCTTGAACTGCAAAATAATGATCCTCTTGCTCTTGCATCTGAAGTAAAGTCTATAATGCATGATATCAATTCCACTAAGGTTGAGCTGGATATCCCTCTTATTACTTTTCTCAAGGCACTTTATCCTACTTACTCCAATTATCTTGAGTCTTTGCAAGCAAATGGAAATCTCAAAGATATAACCTTTGACACTTGTGAAAAAGTTTGTTGAAAGAGAGAAAGCCTTTGGAAAGAAGACAGCCCCTGAATCTTCTGAAGAGATTGTGTGCCTTGCTCATAAAGAAAAGCATCCTGCTCAAGATTCTACAAGAGGAAGAGGTGGACGAAGAGGAAGAGGAAGATATTTCAGAGGCAGGGGGGCAGACATTCTCAAGGAGAAAAGGCAGATCTGCATTGCATTCGCTACAAAAGAAATGGATCACATGATGCCTCTACATGCAAGCTACCATGGGACAAAGTTGAGCAGAAAAGAAATCAACAGAAAGGTAAAACTGATGATACAGACAAAGGTAAAGCACCTGAATCCGCTCACTATGTTGAGGCACAATGTAACATTGGAGTAAATGAAGATTTGTTTAATGCTTCACTTGCTTCCTGGAAAAATGATTGGTTGCTTGATTCAGGAGCAACCTGTCACATGACTCATAGAAAAGATTTTTTTGAATATTTTATTGACAATGTTGATGGAGCAGTATACTTTGCAGATCAATCAAAAATCAAGCCATCAGGGCTTGGCACAATTAGGCTTAAACTACCTGGTCTTCCATACTTTCTTCTGGATCATGTTCTATATCTCCCACAGCTCAAGAGAAACTTGTTGTCCTTGGTCCACATCCTCTAGCAAGGTCACTCCATTCATATGTTTGATGGCAAGCTTGAGGTAAGAAAAGCATCTGACCACTCACTTGTCATGAGGGGAATAGAAGAAGAAAGGCTTCTCAAAATGCAAGGAACCTCTGCTCATGCACAACATTTCTCATACAATTCTCATCATGAAGAAGGTACACTTCCATCAAGTTTATTATGGCATGCTAGATTTGGACACTTGAACTATGACAGTCTCCGCTTATTGAAGAAAAATGGTGTTGTTGGTTTGCCTACAATTCCTAGGAAACTTAAGCAATGTGATGCTTGAATTCTAGGAAAGCATAGCAAACAATCTTTTCATGATTCACATTCAAGAGCACATAGGAAACTTGAAGTCATTCATTCAGATTTATGTGGTCCAATGCCTGTTCCTTCTGCAAATGAAAATAAATATATCACGACGTTTATTGATGACTACACTAGAATGTGTTGGGTTTATTTATTGAAGAACAAATCTGATGCTTTTCAAACATTCAAGAACTTTCATAAATGGATTGAAAATGATGCACAATCTCATATTGGGTCTATTCGCACTGATAATGGAAAAGAATACACATCAAATGAATTTGAAAACTATCTTCGCCAACATGGGATCAAACATCAAATAACTGTGCCTTATAATCCTCAACAGAATGGTGTAGCTGAAAGAATGAATAGAACAATCTTGAATATGGTACGATCCATTATTTTCTTCAAAAATGTAAAGATAATGTTTTGGGTTGATGCTGTTCTATGTGCTGCATATATAAAGAATAGATGTCCATCTAATGCTATAAGAAACAAGACTCCTTATGAAATGTGGTATGGACATGTTCCTTCGGTAAAACATCTCAAGGTCTTTGGTTCCACCTGTTATGCTTTGATACCAAAGGTACATAGAAACAAACTTGGTGCTAGAAGTCGTAAGTGTATCTTCCTTGGGTACTCAAACACCTCCAAAGCATACCACCTCTATGATGAAGTAAATAAAAAGTTTGTTGTATCTAGAGATGTAATTTTTCTTGAATCATCCAAAACTGACAATGTTGTTGAGCGGCAACTTGATCGCTTGGATAGATTCACAAAAACAAAATCATTTCAAGAATTTGATAATCAGATTCCACATTTTGAAGGGGGGATTCCTATACTAGATCAACATGTGGAATCTTCTTCTGAAGAACACTCTTCCCCGCATGAAACTCCAACAACGGATGATGCTTTAAGTGATGTAATTGATAGAATTGGGAGACTCAATCTTGATTTAGTCCCAACTCAATAAACAGAGCAGCCTGGACCATCTCAGAAAGGTACCCCAAACTGGCTGACAAAGACACTTCAAAGTGTTCATCCTGATGAAGTTGGAAAGACAGGAACCAGAAATTCAAACCGGCAAAATGGAGGTGATGTAGATTACTCTAATTCACCTGTTGATATGGATGTTTCTTATGATTGTGAATTGAACTTGTCTACAGATTTTGAACCAACTTCCTTCAAAGAAGCTGCTTCTCATGATGAATGGAAAGAAGCGATGCAAAAGGAGTATGATGCCCTCATAAAGAACGGCACTTGGAAGCTGGTTGATCCTCCATTAGGAACCAAACCAATTGGCTGCAAGTGGGTCTACAAGAACAAGTATAAAGCTGATGGCTCACTTGACAAGCACAAAGCTAGGCTTGTGGCAAAAGGTTTTGCACAAAAGGAAGGGGTCGATTATGAGGATACTTTTGCCCCCACAGCAAAATGGGCTACCATCTGGACACTCTTTGCACTAGCAGCTCAGAACGGTTGGAAAGTCCATCAAATGGATGTAAAAACTGCTTTCTTGAATGGAGATCTAAAAGAGAATGTTTTTATGTCCCATCCTGAAGGATTTGCTATGAAAGGACATGAACATAAAGTATGCAAACTTGTGAAGTTCTTGTATGGCCTCAAACAGGCACTGCGAGCCTGGTATGAAAAACTAACTTAGCATCTTCTGAAACTCAATTTCAATCATTTTGATCTTGATGATGCAACTTTATTTGTCAAGAAAGTTGGAAAAACAGTTGTATATCTTGTGGTATATGTAGATGATCTTTTAATGACAGGGAACAATGAAAGCTACATTGCATCCATAAAGAAGGAATTAGGAAAAAGTTTTGAAATGACTGATTTCGGCTATCTTCATTACTATCTTGGCATTGAAGTAACCCAACATCCAAAGTCCATATTTCTTTCTCAAAAGAAATACATTGGAGATTTGTTGAACAGGTTTGGGATAACAGAGTGCAATCCTCTTACTACTCCAATGGAACAAAACTTGAAGCTCACATCTATTGAAGGAAAGGAATTTGAGGATGCAACAAAGTATAGACAGCTTGTAGGAAGTCTCAACTACCTAACTACCACCAAACTAGACATTTCATTTGCTGTTGGAATCCTCTCCAGGTTTATGCAAAAGCCTTGTGAGGGACATTGGTCTGCTGAAAAAAGAGTTCTAAAGTACTTGAAGGGAACTCAAGACATTGGAATCAAGTACACACAGGTGGATGACTTCAGCTTGATCGGATACTCTGATTCAGACTTCGATGGAGACAAAGAAACTGGGGTATCTACTTCAGGATATGCTATGAGTCTTGGATCAGGCGCAGTCTCCTGGAGATCACCCAAACAATCAGTTCCAGCAGATTCCACAACAGAAGCAGAATACGTGGCAGCAGTTGAAGCAACAAAAGAAATTGTGTGGCTCAGGAAAATTCTTGAAGATTTGCAGGTAAAACAAGTACAATCAACTCCACTCATGATTGACAACACCTCTTGAATAAAGTTGGCCAAGAACCCAAAGTTCCATGATCGAACAAAGCACATCAATACTAAATATCATCTGATTCGACATCATGTTGAGGCCAAAACAATCCATCTCCGTCATTGTTCCACAAATGAGCAAATTGCAGACATCTTCACCAAAGCGCTTGGAAGGGAAAAGCTTCAACGATTCAGAATGATGCTTGGACTCACCAACATCCCTTCAGATTAGGGGGGGAATGTTGACACCTAATCTTCATGATTGGGTGAATTTATGTAAATAATTAAATTAGGAATGTGAACAGTCATCGGGAGATGAACTGAACAGTCACCCCTATTGTATATAATAAAGACCTACCTAATGGAATAATACAAATCAATTTTTCTGCCTAATGGAATTACTGCCTGGCCTGACATGTCCTCCAGCTCGATTTCGAGCTGGTGGCCACTAATGATGAAACATTGGTCCTGTATGTTCCATTTGTCTACCTGTTATCGGGAAATCTAGTGTCTATGCAGAGCTGCTAGTCCCACTAAGACTGGTAGCTATCTTAGAAACAAACAAACTAAAACTACTTTCGTTTTCCTTTATGAGAAGTAGATAAGAGGGGAAAAAAGGAGACCAACCTCTGTCTTGCGCTTGGTTCCTTGCTTGATTCCTCTCCCTTCTGATAGATCTTCGCCACTCGCTTCCTCGTCTACCCAGCTTCAAAGAGCACCTGTGGAATCAAAGCAGCATAACACTATCCAAGAACAGAGATCTACTATCATAAAAAATATAGGACGAGATATATATTGACCACACAAATGCATATATCATCAACCATACAAGAATGTGGAGGAAACTTGAATAGCTTTATTAATATCAAGAATAGCAAAGAGGATTACAACCAATTGTTCTGACCCAGCGTCATCCTCTCAGCAAGAAAACCCTTCTTCACCTCATGAAAAGCTTAGAACACCCAACACTATGATGTTACACCAAGAAACCAGCAGCACTTCCTTACAAGATATAAAATTCCAGCCTCCGGATCTCTGGGATGAGGGATCCATATATAGATGATTGCAGGGAGGTGAGTCAGCTTCTGAGATTTGATTAGTGTCCTCTCTCTGATAGTTCTTGATTCCACTTGGAGATTGATGATCTCTTACTCATCCCTGGGCGAATGCAAAGAGGCAAGTGTCATAGGAGAAGTTTCTGGAAGATTCCATGATCCTCCACCTCGCAAATTGACTCTACCATTTTTCCACTCTCACCCATCGCACCCCATAGAAGGGCTTTTCAATATGTATCGCACCTCCCATGTGAATTTAGGTGGGATGCAGCGCACTTTGACCATGGAGCAGGTGAGATGGTCTAGTTTTGACCAGTTCTGAGTAGTTTTTCATGGAGAACTTCTGGGAGATGATGTAATCAGCTGACCTTGTTCTTTTAGGGGATGGAACAACACTTTTAGGGACTTAGGAGCCCTTGGTTTATGGACATGTTTGATTGGGGTTGCAGTGCCCAAAAATGTCTATAACAGTTGCCCCCTAAAGCATGAGGTCGTTAATCTTTTGATGTCGGGTGAAATGCTTTATCATGAGGATCCGAAGTTTTTTCGAGCTGGAAGGTGACCTGTAATAAGATACAATACAATACATTATCTTCATAATATTTTCATGATCTAGCTAAGGCGAGCATTCCAATGCTCATCTTTATAAATTCATTTTCATGTACATAAGATAGACAATCATCTGAGTGCAGACTGATGATTCTGGTAGAGCCATCATCCCTTTGATTGGATGATTATCTGTGCAACAATGATGTACATTTGATGTCTTTATTCTCCTAAATATATATCGCAGCCCAGATGGATGAAACTAGATCCGGGGTCTTCAATCTCGTTTGATCTTCACTCAAAGTACAAGTCGATCCATGTGAGAGATGTTCTGGAGTCGAACACGAAAAGACATCGCCTGATTACCAACCAATGATGTAAGTTGTTAACAGGCGCGAGAGGAATCACCAATAATGATGATGACCCTCAAGGTACTATAGTACAATTCACGTGGTGTGAATAAGGGACTTGGCATCAAACACCACGCAAAATCTTTCAGTCGAAGGTCATTGATGTAAACCTATCGCCGGAAGTGAGAAACTTGCCATTGAGGCATGCAAGCTTCAAAGTACTGAAAGGGTTGTCCCTAGATCGACTTCCTGGATAAAGAGCTGATGTCGACAAGAAGTGATCCGTCATAGGAGGGCCTTAGTGAATCCCACATCTATGACATGGAATGGAGCAAATGATTTTAATGGAGGTGAAAACGATCTGATGACATAAGGTTCAGGGTGGCGGTCATGAAAGAATGGAGCGTGAATGTATTGCAGTGGATGAGACACAGGTGAATTCTCTAAGCGACTTCTCTTGAACATATCGGCGACACTGACATGATGGATTGGTAGCGTTAACCCAAATGTGGATGGTGTGATGGACCAATGGTGATATGATGATCCGGATTTAAACAGGAACGCAATAGATTACAGAGATAACCATAAATATAGAGATGCGATAACCATAAATACAAAGATGCAGCGGAAATAATACTTCATTTCATTACTGTAAAATACTGAAATATGCTCACAAACAGAAATGGAAAGAAACCAGCTAGGGCGATGGTAGCTTATCTCTGAGAAGAGATGTGGCGGCTACATGCCTCTGAACTGTTCCGAACTGTGTTACAATGAGGCTCGAAGGCCTATTTATTGTTGAGAAACAATGGAAAACCCTTCACATCCCGAAACCTAACCCTAGAAGATGAAACGCCAAATTGTGGGCCCCGTTTGGGTAAATTGGTACATCAATTTCCCGGGGTCGTAACTTTGGCATACGATCTCCGTTTGACGCGTACGATAGCTCGTTAGAAAGATCTATCCGAGTACTACCACTTTGGGAGGCAACATGGTCCATGGACCCATGTTGCCCCAGATTCCCAAAAAAACGTCGTTTAGGGCCTCAAAACGGCTCCGGAAGTTCAGGACCCGAAAAACTACTAAAAATAGTAAACTGTGCTACAATTTAGGAAACTGAAAAGACTGAAAGAGACAGTTGTGGGGGTCCAAATGGGTTGGTGGGTGGCCACCAACATCCACCTGGATCATTCCTCCCCCCTTAGGAAGCAATGGTCCCCATTGCGTTGAGTTCCTCCATCTGCTGAACTTGTCCTGCAATCTCTGATGTGTCCAGTGATGGTGGGAAGCATGGTCGACGACGGTCCACATTGAACACTCGATGCAGGTGAAGGAATGGAGGAATGTTGTGCTTCAAAGCATTGTTCCCCATAGCCTTGGTACTGCTGTAAGGACCATGTCGGAGTGGTCTGAGTTTCTGATGGGTTCTGGTAAGGTGTTCTCTCTGCAGATGCAACCAGACTTTGTTTCCCACCTGAAACTTGTGTGGTACCCATGTGGGTGAGGAGAAGTTGTTCCTGTGTTTTGTCATGACCGTATCCCTTTGCTGCTGCTGCTGCGTAGAGGAACCCTTTGCAGGGGTCATGGATGTAGCAACAATCTTCCCCTTACTTTGGGGGTGGACCAGACAGATGAATTTCCTGGTCTGTGATATGAGCTTGCTGCCTTTCTTGGTAGTGATCAAGGATGTGGCAGTAGATGGGGCTACCTCCGGTATCCTGTATAATGAATTATTCAAAGAAATAATGACAGCACGAGGCCTTGACTCATACACAACATGTCGCCTCCACAAGTATGGCTGGCCTAATAATACATCACAAACATCCAGAGGTGTAACATCACATAATACCTCGTCTGTGAAGGGCTTGATGCTGTAGGGAAGGCGGCACTGCTGGCGAACTTTGAGATCTCGTCCTTCATGAAGCCACCCGATACTGTACGGCTGCGGGTGCGGTGTAGTCGGTAGGCCCAACCGCTTCACAACCTCTGCTGAAACGAGGTTCTTTTGGCTGCCACTGTCGACAATGAATTGTAGCGGCGAACCCTTCACCCACATCTGTGAGTGGAAAAGACGCTCCCCTTCTTCTAGATTTTCGGGCTCATCTTTCTGGATCTTGGCGGTGGCAACAGTGGCGCTGGGATCCGCATCAATGATCTGCTTCCCTTTTCCATTCCCCTTGTCGGGTTCTGGCTCAGGGTCGGAACATGCATCTAATTCGGAAGCCTTCAACTCAGCCACCAGTGACTGCTTGGTCCGACACTCACTTGTGTTATGAGTGGGACTCTTGTGGAACTCACACCACTTTCCTGTGTCCTTCTTCGGCTTCGTGGTGGTGTTCTTTTCCTGCGGCTTCGACGGGTTGTCTTGGGTCACCCCGCCTTGGCTTTGTCCTTTGGGCTTCGGATTTGCAGATCCAAAGTCTCGCTTCTTCTGTTTGAACTTTTGCTCGATTTTGACAGCGTATCGGTACGCCGTGCCGAGCGAGGAGATGTTCAAGAACACCATCTCTTCCTGGATGTATTTGTGCAGGCAGCCACGGTATTTGAGTACCAGATGCAGCTCAGAATCTTTGATACCCAACTGTGTGCGAAGGGTATGAAAAATGTTTTTGAACTCCGACACATCTTGGTCTCGTCCCTGCCGTAGTGTGGTCCATTTGATGTATTTGTCCTCATAGCTTCCGACAGGGTAGTACTGCTCCTTGATAGCATCCCGGAAGTCATTCCAAGTGGGTGCGGCTGAAAATAGTGAGCCTGTACTTTCATCCTTCTGCTCGCAGTAGGTTTCCCACCAGTCCTTGACGTGGGGGGCTGCTTTGAGAAGAGTGAAAACAATCTTTTCCCGACTTGAAAATTCATGAACAGAAAAATACCCATCTATCAGATTTAACCATTTATCTACGGCATCTGCGTCTATTTGACCCTCAAAGATGGGGATTTCAAAATTAACTTGTACCTTAAACGGCGTGGCGTTTCCAGAGTCGTTGTTGGAAGCCGATGCGTCGCCCCTGGGTAGCCGCTGAAGAATCTGCGCAAAGCTATCCATCATCGCGTTCCTTTGCCGCTCGAGTGCTTCTTCGAGCAAGATTTTGATAGGATCTCCTGCTCCCTCGTCTTTCTTCTCATCCGCCATGGGAGGCCGTCGGGATTTGCGAGGCTGGTCTTGCAAAGGTTCGACCAGTTCAAGCCCTAACTTCTTATATACTGACCTCGTTGGGGACATGCAAAGAAAAACAGAGAAAAAGCAGACCGCTCTGATACCACTGATCCGGATTTAAACAGGAACGCAATAGATTACAGAGATAACCATAAATATAGAGATGCGATAACCATAAATACAGAGATGCAGCGGAAATAATACTTCATTTCATTACTGTAAAATACTGAAATATGCTTACAAACAGAAATGGAAAGAAACCAGCTAGGGCGATGGTAGCTTATCTCTGAGAAGAGATGTGGCGGCTACATGCCTCTGAACTGTTCCGAACTGTGTTATAATGAGGCTCGAAGGCCTATTTATTGTTGAGAAACAATGGAAAACCCTTCACATCCCGAAACCTAACCCTAGAAGATGAAACGCCAAATTGTGGGCCCCGTTTGGGTAAATTGGTACATCAATTTCCTGGGGTCGTAACTTTGGCATACGATCTCCGTTTGACGCGTACGATAGCTCGTTAGAAAGATCTATCCGAGTACTACCACTTTGGGAGGCAACATGGGTCCATGGACCCATGTTGCCCCAGATTCCCAAAAAAACATCGTTTAGGGCCTCAAAACGGCTCCGGAAGTTCAGGACCCGAAAAACTACTAAAAATAGTAAACTGTGCTACAATTTAGGAAACTGAAAAGACTGAAAGAGACAGTTGTGGGGGTCCAAATGGGTTGGTGGGTGGCCACCAACATCCACCTGGATCATATGACCAGTGAACAAAACAACCCAACCTGACTCGGATGCGTAGCGAAAGTGTCATGTTCAAGAGCGACTTGCTACCAATAAAGTTTCTTCAAGTTTTCTTCCCAATTTTTCCCCAGTCATTGCTGACCAGTACCTCTTTATTTTTGTCAAGATTGGGGAGGATAACATATGTTTTTTCTATAATTTTCCCTTCGGGCAAACCCATCGCTATGTTTTAACTAGCCTAGTGATAGTAAAACTCGTTCTTGTCGGTATGGACAAGTTTGTCGCTATTCGATTTTAACGAGTTTAACGACAAAGATAACTCGGTCCTTTTCAATTTTAGAGAGTCTGAAAGGGACGTAAAGAAAACTCCAACAATCCTTTTTCATCATATAATCCCTTAAGTCTGAAAAAGTATAAAATAATACAAAAGGGATGAATTTTCGGTAATTTTAACGAGCCGAACAAAACAAGCGTTCGATCCTTTTGTGTAATAATCCCTCAGGTCCAAAAAGATTAAAATCTAGAGGAGGGATAGCACTCCTTGTCATTTTAACGAGCTAGAGAGGCCAATTACTCGACAATCTTTTCATATTTTACGAGTCAGATGAAAAGAGCTTAAAGGAGACTCGTTTTTCGAGGAACGAGTGATAAATTCGGGTAGCAGCTAATTCCAGGTAAGGTTTGGAATTTTCCAATCACGACAGTGTCACAAGGATGGCTAACAGGATCACTCTTCGCAGCTGTTCCTCAAAAAAGGTAAAAAATCAAATGGAGGTGAATGATCAACCAATACAGAGTGGAGGTGATGATGAGAACACGACCAGGGCTTCAAAGGCTGATGATAATGCATTCACGATGGTTATTTACCGGAAATTGGTTCATTTTTTAATGAATGAGCTTAAACTCTGGGGGAAACATTTGCTCACTGCTTATGTTTAATTTTTAACGAGCTTGAACTCCACATAAAAACTGCTCGATCCAGTTGTATAATAAGGATGTCTCATCTAAGATGGCATTTTTTCAAAGCTTTTCCCCGCATCCTTTCTTTATGCAAGTTGGGAAAGGACCAATCCTACGAGTTTAAATGGTTAGAGGACCTACAAATTTAAAAAATAAATGGTCTCTCTTCGCTTGCATGCCAAAAGGTTTGCATGGCCCCAAGTATAGCGAAAAATTTCCAGGTTACCAAAGATTGTTCTATCCACACTGCAGACAAAACACTTCCTCGGCGATGTCTACCGAAATAGAAAAAGGTGAGCGGCGCAACTTGCCTCCACTCACATAACTTTAACGGAGGAATCTTATTCCAGTCTAATCTCATAAACCAGTCATATATCCTTTGCGGAAACCTACCCTATACCCAAGTTTTTCCTGCCAAAACAGACCAGGGTGCATGCCCCCTAGGTTTTAGTCATGTCCTTCGGATCACTCGCACTCATCAGGTGGACGGACTGGGGATTGATGAGACATTCCTTGCGTGAAAAGACCATTCAGGGATGGCATTTGACTATTTGCTATGTGTGATCCGGGGAATGAAAGCCAATCTACGAGCTTGACCACTCTTCCTTCATGCGGAAAACACATTAGTCCAAAGAGCGAGGAGACAATGGCTCCCATGCAATAAATATAGTCGTGTCCAAGGAGTAGATTATAATCTAGGGGTCCTTGGACTACCATTACGTTCATGTGAACGGTTTTCCTTCTCAATGTTATCGGCACATTGGGAAGGATCCCTAACGGTCGACTAGTTCCTTTGTCAAAGCCTATTACATTTCTCATCTCAGGCAAAAGCGATGGCGAACCAAGTGCTTTCCAAGTAGTTGAGGAAAGGATACTCACAGAAGCCCCGTCATCTATGATGATACTGACCATGACCATTCTGTATATTTGAGCAATGATTCGAAATGGTACACTAGCCGGTAAACGGGGTCTGCCTAGTAGATTCCAATCGAAGGAAACAACTAGGTTACTTGGAGGTGGGACCGAATAGACGACCGGATATGACTCTAACGAACTTCCTTCCTGCGGTAAAGGAATGGGTAGACTGCCCCCATGTTCATCAGAGTCTGTGTTTACGAAGAGGATTTGAACGCTGTCGTTCTTGTTCTCTTCGGTGACTGTATCATCTGAAGATGGATCCTCTGAAGGCAAGACCGGGTCAACTACAGCCTCAACCTTTTGAATTTTGTCTGGTGTGGATTCAGATGGTTTATCTTCAATGATAGACGCTTCGACCGACCTCAATGGCGTGTCAGTCGGATTTTCAACTAGTGATGGACTTGGCAAGAGTTTCTTACATCTAGGAGGAAGTCGTAACGGTGAAACCAGACGGTCGTCCAAAACTCTTTTAGCATCGTCTAGGAAGGGACAATGGTGGACGGCGTGATCGCCTTCACACAGTTTACAAGGGAATTTACTTTTCCTTTTCTGTCCTGACGTTTCGCTTTCGCTAGTTGATGGTGTACTTTCAACATGATCATCAGAGGTTGTTGACACCGGATTGTGCAAACGAGGAGACCAGTCCCTTAAGATCCGAGGGATGCAGAGACAATCTCGATGATAGTCATCTCCTTTGCAAATGACACATGGAGATTTAGGCTTTGACAGTGCAGTGTGTGGATTTTCACTAGATGATGCCTGGTTGCCCCCTGTCGTCTTTGGCTCCTTCTTCTCCTTCTTCTTCTTAGTTACTTGTCTTTTGGCTTTATCGGCTTCATCAAGCGAAGAGGAAGGAGGAGAGGGAGAATCGGATGAAGTAGAAGGTTGGGGGGTAGCTTTGGTATCGTCTAGTTGCTTACTTGATTGCTCAGGAATCACGGTGTTTTGAACGACAGAGGTCGAGAAGAGCCATATGGGCAGGCTAATTTTCAATCCTGGAAGCGACAATGTGGCCTATGGGGTGCACCAACATCTCCCCAAGAGGAGAAAGGACTAGGATTTCCTCCAAGGGGAAATCCTTGGTTGGTGGACTCCATTTTTCTCAACCTAAGACCAACGTACGAAAGGTGATATTTATTCCGATTAAAATAAATTTTAGACGCTTTGACACAACTTGTTTTTTCAATTTTTAAGAGTCGAGAAAAAACAAAAGATGACTCTAGTCACCTTCGATTTTTAATAAGCTTGAAGTGACAAGTGCTCAGATGGACCTTTTCCTTTAAGGAGTCTGAAAAGGAACAAAAGAGACTACTCTGGAAATCTAGACAGAGGGATTACCAAACCAATCGCAAAACTGCAGAATACTTTTTACGGTATGGCAGTAAATCTTCCTGAATGTTGTGTTCAGTGCATTGCTATCGATAGGTCGGCAGACACGGCTTCCTACGAATAAAGGATATAGCCTATTGTGGTCTCCCAATATATACTCGACGGCACGTGGGAGCACAAGTCTGTACTGGCACTTGTCGTCTCAAAGTGGAGGAATCACCCAACCAGCAATGAAAACAACAGTTACCAGGCTTTACGACGCCAGAATACGTCTCTAGCCTAGACTTCTAAATGTTGTGCGTTAGGTTCCAAAGCGTTTTTAGATTCATTAAATTTATTTTACAGTTGATCTTGTTTAAGAAATTTGCCTTTCAGGTTCACCACGTGATGTAGATATACAATTCCTAAAATGCAATCTAAGATGATAAACAATCGTTTAATCTTCTTTTTGCAATGAAAATCCTAGCTACTAAAGAAAGAGAGATGATATTCTTTCAACATAGAGCAGGGAACACACACTATATGCATTGTCCTAAATCAAACCAACAAACATTCTAAATGAAAATGCACATGCATGTATTTGTTTTCAGCCTTCTTAATGTGTGAATGATAAAAAGAAAGCTAAGCGCAAATTTGAATTGTTTTTCAAAGCGACATTACTAACAAGCTTCTTTTCAAGACAAAATGAAGACAATGACGACACTTTGTGATTTGGAATGGAAAACTTGCTTTCGACAGTTGAAAAACTACTAATTCAAATCAAATACAAGAGTAACAGTGTAATCGACTATCAAGAACAATGAATTCTCTTCTATGACTAAAAACGACACTTGCGACACTTCAAAATTAAGAAACGACAGTTCAATTACGCTACTTCTTTGTAAAAGAGAACTGAAAATGGCTCGCAATACATAAAAACATTTATAGTTCTTTGCACAATGGAGGCGAAATAATGGCAAGGAAGGGAGTTTTCAACAGAGGTATACTGACTACAGACAGCAAAACTCTTGAATAGAGCTCAAAAGAGTGAAGAAAAACCAAAGTCTGGAGGCAAAATTAACCTTTTCTGATCAGCACACCTGTTACACAGGGATTCCAGTATGCATCCCACCTACAGCACACGGGAAGTGCGATGCATAATGATATCTTCGAAGAGAGGGTGCGTTGGTACAGTAAGAGACTTTTGACCCAGTTCTTGATCACAGTTTGCAGCACAGTTCAGGGATTTAGGTCGAGCAAGTGATAATCAGTAAATAAATCACAGGGGTAGATCTAAGGAGATTAATAGAGCCACCACAAGGGAAATTAGAGAGTTTGTAAATCGATTGTTCAGTTCATAAACAAAACCCGGAGATAGATTGAAGCAGCATTGATCTACTTTGCACTTGCATAGAAAATGTAGTTCGAAGGCTAGCTGGCTTGACTTCAGGCTCCGTCTGTAAGTTTATAAAGCAAACAAATATAGACAAACAAACAATCTATTCGCTCCCCAGCGGAGTCACCATTTTGTTATCGGGAAATCTAGTGTCTATGCAGAGCTACTAGTCCCACTAAGACTGGTAGCTATCTTAGAAACAAACAAACTAAAACTACTTTCGTTTTCCTTTATGAGAATTAGATAAGAGGGGAACAAAGGAGACCAACCTCTGTCTTGTGCTTGGTTCCGTGCTTGATTCCTTTCCCTTTTGATAGATCCTCGCCACTTGCTTCCTCGTCTACCCAGCTTCAAAGAGCACCTGTGGAATCAAAGTAGCATAACACTATCCAAGAACATAGATCTACTATCATAAACAATATAGGATCAGATATATATTAACCACACAAATGCATATATCATCAACCATACAAGAATGTGGAGGAAAACTTGAATAGCTTTATTAATATCAAGAATAGCAAAGAGTATTACAACCAATTGTTCTGACCCAGCATCATCCTCTCAGCAAGAAAGCCCTTCTTCACCTCATGAAAAGCTTAGATCACCCAACACTATGATGTTACACCAAGAAACCAGCAGCACTTCCTTACAAGAAACAAAATTCCAGCCTCCAGATCTCTAGGATGAGGGATCCATATATAGATGATTGCAGGGAGGTGGGTCAGCTTTTGAGATTTGATTAGTGTCCTCTCTCTGATAGTTCTTGATTCCACTTGGACATTGATGATCTCTTACTCATCCCTGGGCGAATGCAGAGAGGAAAGTGTCACAGGAGAAGTTTCTGGAAGATTCCATGATCTTCCACCTCGCAAATTGACTCTGCCATTTGTCGACTCTCGCCCATCGCACCCCATAGAAGGGATTTTCAGTATGCATCGCACCTCCCGTGTGCATTTAGGTGGGATGCAACGCACTTTGACCATAGAGCAGGTGAGATGGTCCAGTTTTGACCAGTTCTGAGTAGTTTTTCATTGAGAACTTCTGGGAGATGATGTAATCAGCTGACCTTATTCTTTTAGGGGATGGAAAAACACTTTTAGGGACTTAGGAGCCCTTGGTTTATGGACATGTTTGATTGGGGTTGCAGTGCCCAAAAATGTCTATAACACTACCAGCCATTGCAAGAGATCTACTTGGGCTCTCATACCCTATATGCCCCAAAACTTTAGCAAACCGCATGCTCTTAATGCCTGCATTGTGGGCATATGGTTTAATGCAGCAAAATTCACATCCTCATTCTCATGTTCTCGCCAAATAAGCATTTTGAATGTCCTAAAATGCACAAAAGACATATTAGAACCAGCTAGTTCAAAAACAATTTGGGCAAAAATGGAGAAAAATTAATTTTTTAAATTCATTTTCGCGGGGTCTGCACCCGCCAGTTACAGACAGTGCGTAGGTTTGCACGGGCAGTGAACAACAAGTGTGGACCCATGACTTTTTTCTTTATAAAAAAAATTCGAGGTCTGCAGGGGCCGCATGTTGCGCCTGCGGACCCCCGCGAGCGAATTTTTAAACCAATTTTTCCCTTAAAAATTAAATCTAAAGCCTAAAATCAAAATGTAAATGGACAGAATGCAAGATAAGGAGGTCATGGATTACCTGGAGCTGACGATTTTCGATTTCGACGAACGGATTTTCCAGAATCTTCACAGGAACTTTCTTACCCAAAAGCTCTCACTTTTCACTCTGAACTCAAATAGTAAAAATGAAGTTGGAAAACCCCCTTTTTTAAGTTTTTTTGAATAAATGAATTTTTAATTTATTTATTTTTCACTTTAAAAAGGCAATTTTTAAATCATTTTTATTTATCTTAAACAGGTATTTGTAATGCTTTGAGTTTTTGTGTAGAATATTGGATTTTTCGGGACAATTTATCATTTTTCAACAAAGAACATACTTTTATCACTTTTTTCGGGCTCTTTCAAAAATTTACGGAAAAGCGAAACATTGGAGTCCTCTTTAAGCTCTTTTCAGACTCTCTAAAATTGAAAAGATTGGCGAGCACTTGATTGTTCGAACTCGTTAAAATAAATTAACAATCGTCCCTTCTGTATAAGTTTACCCCTTTTACGGATTGAAATGGACTATTTACGAAAAAGGTACATGTTGACTAATTACGGTCAATAGAGTCCTCTTTAAACCCTTTTCAGACTCGTTAAATATGAAAAGATTTTCGAGCGCTTGTCTTTTTCAGCTCGTTAAAGTATTAAAAAGTCATCCCTTTTGTATTATTTTATCCTTTTTCGGGCCTAAGGGATTATTGTTCAAAAAAGTACCCACATGGAGTTTTCTTAAGTTTTTCTTCTGACTCCCTAAAATTGAAAAACACCAAGTTTTTCCTATACTAGACTCGTTAAAATTTAACAGTAAAGGACCTATTCAATTTCAAACAAGAACGAACCACTCCTTCTTAGGGTTCAAATTTTAAACTAAGTTGGACTCATCCGAAGGATGAGCTTATAAACAAGCAAATGTTATCCTCCTCAAGCTTGTCAAAAATAAAGAGGTACTTGCCAGAAATGGTGGGGGAAAAGAGAGAAAAATGAACCTATTTGTTACACTTTGTTTTATAAAAACCTGTCAACCACTCTTGAACATGACACTTTTTGTTCACCTGGGTTGGGAAAATCCTTTGCCTAACAGTTAATCAAACCATATTGAAAGTCTTCAGCTGGTTTCTGGGTATTAGCTTTGGGTCAATTGTCACCAAAACATCTTCAGTGTCGTTATGTGTTCAAGAGATCAGTTCAAACAAACCATTCATCTGCAAAATATCTGTCATCCATTTTGACCATCCATGAGTCAGTCCTTGCTAATATATTTCTTTAGAACTTGACCTATGATTTCGTGTTGTGGACTTGCCTATGACAGATCACTTTCTATCGACTTCAGCTCATTATCTAGGAAGTTGATCTAGAAATTGTCAGTACCTTGAAAGCTGCACACCCTAATGGCAGTTTTCTCGTCTTCGACGGTAGGTTTCATCATTGACCTTCGATCGAATGATTCTATGACATGTTCGACTTCGACTCATTTATTCACATTTCATGCATTGTACTAGGTACTTTGAGAGCCATTGACATTACTAGTGGTTTCTCCCACACTTGTTAACAGTTCACATCATTAACTAGTAATCAAGTGATTTCTACCATGTTCGACTTCGACACATTCATTCACATGGATAGAATCGTACTAGTTCAGGAAGCGGAAATCAAGACCCTGGATCTAGTTTCTACCATCCAGCCGCGAGGAATTTTGTTATTCATTATGCAGTGGACTATTCATAAACAGATGGTTGCATCCATACTGTGTCTACACATGTCTATACTCTTGATGTATTACAAAATCATTCCTGTATCAGAACAGTCTAGTCAATTTTCTAGTCAGTTTTGATCTGAGTATGGGAATGCCTACCTCAGCGATGATATGTCTATATATCTATATATATATATATATATATATATATATATATACATACATACATACATACATACATACATATATATATATATTGCATTGAATGTTTTTACAGGTTTCGACTGGGGTGTCCATAGGATGATCCTTGAAATGATAAAGTACTTCACTCTTCATACATGAAAGACTTCATTTTCATCTATTACAGATGTCACACTTTAGGGGGCAATTTGTTGCACTAAAAATTGTCGCCTTGAGATTCTGCAATCTGTGTGAGTCCATTATCACTCATACTTTCCTCCTTTGCAAGTCTAAAGCCTCAGTTCTTCTCATCAAGCCTTTAAAGTAAGAGAAAAGCCTTAAAAGTCTCTAAAACTTTGGTTTCGCATTTTCTCTTAGTCTTACCTGCGGTCTCGCACCTAATGGTCACGTCCCCTGCACATGACCGCTCTGTCCTTGTTTTATGGGTGTGGACCCTTGTAAAAGTTAAAAAGGTGCGAGTTCATTCTAAAAAACTCACTTTCAGTCATTTCTAAAAGCTTCTGGAAGGAATCTTGAGGTGGCAAGTTCGCTCTTGTAAGGTTCATGCATCCCATACCTTAAGGATCTAACCCCTTGATGTGAGGAGCTTATCCCTTTGAAGGAGGATTCTATCCCTTCATAGATGGACATGTAACCTCCTCCTCTGCACTATAAAATGAAGCATTGGGCTGGTTACTAGGGAGGTTGGAAGCTGAATATTTTTGAGGTGAAATGCTGCTGGAACTTAGTCTTCTTTAGTTGAGCTTTTATGAGGAGAGATTACATACCTCTAAGATCTCATTTGGAAGAGTGCAAGGCTTGTCAAAGTAAAGGAAATCCCTGTTTCGGACCCCAGGAAGAGCTTATTCAACATTAAGGTTGAAAAGGTTGTAAGGTTCTTCTATTTAAAAGTTAATACGAATAAGTTTGTTTTTCTCAATAAGTTGTTCGTTGATGGTTTATTTTATGGATTCCTTGATCACCATAATAGACATGATTTACTATATTTTCTATGCAGGTGTTATTTGATGTTTGCTTGTTTGTGATTGCAGGTCTCTGAAGATAACTCTTTTGGATGATCGAGGGATGAATACAACGAACAAGCGTTGGATCTACGGTAGGATCGTAACACCTCTATAGTTTTTATTTGTAAATTGCATATGTCTAGAGAAAGATAGATTTCTTTGTCTATTTTTTGCTAGATTATCTTGTGATACTAGGGAGATTGGTTTTGTCCCCAAGATTGATTTATCCGGCCAACAGGTGTAGGCCACTGCATTAAGTGCTGTAAAGAGAAATGATGTACATGCATGTGTTTTCTCTACCATACAAGGAATATGACCTCACGCAGGAGTGGCTCCAAGAGATGTTCTATTGCAGGAACTCTCATTCAAAAAGGACTCCTATTAGTATGACATAATTTCACACATGACAATAATGAGCATCCTGCCAACATGCCATCAAAGAGATCTCAATTCAAGCATACATGGCGACAACATGAGTATCCCATCAAAATGATGACAAAGGGATCTCAAAAAAAACATGATGAATCATGACAACAAGTACATCCCACATATGATTCCCCATCACATCAAGCAGGAATCATGAAACAAGTAAGAAAACAAGCTCCCACATCAAACATCAAACAGGGATCTGTGCAGCACAATGCATCTCATAGAAAAAAGAAGTACATGAACACACTGCATATACCTCACATCCTGGGGCCATCTGAAGAAAAGGATGTCAAACCATTGAAGCTGGTCGTACCCTCAATCTCGTGGCGTCGAATCTCATGGAATGATTTCTCGCACATGAATGTTGACACCTGCATTCCACTTTGAAAAGTGGCCAAAAAAGGGAATGATAAAATGGAAAATCTGATTGCACCATCAGATTCGTGGTGTCGAATAATGTAAAAGTGACTGTCAAATTTTTGAATTCTGACAAAGTGAAAATCTGGGGCTTAAGGAATCTTTTAGATTTCCCCTAGATTCCTCAAAGATTCCCTCCTCTGGGTCATCTGAAGATATGTTGCTCAGATCAAAATTCTGACTATGCCATCAGGTTTGGGTCGCTGAGAGGTGTAGGATCAAAATAAATTTTGTCCAATTTAGACACTGGGAAAATTTCGCCCTCCTGATAATTTTGCTCAGTCATGGTTCCACCTACTATTTTCCCAAGTTCATGGTTCCACCTGCAATAAAAAATTAACTAAAAAAATACATGTCTTAGTTTCCATGCTCAGGGAGGACCCCTCTGTGCTGCCATGCCTCCGTTCCGTCGCGCTCTTGTTCCGTCCTCCATTCCCCCCATGCAAAATAAATTTTGGGTTTATATAAAATTTTCCCGGCAGACTTACCAACCTTGGGCTGTCGGCGCATTGGTAAAGTCAAGAAAGTGCTTGAGGAGGGGTTAGGCGATCAAATCTCCCCCCTCCTATTTCTAATGTGCGGTTTCCATTTTTTTTTGGGTGCAGCATAACTGTTACATAATGTATTAAATATGGGTGGTGTGATGTGTTTATATTTGGGTTGGCGTATTGTTTGGTTTTGGCATTGTGCCACATGGGGCCATCGCGTGGGTGGGCCCACCGGCCATGGGTTCAACTCCCACTGGCTCTGCAGTCTTGGTTTCGTTGCACTGTGTATTTAGTATGGTTGTTGGGTGTGTTTATAACCATATATTTATAACTATAACCATATCTCCCTTTTTTTAGAATTCAACGACCATATCTCCCTTTTTTTTAACAATTCGTTGAATTTTAATATGGCCATTTTTTTATGGAAATTTTAATACAATAACCTTTTTTTAATATATTAACTTTTGTTTTTATTAATATATAAATGAATTTGGTTATTATATATTTTAGTTTTGTTTTATATGATTTTTGATATAATAATATTTTTTAAATGATTTGTTATGGGATTTTAATATTATTTTCTTGTCATTTTGTGTAGGGTTAGGAGCAAATGCTAGAGCACCATGTGTCGATGATTTAGTGGTCATTCAATCACCACATAAACTTAGTAGGTCCCACATGCTGACTGGGATGCCATGTGGCATGTTGTGGGCCCTACTTTTTCCCTATCTTATCAAACTTTGAAGAGCTCTATCTCCCTCATATGAGCTCGGATTTGAGTGTCGTTCACACTGTTGGAATCAGGGCAACGAGCACTTCGATCTAGTGCTGATTTGATAGAAATATCAACACTTTGAATTTTGACCCTTTCTGAGCCCTCTTATTCTTATGCATGTGTCTGGGCCACCTGGATCAATGGGAATGTACTCTAACAACATAATCTGCCTCAATACACAATCTCTGAGATGATGATATCGAATATCAATATGCTTGGACCAATCATGAAAAACTGGATTTTTGGAGGGTTTGATACAACTCTAATTATCACAATAAATCACATTTGGATCCATCTGCTGACCAAACAAACCAACTAGGATCGTCCTCATCCAAATGGCCTCACATACTGCCTGAATCATAGCCATGTACTCTGCCTCTACCGAACTGAGTATAACCGATCTGTGTTTCTTGTTGTACCAAGAAATTGTTGCTAACCCAATATTGAAGATCCCTCCTGATGTGCTCTTCATGTCGAATGGAGTCCCTACCCAATCTACATTGGTGAAGCCTTGAATCTTCACTCCCTATGTCCATATGTACCATAATCCATACTAAGAAGTGCTCCTAAGGAATATCAACACATGCTTTTCCACTTTCCAATATAGCTTGGTAGGGCTAACCATCGCTTGAATAAGTTGGTTAAATGCATAACACATATATGGTCGTGTGTTCACTAAGTACATGAGTGACCCCACAAGCTTTCTATAAACAATAGCTTCCATTACTTCCCCTGAAGTATCATCCTCCATCCTCCAGTTACCTGCTAAAGGAGTCACCATGGGTTTGCTACTCTCCATGTGAAATCTCCTGAGTATCTCGTTGGCATACTTGCCCTGAGACACAAACAACTCCCCATATCCCTGCCATACCTCCATGCCAAGAAAGTAATGCATGAGCCCCATGTCCTTCATCTCAAACTCTCTTGCAAGGTCCTCCTTGCAAGACTTGATCAACTGATCATCACCTGTCAGTATGATATCATCAACATAAAGTACAATGATTAACAATTTACCTTCCACCACTATGTGGTACAGGTTCGCATCCGCTTCACTCTTCATGAACCCAACTCGATGAAGTAGTTATATATCCTGGTGTGCCAAGCACGAGGTGATTTGCTTCATCCCATACAATGCTCTATTGAGCCGACACACATGTGACTCATGGTCAAAGGTCTCAAAAACCTTTAGGTTGCTCTATGTACATCTCTTCCTCAATCATGCCATTAACGAAGGCTATCTTCACATCCTTCTAATGTATCTTCCAAACCATCTATGCTGATAGTGCTAATATAGATCTAATTGACAAGTACCATGCAATAGGAGAAAAGGTCTCATCATAGTCAATCCCCTCTACCTGTGAAAAGACACAGCCCACAAATCTTGTCTTATGCTTCTCCACACTACCATATGCAACTTTATTTACCTTGTAAAGCCAACGAGAGTTCACCAATAACTTGTCCTCTAGTCTTGGGACCACATGCCAAACACTGCTACAAACTATGGAGTTATACTCCTCCACCATGGCATCAACCCAAACTGGATGTTGCATTGCTTCCTTAAAGGAAGATGGTTCTATCACAACACATTCGCCCATAAGAGCCATGTATCCAGTGTACCTCTCAGGTGACTTCCTCTGCTTATGCTGGGAAGTGGTTGCTCCCACAATCTCTCGTGCATCATCCAACAATCTATAAGCCTCTTTGGTTCGCTTTCTTCCCTATTTGGAAGACTATGCCTGAGTGGACTTCTCCACTCCTTGATCCTCTGCATGTGGTTGCTCCACATCAATATGAGGCTCCTCAACCTTACGTGTTGAAAGCTCCTCATCGGCATGTAGCTTAAGCTCCCTCTCAATGGAAACTCGCATGGCGTTCTCCTCATCGAATCTAACATCCCTACGAACAAATGTCATCCTATTGGTCAGCAATTACACATGATATTTGTGAGGTGTATCAGTGCACCCCATAAATATCCCCATCTCTATTGTCGGCTCAAGCTTCTTCTGTGCATATTTGGTCACATGGCAATATACCAATGACCCAAAAATGCCGAAGTGACCAACATCTGGCTTGTTACCGGAATAAGCCTCCTCTGGTGTCTTCATCTCAAGTATCTAATGTGGACTACGGTTTTGAACATAAACCGATGTGTTGCATGCCTCAACCCACAAGTGTAATGGTAGACCCTGATCATGCAACATCTCCCTTGATGCCCCTACTATGATTTTGTTCTTCCTCTCGGCCACCCCATTTTGCTGCTAGTTATGGGGTGTCATCAACTCCCATTTAATCCCTTCCACTACACAAATGTTCTTAAACTCGCAAAACTTTGTGAAATTTTGATCCTTTTTCTACATGAAAAATATCCATCATTTACGAAAGTAGTCATCAACAAATATAACATAATACCTGTGTTTGGCCTCGGATGCTGTCGAGAATGGTCCACACACATTTGAATGGCCTCGCTCTAGAATAACCTCTGCATGATTGTCTCTGTTGTGAAAGGAAGACTTGGTGTATTTTCCCAAAGTACACCGCTTTCATGTATCAACTTGCTAAGGCATACCTTTGGGAAGACCGATAGAGATCTATTGCAATAGTTCAAAGCCCCATGATGCAAGTGGCCTAATCGCCTATGCCACAACTCGTCGATGTCTCGGCTCTACACCCTTTCTTCTTTTGTGCTCAAAGCAACACACTCCTCTACCTCCAACTTATAGAGATTCTTCATCTAAATCCCTGGCTTCTTTACTTGACCCGTGGCTATGTGTCGAAGGAATGCCTTTCCTTTTGAGGAGATCACATCATACCCTCTATCCTCAAGCATGGCAACGGATACAAAGTTCTTCTTCAACCCGAGCACATACATAAAATTATTCAAGTGAGTGGAGCCCCATGCTCACTCTGAAAATTAATCGTGCCCAATCCAATAACAATATACTTCCTGTCATCACCCATCTCGATATGCATCTGGAGATCTTTCTCCTCCAGGTCACTAAATAACGCTTTTTCGCCAGTCCTGTGGAATGAAGCTCCATTTTCTAAGTACCATACACTTCCCATCATTGATGACACCATGCATGCAATGAGGGAAAATTCCAATTTGAATTGAGAGGCCAAAGCCTCACTCGCTACTCCTCCTGAGGACTTCTTCATGGACTTCTTGAGTGGACGATTTGTGGCAAAATGGCCCAGGTCATGATAATGAAAGCACTTGAATTTCGTCATGTCTTTCTCCTTACCTCCATGATAAGAATCTGATTTGGAATGGGAATATTTCCCTTTCCCCATATTCACCTTAACCATTAAGGCACAATTCTCTTCATCTTCAGTCTTTGATTGAGAGTCATCATTGGTGTTCCTCATGATCTCCTCATACATCAAATCCGACCACAATCGTTCCCAATCCGGAAGCTTCTCCTAACCATTGACAAAGTCCTTATAATTATGCCAACTCTTTGGGAGTCTTAGAAGAGCAAGACTTACCATATCATCCTCGGCAATCGTGATTCCAACACTTCCAATTTCATCACGACATTGAGTGAACTTGGCCAAGTATTTTGGAATAGTATCACCTTTCTCCATTTTGATTTTTCAAAGTTTATCCTTCAATGCCAATTTCCTTTGGTTACTGTTGTTCTGAGACAAATCCGTCAATGCTTTCCACATAGAATAATGTGTTTCCTTGCCATGGAGACTTGAGACAATGTGGTCTCAAACTCCCTCAAGGATTATACGCCTCACCTTTGCCAGACACTTCTTCCATTCGACCAAATTTTGTGCATCTGATGCTGCTGGTTTAGGAATTTCTTGATCAACGAATTCCTTCAAGCCATTATTATCTAGCATAACCTCCATTCTGTCCCTCCAGGTGATAAAATTTAGTTTCCTTCCAAGGCATACTCGAGCCCTAAACCGTAGAACACCATCTGTCGATCCTGATGTATGTATTGCAAATTTGAATTTCACCTGTAACCCAAAACTCAAAAATTTTAAAGATCCTCTAGTATACTATTCTCAGCTTTGATACCATGTATAAAATCTTGTAGAGTTAGAAGCTCATGCAATTTTCTAAAGCACTAGACAAGAATCTACTTCTACTTTCAACCAGAAGAAGGCAATAGATCGATGAGAATAATATTAATAAGAATAAGATAAATCAATGGCACATAATACAAGATGTATCTAGGGAATTCCATTCCTCAAAACCCCACTATATGTATTGCATATATCAGAAATATGAGTGAAGATACAAAACTTGTTCTCACTAGAAAAATTCTGCA
Organism: Pinus tabuliformis; assembly: GCA_031772625.1. Lineage (NCBI taxonomy): Eukaryota > Viridiplantae > Streptophyta > Pinopsida > Pinales > Pinaceae > Pinus > Pinus tabuliformis. The sequence continues at coordinate 1,041,474,076 of CM062809.1, forward strand.
CAAGTATGCTCAACTCTCTCAACTCACAAGCAAGCTCTTGGCCAACACTTAGCCAATTCAGCAGCTCTCCAAGCCCCTAATCTCTTACATAATTTATAGGATGAATAACCTGTATTTAAAGGGAACTCATGCTTCCAAACTGCACAATCCAAACATAGGATCAATCTTTGATGCATCAATGATATTTCCACTCCAGTAAATAATACAACCGATAGTACATTGTCCCTGCACTCTAGTGTGAGCTGGCTCTTTTTCAGAATCAACATGCATGGGTTTCTGAGGAGGGAATATTTAGTTAACTAGAGTGACACTTGTGGATGCATGAGTGCACCAATTGACTGTTAACTCTCTAATAGTTCCTCAAACAGTTTGGAACTAATTTAACTGAACTTAACTTGGTAAACTGAGTGATTTAATTTCCAACTCAATTTAAACTCATACTGGACCCCTAAAACTCAGGGAGAACATATACATGACTACAGAAAGACTTCCAACTTGAAATTACTAAGATAATTAAGTTAATTAAACTTAATTACCTATTTACAAGTTTCTATGAGAATAGAATTCAATTTTAATTCTCAGTTTAATTCAAGGACAAATTAAACTCGAATTTCATATTTCCATTTCTCAACAAAGGGACCAAGACATGCCGGATTTCACCAATGTTTTTCATACCCTTCGCACGAAGTTGGGTATCAAGGATTTTGAGAAACATTTGGTACTCAAGTACCACAACTGCCTACAGATGTACATCAAGAATGAGATGGAATTCCTAGATATCCCCTCGCTCGACACGACCTATCGATACGCTATCAAGATTGAGCAGAAGTTTAAGTAGAAAAAACAAGACTTTGGAGCTGCAAATATGAAGTAAGGGAAAGGCACCCCCAAACCACAGAGAAAACAACAAAGCCAAGGCGGGGCGACCCGGGATAATCCGTTGAAGCCGCAATCAAAGAAAAACACCATGAAGACAAAGAAGGACAAGGGAAAGTGGTGTGAGTTCCATAAGAGCTCCACTCAAAACAAAAGAGAGTGTCGGGGCAAATAGTCACTAGTGGTCGAGCTGAAGGCTTCCGATTCAGACGCATGTTTCGACTCTGAGTCAAAACCCAACAAGGAGAATGACAAAGGGAAGCAGATCATTGACATGGAGCCCAGTTCCATTGTGTCCACCACCAAGATCTAGAAGATTGAACCTGAAGATCCAATGGAGGGGGAACACCTATTCCACTCATAGGTGTGGGTGAAGGGTACTTCACTGCAGTTCATTGTCGAGAGAAGGAGCCAAAAGAACCTCATTTCAGCAGAGGTCATGACCTGGTTGGGCCTACCAACTACAACACATCTGTAGCCATACACCATTGGGTGGCTTCACTAAGGACGATATCTCCACGTAAGCCATTAGTGTCGCCTTCCCTATAACATCCAGCCCTTCATGGATGAGGTACTGTGTGATGTTGCTCCTCTTGAAGTTTGTGATGTATTATTAGGACAACCATACTTATTATTATTTATTTGGGTAGTAAGTTATAAAGTATACTAGAGGTAGCCCCACCTACCACCATCTCTTTGATCTATGCTAAGCAATGCAGTAATATCATCTCCCAAATTGCGAAATTTGCTTTCTTTCTGATTCACTCTCAAAGTAACGGGAAGATCGTAGCCACATCCATGGCCTCCAAGAAGGGTTCCACCATGCAATAGAAGAAGGTGGATACGATTGTGGAATAATTCAAGGACATCTTCTCCTCACTCATAGGGGTACCCTTACACTATCAGGTCAAGCATTCGATCAATCTGACTCCCGGGGCACCTCTACCCAACAACCCGATATATCTCTGCTCCATTCTGAAAAATGAAGAGATCAAATGGAAAATCTAGGAGTTGCTACAAAAAGGGCACATCCGACCAAGTTCCTCGCCTTGTGGGAGCCCAATTATACTTGTATAGAAGAAGGATGGGACCTGGAGGCTCTGAATTGATTATCAGGCACTAAACAAAATCATTGTTAGGAAGAGGTATCTAATCCCACATATTTGATGACCTTCGACCAACTCAAGGGGGGCATGTATTTCAACAAGATCGATCTGAAGTCTAGATATCACCAGGTTCCAATAGAGCCCATAGTTCTATGGAAGGCAACCTTCAAATCCAAGGAAGACCTTTTTGAATGGTTGGTTATGCCCTTTGGGTTGAAAAATTACCCTACTAATTTTATGAGGCTAATAGATGACACCTTGTGCCCCTTCACCAACTCATTCATGGTTGTTTATCTAGACGACATCCCCATCTTCAGCAAGAGTTTGGAAGAACACTTGCAACACATTTGACAGGTCCTTCAAACCCTTCGGCAGCACAAACTATGTGCCAACTTGGAGAAATGCAACTTTGGCATGAGCTAGGTCCAATATTTGGGTTACATCATAGATGAGTGTTGCATACATGTGGATCCAACTAATAAATAGGCATTCGAGCCTCATTGTAAGATAGTTCAAAGGTATCTAGCCAACACATTTCTTCTTAGAGAATAGCTGCCATTGCCCGAGCTAGTCTTATTTACATTTTGTTTGTAAGCATATTTTAGTATTTGATATCAATGAAATGAAGTGTTATTTCTATTGCATCTCCGTATTGATGGTTATATCTATAATTTGTTGTGTTCCTGTTTAAGTTCAGATAATTGGTATCAGAGCAATCTGCTCTTTCTCTATTTTTCTTTGTATGTCCCCAATGAGGTCAAAATATAAGGAGTTAGGGCTCAAACTTGTCAAACCTTTGCAATATCAGCCTTGCAAATATCAACAGCTTCCCATGGCAAAAGAGAAGAAAGACGAGGAGGCAGGAGATCCTTTCAAAATCTTGCTTGAAGAAGCCCTCGAGTGACAAAGGAATGCGATGATGGACAACTTTGCCCAAATCCTTCGACGGCTACCCAAGGGTGGCACATCTCCTTCCAGCAGCTACTCTGGAAGCACCACACCCTTTAAGGTACAAGTTATATTTGACATCCCCATATTTGAGGGTCAGATAGATGCAGACATCATAGATAAATGGTGAAATCTACTAGAAGGATATTTTTCTGTTCATGATTTTTCTAGCCAGGAAAAGATTACTTTTACACTTCTCAAAGTTGCCCCCCACGCCAAGGACTGGTGCCAAAACCTATTGTGAGAAGAAGGACGAAATCACGCCTTCACTATTTTCGGTTGCACCCATTTGGAATTCGTTCTGGGACACCATCAAGGAGCAATACTACCATGTCGAGAGCTATGAGGATAAATACATAAAGTGGACCACACTACGACAGGGAAGGGACCAAGATGTGTCGGAGTTCACCAATATTTTTCATACCCTTCGCACAAAGTTGGGTATCAAGGATTCTGAGAAACATTTGGTACTCAAGTACTGCGACTGCCTACACATGTACATCCAAGATGAGATGAAGTTCCTGGACATCTCCTCGCTCGGCACAACATACTGACATGCTGTCAATATTGAGCAGAAATTTAAACAGAAAAATCAAGACTTTGGATCTGCGAATACGAATTAAGGTAAAGGCACCCTCAAACCGTAGATCAAAGGG